>JASFXZ010000006.1:1771596-2190919 GCA_032209605.1 Mactromeris polynyma
GTCTCCGCGAACTAAACAACGCCATTTATTAGATATATTGACGTCATTTATGAGACATACTGACGTCATGACGTTGTTATACTACACTAGTGTAGTATAAAAAAATACGTACTCGGTACTAACCCGGATACAAGCAAAGTCATGTGATAAAGCAACATTACATCATAATCATTTAACTTTCTCTACACAGCCACAGGATTTTAATGACAAATCAAAGCAGCAGGCAGCAGTAGAAGTAAAGCGTTCCATGTCCACCGGTAAAAAAGTATTCACAGTGACAATTCCCTCGGTTGAAGATCACTTGAATCACTTCACCGGGAAGGTATTTAATTTATTGGAAACCTTTGATTCTGTATTTTAAATGGAAGTCTTATGTTCTTTTAGCTGAAGCAAATATTTAAATTGACGGAAACGTTTTGATTATCATGTCTCTATAAGTTTTATAAAACAAAATATTTAAATTCATTATAAATATTATTTTAAAAATGCACCATTTTACAAATTATATTATGTATTTATATAAAATGCCTCAATCATTGCATCTCATAGGTTGAATTATGAAGGATATTTGTAATATTATTAACTATTTATTTACTATGTTACAACAAATTTGATTGCCATGCATCCGTGTTATGAAATGGCCCTCTAAACACCATAGTAGTACTTTGCTATTAATTGATTTCAATGATTAAATTTTTTATGTAATGTTTTGATTACAGAATGCAGGTGTTGCTATGCCAATAGACAACAAACTAAAAAAGAAAATATCTAGTCTGGTTGATGAAGGCATTACAGGCACTAGTGAAGTCAAAAGTCACCTGGAACAGTATGTATCATTAATTAACAATGATAATCCACAAAGGAGCAACAGAAGATTTTTTCCGGTAATGAGAACTATTGCAAACCACATTAGAATAGCAGAAAAAAAGATTGACCATCAATGTGAAGAACAAGCAAAACTAGAGAAAATAGTATGTAACAGCTTACTGAATTGTTCATTTTTTTATATTGACTAACAAAGAGTGTTTGAAGGGGTTATGTGTCTGTCAACTCACAGTTGACCGTATCGTGAATGAAGATCTTTTAGGTACTATTATTATAGAATGTTTGTTTGAAAAAATTAAATAGTTTGATACCGCGTTACATTCAAAATAAATTGAAAACAAATTTAGAGTAGTCAGCTATCGGACAACTAGGCATATCCGTAGAGGAAAAATGTTGTAGTCCATAGGTGAAAACCCCATCAACGTTGGTCCAACTAACAAATGTCAGAATACAAAGGGACAAATAACTTCAAGGCATAATTTTTTCATGTTAATTTTATATAATATACTAAACATTTTATTACAGAGTAAAGGGACAATAACTGTTACAAGGAATACATTCAAAAGGACAAAATTTTCATTTTGCTTTTTGTTTTCATTACCAATAAATTTAAATTATAAAGCTGTATTCAATTTTAAATGGTTTTTTAAATAACTTACGATATAGCATGTAGTATTCTGTCTTGTAATTTAATATTTATTTGAATTTACTTTGTTAACAGTTAGATGAATGGAAGTCAAACCATCCAGATGACCTGGTCTTTATGAGGACAAAGTCAGAAAACAATAATGGCAATCATCAGGTATTGATATTATCCTCAAGAATTTAAACATTTAATTTAATGAGTAACTGTTAGTTAATACTAGTATACATATATATACACACTGAACAAAACTTATAAACCGACACCTGATAAATTGTGAGTTCCTTGCAAATACTTGTTATATTGTAGAAAACACATACTCATTTTCACCTAATTTCTACAAACTTTTATAAAAATCCTACACATAAATTTATGTTTTGTCTTAACCGTAAACAGGCTTTCAATTCATGAAATTACCAGGTGTCGGTTTATAAGTTTTGTTCAGTGTATATACATATATAAAATTTAGTTTAATTGAAAAAAGAGGGCACAAATGACCCTAGTTAGCTTATATAATAATAAACAAGAGCACCAACCACAGTCACTCATGTTATGGCATGTAAATCTATGTGTACCAATATGCCAATGATCTGTGATATATCTTGTCACACCTTATGTGAACCATTATCATCTTGCAGCTCATGGCATTGTTTAAAGCTTAATAAATCATATAAAAATAAATGAATGAAATACCTTTCTCTAAACTATTTCTAAACTATATCTTCCTTCGAGTAAACGTATCTTTACTTTTATCAACTTTCCATTTCACCCTACAATATTCAATTTTCAAATAAAAGGCAATACAGATTTGACTATAATTCAAGCAATCATTATTCACACGAAAAAATCAGAAATCAGCAACAAGTACAGTGGTAATTAAAATTAACAATATATCCTTTAAATATAGTTGTACATCTTTCATTTATACCTATATAACAGACTTTCCTGATGGTATACCAAGCATCCTGGATGAAAAGACTGATGATTCTTTACGGCAACGTCATGACTCTACTAGACGCCACATATAAAACCAGTCGGTTTAATCTGCCTTTGTTCTTTTTGGCTGTGAAGACGAACACGGACCATCAGATAGTCGCTTGTTTCATTCCTGAAAATGAGACAAGTTTGGCAATACAAGAGGCTATTCAAATCATAAAAGACAACAATCCTGACTGGATACCCAGGCATTACATGACAGACTTTGATGAAAAAGAAATCAAAGCCATGGACTCCATTTTTCCAAGTAATTATATTCTCAAGTTCGGCTTAGACCAATAAACAAGTTTTTGTACAATGATCTTGGCCATAAATTTGCAACTGAAAACCATGCTTACGTTACTTATTTACGTCTACGATGTCAGAAATGGCATATTAGCAAGACATGCAGTGACTGCATAAATTTTGTTCTGTCTAAATATTAATTCTAATTTTTGTAATTCAAAAATTATTTTTTATTATCTTTAACACTTAATTTGTTTTTCAGACTCAATCGGCTTACTTTGTGATTTCCACAGGATTCAAGCATGGTTAAGGTGGTTGACCAAGAATAAGAGAATGAGTGCTATGGGTTCCTTGTTGAGATTGGCCAATGGAATCACCATCGAGGATTTCAATCTTAAATTACTGGAATTGAAGTCGTCAAAGGACTGGCCATATTTAGAAGCTTACATTAGTAGAATATGGCTACCCCAGCAAAAAGTAAATAGTTTTAAAACTTCTGTACACAACTGATAATCATTGAAGTTAATTTAATATGCCAGTTTCTTAAAAATTCAATATGCATGTATAATCAAAATAGTATTTCCAGATACAATCTATGTTTATTATGTGTTTTTAGATTTTAAGGTGCACCAACACAATTTAGGTTATCATGCCCCTTAACAGGAAAGATGATTTAGGTTCCACAAGTTATTTACAACGAGATAAAAAATATAACACATGAAATCAAAACCATCCCAACTGCTGGAGGCAAGAGTTACAATGACTCCAAATGTTCAAGCTCATTTAGTCGATTTTACGATGCATGCAAGGGTTAGACGGTGGTTGCCATTCTTGTCCCTCTATAGTGAGGGCACCCCAAATACAGGAGGCAGATACATTCTAACAATATTAATTGTCCTATTGTCAGCAGGGAATATAGGAAATATTATAACTACTGTAGTCAAAGATGATTACACAAGTTACCAATACAGCATGTTGCTTCAATAAAACTAATGTACATGTCTATAAAGTTATGTATTTAATTTCAAAATTGAAACTACAAGTAGGAAAGAAATATTCATAAAATAATCATATATAATACATTTCAGAAATGGGCTCAGTGCTACAGAACAGGTAATATGTTGGTAGGTATCAATACCAATAACGGCCTAGAACAGTTACACAAAACATTCAAGAAGTCTTATCTGAATGGGAAAACACTGATGACTTTAACCAGTATGGTTAAGTGTCTTGTGCAGCGATATTTTCCGGAGAAACATATTGAGTAAGTCATTTTTTAATTAAGTTTTGCAAATAAAGCTTATTTATTACATTTTCATTTCTGTAATGAGTCCATTATGATGTTGTTGTTTTTTAAATAAAAAGAAATGGCCATAATGGCCCTGGTTCAAAGATCATTTTTACATTAAGATTGCATACTGGACATCCAAACAGCCTAACAACACATAATGAATAATTAAGAAATAGCAGAACTTACTTGTTTCACTTGAGGTGGCCTATTACTCAGACAATTATCTGCAGTACATTACGGAAAAGTATGACAAATGAATATTCACGAATACTTTCTTGCAAATTCCATGTTTTTGAAAACAGATCTGTGATAGTTTGTATATCTGTAATGACTGTTATGACTGTTATGCCTGAAAAGGAAATAGGTTTCAATTTCTAGTGAAATACCAGTGTTTTAACAATGATGAGACAGCTTTCATATTGTTAGCCAACTTCGAATTGCATCATATTTTCATTAATGCTCTAGAATTTGTATGTTTGTAAAAGTCCTAATAAGTATGGCATTCCCCATCTTTTTTCAGATATAGAGAGGGCAATCTGACCATGGCAGGATGTCACAAGAGATTTAATGCAGCAATTCCTGATTTTCTCAGAAAAAGACCAGTGCATTTCATCAATTACTGCATGAAGGAAATAGCCCTGTCATCTCACTGCAGGTTAATATAGTACTTTGTTACAAGTAAAAAAGATTTCAAAGAAAGTTTTTTATAACAGATTTTAAAATGCTTCTAATGTGTTGATTTTGTTATCTCTCATTATAGTTCTCATTGAATCAAAACAAGCACTCATGCTGTAGCCGAGAGTTGCATAGTGTGAAAACGTTTAGACCCATTAAGTTACCATTTTTGAAAGGTTCTTGTCTTTCTGCATATGCAGGGGCACATAACTCTTAACTTTTCTTTTTTCAGTATTACATTACAAGAACAGAATACTGTGGTGGATGATTATGAGGTGTCCCTGGGAAAAGAAGACATGTACCCTAGTTGTCAGTGCATGGATTTTAGAAAAAAAAATCTTCCATGCAAACACCTATTTAAGGTACTCCAACATGAAGACATCATTGATTGGGAATTGTTGCCCAAAATTTACAGAGACTCGCCGTACCACAATGTAGACTGGGATGCCATAGGTATACTTGTTTTGAAAAAGTTCACATGAATTTGCGTGTAATTAAGTTAGAAAAGCAAGTATGTTTCTTTTTTTGTGTACACTAGTGTAGTTTAATGTCAAATGATGTTAGGCTCCAGACTTGCTTATTATAATTTTCTAAATTAATATAGCAGGAAGTGCATATTTTTATATTTTTTTTAAAGATCATTACACAATTTAATTTTCATTATAGATGAACATCAAGTTTCTAATACTGACGTACCAGAAATACAAGAGCTGAATGACCATGCGTTACTTGCTGAAAACAACATGGAGATTGAAGAAGTGCCATACTGTGAAGGTAATTAAACTAGATTAATTAAGAAAAGGTGAGTGTAACTTAGACTAGTAAAATAAAGAGGAATTAAATCTTATGTTGATTATTAATTGATTATTATTAAGAATTTTTTTTAGTGAAAGGCAAAATAAGCAAACTTTACACATTGTTCTTGTTAACTAACCAGCTGATTGTATAACTAGTTTCATTGATGTAACATAAATCGCCTAAAGAAAAACTGATATTGAAATTTTATGAAACATTTCGATTTTGTAATTGCTCATTCTTTGAGTAGTAGATAAGATAATATGCAGTGAATTCAACCAGTTATTGAACATGAAATTTAAATGACAGTTGAGGTCAATCACTGTGAGAGGTCTTAAGATCCTGCTGACAAACTCATATTCTTTCAGTAAAAGAGACATTGACAAGTTTACAGCGGCAGGCAAGAGAGGAGTTGGGTCTAATTAAAGACAAGACCTTTTTGATAGAAAATAAAACTGTACTGGGGCAAATTATAGACAAAGCAAAGGAATTAAATAACATAATCCCAACAAGTTTGGACATGCCACCACCACAAACTATCAAAAGAAAGAAATCACAATCATTGTCATTAAGGAAGAAGAAAAAAATTGGAAAAGGATGGCATTTTATAAAAACTCAAAAGAAAGGTAAACTATTAAAAACATAGTTCTAGTGTTAAGAAACTGATAGTTGATATTTTTCATTTATGTAAAGCCTTATTTATTCAAAATCTGGGCAATTTCGGAATATATAGTTTCTGTATTGGGCTGCAGCGCCGTTGGAGTATTTATGTATAGCGTTTAGAATGGCTTGTTGATACAGTTTGAAAAACTATTGGTAATGGCGTGTATATGTATTTTTTGTTGGGTGCTGCTTTGCGGTTGACATTGTTCAGTGTGGCCGTACCTGTGATTTATTTGTGTACACTAACCAGCGTTTTAGGCGCAAAAATGTTTTCCTATATGTCTCTGTGCAGTCATTTCTGTAGATTTTGTATCATTTTTTGTGGTCGACAATGTGTATTATGAATGTCGCTTGTTCATTTTGTGTATTTCGTTTTCTTGTAATCTGTAGTTTTGTTGTATGTACTTTTTGTATGCTCTTCTCCCACTCAGTTTAATATTTTATCTTTCTGTTAGATAATTGATCCTCAATTTGAAATATAATTTCTTTATTTCAGAAACAATTACTGAACAGTCTAGTGCAATCTGTCAGCAAGGTGTGTAGGGCAATTAATTTAGCAATTTCAAAATCTGATTAAATCAGCCTATATATATATATGCAGTGAATTAAAAAAGTTATTGAACATGAACTTTAAATGACAGGTGAATGTATATATATGGAATAGCTGGGACACAATAGCCATTGAAAAAAGCATTAACTCAGGGATAATTTATCATACTGTTTTTTTGTCAACTATATGCTCAACTAGACTTATGAGTCAAGCTAAGTTTCGCTATTAGCCAATTCCAATACAGATCCTTATAGTATGTACTTAGTTAAACAAACTTCATTTCCACGAATAATTTTATCTAAAGCATTTCCGTAATTAAGTTCTCTATATTACTTTTAGTCACTTATATGATATCATTAATTGGTTAACCCTTCGAGAATGTCACATTTAAAGAAAATGATTTAATTGCAGATTATCTCAAGACAGCAAAGGAGTGTGATATTACGCCAGTGTTAAGTGTTGGGCCATATACACTGTACATGAACTCCTTTCATTACCTCAATACAACTTTGTCAGATGAGGTAAAGTGCGAAATACTTTTGACATTTTTATTCAAACAAGTCCATTAAGAAAATAAATGCATTTACATATTTAAACATAACGTATTGAAATACACCTTTGAATCATGTTAAAAAAATGTAACCAGTAGAAGGTAAATTTTTATGTTCTAGTTTTTTTACCTTAACTGACTAAGTCAGTGAAACATTTTAGTGCGCAGGAGAGCTAATAATTTAATACAATGAATTGCTCATTTAAATTTACGTATTTCAAGCTATTAAGCAATATTCAGTATGCTTAAGTAAGATTACTATTATATATATATAGTCTAATATTTCAGGTGATTGATGCAGTTATGTATCTATTTTTGAAAGACAAGAAGGAAATTTTACATTTAGATTGCGTGCAGTCATCGGCAATATTCATGCCTCAACCACAGATGCCAACAATCCTACTACCAGGGGTTAGTATTTAAGATCATATGTAAATAAATAATTAATTGAACAACAAACAAACCGACCGGACCAAAACAAATGGATTCTCATCTGTGTGTATAATTACTTTATTATTAAAATTATTGCATTTTAGTGCAATAACTGATTAAAAACAGGATATTCATTTGTGCAGGTGTAATTTTGTGGTCGGAGACTATATCCATCACGTAATAGAAGATAATTAGTCAAGAATTAGGATTTTATTCCATTGCTATAAATCATTAATTTTAATAGCATGGACAATTTTTTAATATAACAACCACAAGAAAGTCCAAGATTAACCATTAAACAAAAACAGCAATATATTTAAAAAATACATATTCTAAGTATATGATAATTAATCAATTTAGAGCCTATTAAATATATTTTACATTGTGTGTTTTACAGATCAGTATATTCAATTATGACATGATCCTGGCCATAGCAAATGAAGGCGGGAACCATTGGGTTTTATTAGTAAGCATGTTTATACTAATTGATTCATATACTCAACATGAAGTACCTATAGCAGACTGTTTTATCTATTGATACACTTAAAAATTGATTTTCAAAGTAATATTTCCTCTTCTCCAATTTTGTGCATAATTTTGCAACTGATAATGTACATTTAATAAATGAAATGTGAAAAACCATTGTATACAAGCTTTTATACATTATTTGGATTATCCAAATTAAATAACATAATAATATCAATTTTATATCCATCTATTTTTTAGATGTTTTGCAACAAATCACTAAAATGTCAAAACATTCATTCATGTATTCTTTAACATTTATTACAATCTTTCCTTAATTGGAATAAAACAAATTCAACCATGACATTTGTATTGAAAAAAGGTATTGAAGCCAAAGGAAAAAAACATCACTTACATAAATCCTTTGGGCGAACAATACAAATCAGAGAGTGGAATAATTGAGAATTGGTAGTGAGTAACAAATATATGTTATAAGTTTACAAAAGTTTAGTTTTATGCCAATTTTTGTTAGTACATATAAACAGTTCAGACTGGTGCACTTTTTAAAAAATTACATTTTAATTACGTTTGGGGGAATATTTTTTTCAAAATATTCAATTAATGGTTTTACTTAAAGAATGTATGTTAGTGTAGCATAGTTAAGCAAATGCACAAAACCGGTATAAAAATGAAAGTCTTGAACCATATCAAGTGTTATTACTAATTAATTGAAATACATCTTAAATTTCACTTTCCAACTAATTTTTTGTTCAATTGCAATAAAAAAGTAGCTTTCACAAAAAATTACCATTACACTGCATTATCAACAGAATATAACACAATGTAATAATGAACAATTATTTTCAAGACTTTTCGAGGGAACTGTTTATATATTTTAATGTTTGAATGTATCGTTTGAGGGAAATTCTATTCACTAGAATATAGGTTTAACACTAGTAAAAATTTCTATTATCCGAAATCTTCTACCCTCCCTGTCAGTAAGGACGGAACACAACAAATTTACGGTTAACATATTCCAATATGACCAAACTGTTCTAGGAGATCAATATTTCTTAAACTCAACTAGAAGACAAAGAATAAAGATCGACAAAGGATCGCTTAACAACTTGTGTTTTTTATACTTGTTTAAGATATATTGATCTCCAAATACAACTCGTGACGGATCCTTATTTTATTGTACTAGTGATTAGGGCTGTAGTGAATACACTATGGGGCGAATACGATACGTATCATGATACAGGGTCACGAATACGAATATTTATTCACGAATATTATGCCAACGCTATGTTACAGTCTGTCTATATTACAGTGCTTATAATTACTTTATTACTAGTCAATACTAGTGAAATAAAAGTTTTACAGCACTGTTCTAATTATTTGGCTTAAAATGAATAGGATAGACACAGTCAAATGTATTGAAGTGTCAAACTGTTTATTAGGTTACGTAATCTGACAATATAACAATAACAATCCAAGATGTGTCATAGTTTTCACTAGTTCTGGTATAAATCATGCATTTTTGTCTATATTCGTAAATATTCGGTTTAGGACATGGCGAATAACGAATATAAATCAGATGGCACTGGATTCGAATAAATCGAATATTCGAATGTATCGCTACAGCCCTACTAGTGATAAACCTATAATAGCAAATTTCCACTTTTTTAATGTTAATTTCTCCGTTCAGTTGCCATATAAGAAAGAAGAAAGTAAGACAATTATCATATGTAATGGTGTTTTAGTTATTACATGTATTCTTACATATATTACATGATGTTGTAGATTTTATATGATAACTACATAACATTGAACCGTGTCCAAGCAATGAATGATATGGAAAATATAATCTGGCCTGTTGTCTTCCACATAAAAAAGGTACTACATGAATTAACAGCACATGCTTTGTACATTTTGTTTGTTAAGTCCCACTAAACAGTATTTGAAATAATGTCATATTTTTGCATAAAAATAAACAAAATAAATATTATTTAAATTGTTTGCAAGTCAAAGTTAACATTATAAAGTACTTCTGCAGTTCTTTTCTACAAAAAAGAGAAGCCAATGGTATTGAAGATCAAAATCGTATGGACAGATGGAGTCTGCAGCCGATTGCACACACAAGGCAAAATGACAGCATGTCATGCGGAGTGTTCTGCCTTAAGGTACATAAACCAAAGGAATAGGAAAACTAATGACAAAATGACATATTTTATAAAATTGCAATTAAACAAACTAGTATATATATATATTTATTCACTTCTAGTTCAACTTTGACTCCCATTGTTGCCTCAAAGATCTTAGATTTAAAATAAAATTTATTTCATTTAATGATTTTTCTGTGACTACAATTCATATTTTTTATAATTAGCATAGACCACGAGTAAAGAAGTTTTTACAAAATTAAGTACTGATCATACTCTACAACACACAAGCAAATATTTTTTTTAATTCTATATTTACAGTTTGTTGAGCGAATACTCTCGCAAAAAAACTTGCACTTGGGTTTTTTTTTACCTGAAATGTACCGTAGAGAGCTTGCAGAGTTATTGCTGACTGGTGGAAACCCATACAGAGGTATTTAAGTTTTTACTAAATTGATTTAAACATGACTGCACTGTTGACTATTCAAATCTGTTTATATAAAGTTTTAGTCAAGCAATGTATTGTAATGTTAGGAAGTACTACTGGTGAACATAATCTTAAGGAGACTTCAAAATCAATTTAACAGGGATCACAATGAAACTCACATTTACAAGGAACATAAAATGTGAGAGTCATACCAACGTAAAGTATCCCACTTACTTAATCCTCTTCGCGCTGATTTGCGCATAAGGACCCCACCAGATCTCCAATGTTTTCTATCTTTCGTCCATGTCTCTACCTGTCCCCAGGTCCAGTTTTCCGTCTTCATCTCCTGTTCTATTGATCTTCTCCAAGTTGGAGAATAACGTATCTAGAGGGAAAAATATGTAAATAATTCAGTAACCATTAAGAAACATTGAAAGAGATATTAGAGTGCAAATGAAAATAGAAACAATATTTAACAATTAATAAAGCATTAATGCATGTTGTTAGCATCTTTGTGAATCTGTCTTTGCACACAATTCGTTGATGGTTCATTTCATAACGGTTGATGTTGGTATTTGAGGAATTGCAACATTTGATTAAGTACTGTATTCAAGATTAGTGGCAAGTAGTATAGGAAAAAATTGAAAAAAAACATCATTGAAAGATGGTTAGACATGTGTTATAACACAGGGAATGAAGCATCTGGTCCACTCTAACAACATAAATCTTTAATATCTTTCCATTTTTCAAGACATAGTCATAGATGAAACAACCAGTGATGCTGAAATAGTTTGGCAAGATTTACCACCAACAACTATTGATGCAAATGCACAGAAAGGTAACCTATGATCTTTGATTACGTACAAATATTTAAAACTTTACTTTTAATTTGATATATAGTAAAACTTTATTATCTCGAGTACTAATTGGGACAGACCAAATACTCGAGATATACCAGGTTCTAGTAATAACCAAAGTTCATAGATTGTTCTCCAATTTAACGAATTGACACAGTCTGTTATCAAAAATGACCCAATATCAATCTAAGAAAGACAAACTTACAAAACACATCCAGCAACCAACTCCATAATAATACTTACTATTTTTGAATGTTTCATATTTTGATGTACATTAATCTATGTAATAACAATGATAAAAGTGTCTGCTTTTCAAACATATTTTTATAAGAATGTGAATATTTATTTTTTAAGATGACCTTGAACATCACAATACAGAAGAACTGAAAATCTTACCTGATGAGGTCAGAACTGAAATTGAGAATGTAAAGGTAATGAAACAATATTTCAGTGTATGTATAAATAATGAAACTATATATCAGAAGATGTCCTACAGATTATGTTTTATCAAGTCACTTCCAGTAAAATCGGCCGATTATCAGCTGCCCATTAAACTTTTTAATAATCAGTCAATAGGTTATGGAACTTCTCATTATCGTCAGTTGACCACGTGATTAGTTTATTTTATATTTCCAGGGTAAAATTACGACACAGGGCAGTATTTCCCTATGCTAAAATAAGTTAAAAATATTTGATACTTACCTGGATTAAAAACGAACAGTTTTCAGTTACGCTGAACATGAATATATACTGGTAATTTCATTGACTACAGTAAAATATATTATTTATGTATTGTAGCAAAATTTATTACTATAGTTACCAATGAGACATCCTGATATATAGTATGATAGGCTACTTTCAGTGTAAGAACCTTGATATAAATACACATTTTGTAAACCTTAAAATATTACAGACAGACAACAATGACACAGAAATCAATATTGAAAATCAAGATTACCAAATACTTGAGAAAGGTATGCATCATTGTTCAACCTCATTACCTATATTATACGAAAGATATTCGGTAAAAAATCTTAGCCAAAAATTAAGTTCAATTTAACATTTTCAATAATGACCCATCACCTAAGTTTTCAAGAATCAACCATGGTAACAGAAGGATAATTGTTTCAACATGAGTGATTTCTTGACTGGGTAGAAGTCACTTACTTATTTTTATATGCTATACAAGTAATTGCATCTATCATATTAATTTAAGTCATAAAAATAAGTCATAATGGCTTTTATACCTCAGGAAGTGATAGCAAAAGAAATACAGAAGAACGGAATAAGCCGAAGGTATTTTTTTAAATTATCTAAGTTCATTAAATATGAAATATAAGACAATGCATAAATTACAAGGGTCTAACAATACCTTTACATTTTACAATGATATGATTATTTGGTACCTTTCGGATAAATTTCAGGTACATGTCGAATAATTTACCTCAAATATATACCTTTATAGCAATTTTATTTTTAGAACTATTGCTCATCCAACAAAGTAATAATAGGCAATTGTTTAAATGACTTATTAATTGTTATTACAGTAGTGAAACTTACATAAGATCCCTGTCTTCATTTTTTTTCTTCAGAATAAACGTTCTTCATTTTTTTATCCGCCACTGAAGAGGAAAAAAAATTCTCATAAGCAGGTGTTTTGTTTATGTCAGCAGCCTTACGACAAAAAGAGGTAATTTTTGTTAAGTCCACTGAATCCATCTAATAATAGATTGCCTTCAATACCATTAATCAGGGTCCTTAAACTGTAAATTTTACACAATGTGTCAATGGACTATAGGTGTTTCCTCTAACTATACCAGTCACCTAGTTTTTGAACCTCATAAATTTTTCATAATTTACTACAAGTTAACTTCTTTTATAAAATGGCATAACTGTTTTTATGTAAGTTTTTGTTTGAAATAATTGTTGAAGGGCAGACAGACAAGAGCGCTTCATAAAAATAGAGTTAGATGCGCACAAAATTTTCAAATTAAATATTACGGTTATAAATTTATGAGTAGAGTTGTTCCATTACACAACAACAAAATATCTCATTGAAAAAATGTATCAATTGGTCGAAAAATTGATAAATTTAATGCTTACAGTGACAACATGTGGGCATGTGATGTATGTGAAGAATGGTTTCACCCCCGCTGTATTGGACGGGACGACAATGAGATGGCACCCAGACAGACAACAGCCTTCATGTGTGAACCTTGTCTGGTAAAACAACTGTTGCTATACTTACAATAAATCTATCATGTGCACTAAAATCTTTACTGTATACCCACTTTGCTCTGTGAACTTAAAATTACTCTTAGTAATACTTTGCCTAAACGTGTATGGATATATAAAAAAACTTGTTTTCAAAATACTTAATTGTTAATATCATCATTCCTTTTTTATTTCATATTACATTTGAGCATACACAACTTAATACTTGTGATTAATTTGAAAAAATAGGTAATTTTTACTGAGCATATAATAGATGTTGAAGGCAATTCATGACTGTTGACTTTTTATACAGAAAACTCATTTGAAGGACTGGCCGGTAAAACAACTAGCAGACATGGTGAAAGGGTCATGCTCCATGGGTTTGGTTGACAAACAAATTTGTTTGTCAATGCTAGGCGAAGAGGCTGATGAAAGAACGGATATCATCACTAAGAGAATAGTTAACAATCATGTATGTATGAAAAAAAAAGAATATTCCTTTTTAGTGAACAAATACGTTAATATTTTAGGCAGGGTTCACTTGCTTACACTCCCTATTTGTGTGCTCTTAACTTTATTTTTTTTCATAATTTGCCTGTTAACATGGTCTTTATCCCCGGAATAAGAACAGTTTATTTTTATAATCGAATGTTAATTAGAATGACATAGTTAACTAATAATTTATTAATGTATCACAGTCTGTGAAATTAGGATTTGAAAGTAATTGCCCGAACTGTCAATCTGGACTGCTGTTGCACCTATTTCTAATTGAGATTTTGGTTGTCCGAGCATAATTTCTGGTTGTCTGAATGCAAAAATGGTTGTCCCGGGCAATAGGCTTGTAATGTGTGGAGCCTAGGTTAGCATTAGCTCAAAAATTTTAATAGCCAAAATATTCGTGATGTAAGCAGTGGTGGGGAGGGTGTGGGAGGGGTGTCCCCTCCCACCAGGGGGGTAACAGTGGGATCTCCCCCTGGAAATTTTTGGTATTTTGAGTTGTTTAGGTGCTTCCTGGTGCATCTTTTGCATGCAAAATGTGCTGGTGAATAGCTGATTTTAAGCATGCCAATGCATGAGTCTTCTGCCATTTATGTGAGTTTTAGTGAATATTGGGGTCATGCTTAAAGATATGTGTTTGCAGTAACACTACCAACAAGTTGTAGACAGGTAGGTAGGCAGGCATTTTTTATCATGAATTTAGTTGCATTTAGTATGCATTGCACTGCTTATTTAGTATGCATTACACTGCTAAAAAAATCATTTAAGTTGGTAGTTGAAAGGGTTACCACAAGCAAATACTTTTTTAAGCATGGCCTAGGTTCTATAATCCGATAGATTCTATATAATTTTGGAGGTCTACATCTAGTTTTCCTGGTATTATCTTATCAACCACATAAATCAAATTTATCTTTATATTCCACTAGTAATTTTTTTCTAGTGATATTATTTTATACTCACTAAATAGTGGGTTCCACTAGCAATTATCAAGCCAAATTTTATAACTCGAAAAAAATCGTTTTTACGCTGGGTGACTGGGTCGAAAATGGTCGGGGACGAATAATTAATTAATTACGAAAAACGTAAAACTACGGTACTCATTTTAATGACTCAAAAGGAACTGGCATCTATAGGATAGTTATAGGTTATTTATTAATGCATTAGCATTGGATCGTTAAAAATCACGCAATAAATCGTCAACAAGTGTTTTTATTCCATCGCCAAAACGCGGGAGATTGATCCGTCTATACGGAGTCATCTTGACATTTTCGAACGTTTTCAATGGTATCACGCGTCGATCATGTGAATTAGTTGGTCACATTGGATGGTTATTTTTGGAAACTAATAATAGTTACATGGGAATTCCAGAGATCAGATTTTTAAAAGTAAAGCAGTCACGATAATTATCGGTAAAGTTGAGGAGCGAATTTGTTTTTTTTCGAACGTGGTGGCAATATTTTTCGAGTGCCATTATTGCCTACTCGCATTTGTTTTAATAAGCATTTTACTAGCGCTCGGGTGAAAATATTTTTTAAAGTGAATGTCGATGTCGTAAAATACGCTTTACGGTATCGGTCTAATAACAACACGCGCCGTGTGACTTGTTTATATAACATCTTTGAAAGGTGCTAATTGGTAATTATTCGACCGATTATGTTTTGATAAGGGTCATAAAAGGTCCTCTCTGATGATCAGATAACAGATTGGGGCATGGGGAAAGTGTGGCAGTCACAGCAGGTGATAGTCGCTGGTTTTTGACATTTTATCTCGAGTCAAAAATATTTTTTTTCCAACATAAATTTGTAATCGCCAAAATCATTGAAAATGAACATTTTTCGAATTTTACTCGCCAGCTACGAAAATTAATCGCAAAAGGCGATTTTGGCGACCGCTAATGCTAACCTAGGGAGCTATAACGGAAGATCTAATTGACTCTAATTTAACAGTGAATAATCATTAAAACAATAATGGCAAACATCAACACAAGAGACATGTTGTTGTTCCAGAAACAAATTTGACCAAGATTTTTTCCCTTTTTGCAGATGAGAACAGCATATCAGCGTTGCTGGTACATAATTAGAGGTGAGGGTCACCGAAGTGATGTGCCATGGATGCAGCGCCACTATGACTTTAAAAAAGGAAATACAAGTATTGGTTTTGGCGAGGGTTTGTTCAACCAAGAGGTAATTAATTTATTGATCTTATAGTCAACAGGTAAAATATAGAGATAAAGTTAGAGATGTTGGGCCCAGTATTTGTAAGATAAAACAACGTCCATTCCGTAAATTTACACTAATAATTTACAATAATAAACATCCATATATTCAAAAAAACACAATCTGTAATTACATGTAAAAATATAAAATTTGCTTATTATGGAAATTTCTACAACTGACCTACAATAAAATTGCATAGAGAGTGTAAATGTACACAGTCTGTAAATTTACCACTTTAAAACAACTAGATCAAATGAGCGTGCGATTGCTTTTCAATCAATTGCACACAAGGAATCCTAACCTGCGTCAGCACGATAGTCCTGCAGCTCCACTTCTTGCTGATGTACATATTTAGGTATTTACGGTCCTCTAATATCTTCTTACGCTTTTCAGGAGCCATATTGAATAGATATAATTATTAAAATGGCGACATACATTTTTAAAAATTAAGCGTGGTCGGTGACGGAAATGAGGATAATGACCGAGTTTCCAAATGCACCGGGATACGATTAAAAGCCTGATGACCCGTATATTCTTTACACGCTTATTTCCCTTTGACATGTTTCAAAATATGTCAATCTGATTCTGAGTCATTTTTACACCAACAGCACAGTTATGTTAAAATAACATTTCAGAGAAAATCTGAGTAATAAATAAATGACCTTTTATGTTACAGGCCATTTATACAATCAAATTGAATTTGATAGAAAGATTTCAAGTGAAAAATAAGTAAGTACAATTTTGATAACCACATTCCTAAATAAGATATCACAAATATATTTTAGAAAAATGTGATTTACACTTGTTGTATTCAATAACGATTTTTGTGAGTAAAACAATAATGTAGATAAACCTACAATTTTTTGGGATACAGCATTGTACAGTTTGCAAATTAATTGCTAAACTGCTAGCATAATTCAATAAACACACCACTTATTTTAAATACTTAACTGAAATAGTAGCGGCATCTGTACTGAAGCTAACAATGCAGTTAAATTTGCAATGCAAAAGACTTCAAACATGATTGTTGGTTGACTCAGTATATTATGATTAAATATCAGTGAATATTTGAAACTTATAGGAGCAAAGCATTTCAAGACATAAACTAAGTATACTTATTTATAAGTAACCCATTGTACATGTTGAAATTATCACCGAAATAGATAAATCTTATAAGTACATGTATAACAGACAAACATTTTTTGTTCCAGTAGAAGAGGATGGTATACAATTCCATCCATGTCTAATGATAAAACTAGAAGTTTATTGGAAAGGAAACAGGGGTAATAAAAACTATTCATAATTACTATTTAAATTAGTACTGAAGTGAACTTGACCAAATCATAACTTTTCATAAGAACTGCCATTATATTTTGATATCAGGATCGCACAAAACCGTTTGCAAAGTAAAAGATATTCAAATTTAATAACTTACACATGAGTTATTGGATGTGTATTGAAGTGCCACATGATATGCAAATTTACAGTTATAAATGAAAGAATAAGAAAATTACTATAAAAAAACATGTTATTTTGACTGTACATGCAATTCAATTAATATACATAATCAATGTTTTATAGAGAAACAGGGAGGTATTTCGAAACAGTGTTATTGAAGGAATCAATGACCTCAATTTTAGCAGAGGTAAGTAAATATAATAAATGAATGATATTGAATCTGCCGTAAGATAGTCATATCACTGCATGGTTTTGAGTCAATACCAAGATGCATATAAGTTAGATTTTAACAGCATATACAGCAAATTACATCATAATAAATTACTTCTACCTATATTTATTGAGCCATAATTAACTTTTATTAATATCAAATTTTTATAGGACACCACCAATAATTTGCGAAATGGGTGACAATTAATCAGTTTTTGAAGCAAATACAGATCCCAGTGCAGCATGGACAGATCAATAAGTATGAATTTTGGAAAATATATTTTTTATCAGCTATATCAACTTTCCTTTACTTGACAGATTAGCGGTGACACATATCATGCAGCTGATGAGGAACTGAGAAAGACAGAGGCAACCAAAGCTCGTGAAGCTAACGATCTTATTTGGAACTGTAAGTGACTAATGTTTAAAATATAGATAAACAAATAAGAGTTTGATGTAAATTTTATATATCATAAAACAAACTTTGTTGTGTGCAAACTGTAAGTGGAATAAAAATATATGCTGTAATGAAATAATTACATCAATGTGTCTGTTCAAATATAAATATTAAAACACGATTGTTTGCAAATTAAATAACATAGAATAAGTGTTGTAAATATACTTATGATGAGATGGTCGTGTAAATACAATTTTGTTTGCTTGTTTTCAGACTTGGTGAATGAAAAAGCCGTTTATTTAGAGAAGATGCGGCATATGCATTTCTGATGACTGGCTTCGTCCGCAAAACGTACATTTCATGGATACTCTGATATCCGATTATCGGTCACATGTTATTTGTGACAATGACCGTGTCACCTCAGCTAAACGACGAGTTGGTAAAGGAGGAGTAGCCTTAATGTGGCACCGTAGACTTGACAACTATGTGGTTCCATTGCCTATATCTGATGACAGAATTGTCGGTATTCAATTTCAGGTGGCCCCGAACCATTATGTTTTTATATTTCAAATATATCTTCCATGTGTGAATCATCCTATAGACTATTTCAGGAGTTATATAGATAAACTGTATGATATATGTAACACCTATGCACATAGTGGCAATGTTGTTATATTAGGCGATTTCAACGCGAAATATGAATCTAAAAGCACACGCACGAGGGATCTATTATTTCATAAATTTTGCATGGACACTAATGTCGTTCCTGTTAATACTACACCTAAGTGTGTTGGTGCCAAAAACTCATATGTTTCGTATGATGGTAAATTTCACTCTTTGATGGATTTTATATGTATGCCTATTGAAATGTATGACTGTATAACATATTGTGAAATTCTTGATGACAACTGTCTTAATGTTTCTAGTCATAGACCTGTTGTTTGTACATGTGATAAAAGAAAACATGAATGTGATTTAAATTTGAAATGGATTTGTTTCTTTTATTGACACTGTTCATAATTTACATTTCTCTGTTCTGCTAGCAGGCAGCTCAGAGAGTTCAAAACAAGTGGCCATTTTACTGATTGGCTAGCTTTTATAGTTTGACTCTGGCCTTTAAGTCAAATGTTAACAATTCTTATGTGATAAAAGAAAACATGAATGTGATTTAAATTTGAAATGGATTTGTTTCTTTTATTGACACTGTTGGACACTTTGAGTTAATTTACCAGATAATGCAAGACACTGCAAAAAGCAGCAGAAGCATTATTATGACTTAACTTGAATATGGTACACCAGACTATATGCAGAGTATTATAATGTGGTACACCTGGTATGTTGTGTGCAGAGTATCAACATGTGGTACACCAAGGTAATATGCAGAGTAACAAAATGTGGTACACCGGGTATGCAGGGTATCATACTGTGGTATAGCAGAAAATTATTAGTTTACATGTTTCCATGACCGTCAGACCGTCAATAGATGAAGATAACTGTCCAAGGTGGCAGTAAACAACAGACAACCCCCCCTGGTCATTCATACCAAGCGTCAATAGATGAAGATTATAAGAATCCATCATGAGCTTCTATGTAGGATAAGGATATCTCACCAGAGGGGTCGGATTTTATCCAGGGACGATGCTTGCCGAGTTCCTGGTTAAATTTCCGACCCCGAGGGTGAGATATCCATATCCTACATCGACTGTCTCATGATGGATTATTTTTCTCCCACGGAATTTGAGAAAATAAGAACTTAAAATATTAAGAAGACGTTATGGCGTCAAAATGACGTCATCATAACGTGACGTAACGCAAACGTTTATATTCTTAATAATCAATATAAATACTATAAATAAAGCGTTCGCTGCCATGTCCTATTCGCGAAATGTTTTTCAAATGTTACTGAGCCTATCAATGATCATTTTGTAAGTTTAAAGCAGACAAAACACGTAGATTCAAAAGTCACGTGCACGCTCATGTAAGATAGAGTTTTCTCATATTAGCAACGGGCCTATCTCTGTATAGCAACGTGGGAGAAAACTCTGTCCAAGGTGGCAGTAATCTACAGACACACCCCCTTGTCATTCATACCAAGCGTCAATAGATGAAGATAACTCTGTCCAAGGTGGCAGTAATCTACAGACACACCCCCTTGTCATTCATACCAAGCGTCAATAAATGAAGATAACTCTGTCAAAGGTGGGAGTAAACTACAGACCCTCCCCCCTGGTCATTCATACCAAACATCAATAGATGAAGATAACTCTGTCCAAGGTGGCAGTAATCTACAGACACTACCCCTCGTCATTCAGACCAAACGTCAATAGATGAAGATAACTCTGTCCAAGGTGGCAGTAAACAACAGACACCCCCCCCCCTGGTCATTCATACCAATCGATAATAGATGAAGATAACTCTGTCCAAGGTGGCAGTAATCTTCAGACACACCCCCTGGTCATTCATACCAATCGATAATAGATGAAGATAACTCTGTCCAAGGTGGCAGTAATCTACAGACACCCCCCCCCCCCCCCTGGTCATTCATACCAATCGATAATAGATGAAGATAACTCTGTCCAAGGTGGCAGTAATCTACAGACACCCCCCCCCCCCCCCCCTGGTCATTCATACCAATCGAACAATTAACAATTCAAAACCTTTAAATGACGATTCGGATATCTTGTAAATTCAAAATAATACACATAAAATAACATGAACAATACCGTTTTCAAGATATATGTGAGGAGTTTGACCACGGTGTTCTATTTTCAAACATTTCATAATTGTACTAGTGATTAACCAAAAATCGTATTTAATACTAGAACACTACCCAAAATGACCGAACTGTTCCGAATTTAAAAGAATTTACGACAACGGTTCAAATTAATCAAACAAAATATTTCATTATATCAAAGTGATTTAAAACTACAATTGAAAGTGAAACTCAAAGGAAACAATTAAAATATTATGGTTTATTCACAAAAAATAATTTTACGGCATTTCATAATTGTACTAGTGATTAACCAATTTTTTTATTTTATACTAGTGATTAACCCTACCCAACATTATCCCTCGTCTTGACAGTTCGATACACATGTTTGTGACGTAGGGTCACGTGATACACAAAAACAAAATGGAGTCCAAATGAGCAAGTGATCAATTAATGAGATGGAAATAAAGACTTTTACGTGAAAATCCGTGGATATTTGTTTCTTACAACTCTCGGACTGACTGATAACAATAATATGTTTTGATTTGTAAATCGTGCTGAGTAAGAGTTTGTTTGCTTGTAAAGTTATTGACATTAGATTCTGTGACAGTCCAGGAGGGTACTGACATTTCAACTGAGAATAATTTTTTTCCACTTTATTCTCAGTGACTCATAAAGAATGTCGGACCAGTCGAGTGAATTGTTTAACGTCCCATTGTCCAGTGACAGTGAGGCAGGTAAGTCTGATGCTTTACCTTATTGGGGGGGGGGGGGATTTGGCTGAATGTGTTATTATATACAGTCATTTTAATAAAATGGATATGGTCTACTACAGTACTAGTTAGTCTTACTCATGCAGCTTATCATGATGGCTCATTTCGTGATCTGATGTTCTATAGCTGCCATCCTTCAAATCTGCAAGGAACAGTAACCAGTCAAAAATTCACTTGCTGTCGGAAATGTCCAGTGGTTTGTACTGACTGTATTCATGTTCTAAGTATTAATATGCATTTACTTAATTTGATGCCTTACATGTCTTCCATAAGGTTGGGATAAATTCTGGTTGAAATAATTATTTGAATTTTTTTTTAGGTGAGCTTTCGTTACGTGGGAGTACTTTCACAAACCCAACAGATCCTCAGAATAATATGATTTCAACCAATAGTAAGTATTAATGATTTCGTGAGTCATGTTTATCACAGATTTAGTTACCCCAGCTGAACTTTTTGGATTATGCTTTCTTCCAATTAGTATTATATAATTGAAAAGCAAGCTCAGAAATTTGGACTGGTAGTTTTTTTTAATATTGTAAGTAGAAACGAAGATAGTAGAGCAGACTGTAATCTTAATCTTGAAAGTTAATGATTTAAATTTTAATAAATATCAGAGCATCAACAGGGGTTACATTTGACCTTGGAGTTGACCCTTTGAGTTGACCCTCGGAATTTTTCCAAAAAAGCCACATTTTGACCCTCAGTTTTTCTTTAAATTGTAGGCAAGTTGGCTTTAAAATACTAAAATCTGGTCAAAAATTATCAAATGACCCTCAGGATTCTCGGAAACACGTAAATAAGCGTATTAATTTGGGACTCGTGTTATTTTAAGAGGACGCATGAAAATTCCAATCAACGATTCAGAACCTAGTGGAACCCCTGATCAATATGATTTCGCAAATATAGAATTTCTATGTCCCATGATCTTTTTCATTGTTTTGTATGTTACAAATTAACATAATTGATAACCTAGTTGTACGATATTATTTCAGGTGTTGATCCAGATATAGATGGAGACGAAGAAGAGGAAAAACAAAGACTGATTACACAAGTTTTAGAACTGCAGAATACACTAGATGGTAATATTTCTGGAGATCATTTTTTTCATGAAAAATCCTAAAATTTGTTAAAAAAGGAAGAAAAATTCTTCAAAAATCTGCCAACTACTATTTCGCGACATAATATGCTTTGTGTTTTATGATTGCACTTAATGGGGATCCATTTTACCCTGGATTTGACCCTTTGACCCATAGAATTTCAATAAAGCAATATTTTGACCATTAGGATTCTTGCAATTTTTGTCTTATTATAGGTATTTAAGCTATAAAAATACGGTACATTTCAGTAAAAAATTATCAAAATGACACTTGAGATTCAGCCCCTAGTGGAACGGCTGGCTTACATTTCATTCTTAAGCCACTTGAGTCATAGCACAATTTGAATGCTAACAAATATTGAGTCTTAATTTGCATGCAGTTTTACTGGACAGATTAAAACATAGATGACACTGAATCAGTGCTACACCATATGTATCATTGTAACAATTATAAGAACTTGGATTATCTTCTTTACATTTTTGTGTTTACAGATTTGTCAAGTCGTGTAGATACCGTGAAGGAGGAAAATCTCAAGTTGAAGTCCGAGAACCAGGTTCTAGGACAGTACATTGAGAACCTAATGGCAGCCAGTAGCGTGTTCCAATCTACTTCTCCAAAATCTAAGAAAAAGTATGTACTCGTATACGTCTGTATGTTTGTTGGTTGATTTGTTCTTCTGTTCATTTCTGTATTTATGATTGTTGTTCCGGGTGAGTTTGCTCACCGTATGCGAAGTTGTCAACAATAAAATGCATCTGAAGATTTTCTGCTTGGAACAGAAAATGTCTTTGTACTTTGGTAAAGTCGTTCCATGCATAGAATTGCTGAGAATTGACAATTTCACATAGAAACATATTTTAGGATAGCATGGTGTGTTTTGTTCTTTATGAACATTATTTATTTATGCCAGTACTACAATATAAGTATATCTAATAGTTGACTACAAATCAGCATTTTGTCGTCAGTAGACTTTAAACTTTTTCATGCATAATAGAAGATGCTATCACTTTAAAGCGTTCCAGACATCACATCATTGTTTTTTTTCCCTAATGAATACTCGGAATAATACATCAGTGCTAATGCATGTCTGCAACAGTGTCTATGATGTAAATCAATTTGATGCTAATAGTACCAGATATTCATGTTCTTTATACAGTGTTCATATTATGTTCTCCATAGTTTTGGCCTATTGTTGCCAGCTGACTTGACTTGTCCTGTGATCTTTTCCATCCATTAATTCCCCCCCCCCCCTGTTTGTCCTCTTTGATTCTCCTAGCTATCCCTTATTGTCGTCCAGGCCATTCCTTGGGCCCCTGTTCCCTTACATATGTACCCTTAAGCCTCCTCAAATGCCTTATGTTTTATGAACTATTGTTTTCCCGGAGGACTGCGTGGAGAGGCACTGTCTTGTGTATGTGGCGTTCCCTGTAGCAACTTATTATCCCTCTTTTATACATTATTCTCTTTTCAGGTCCAGCAAGAAGAAAGAAAAATAAATATAACAGTGACTGTAGGACCATGTGCAATAATTTCCACACCAATGTTCTTTATAAAGTTTCCATTTGATTTGCATTTTACATTTTATTACTTACAGCCAGTATTGTTTCAATATATACTTTGATATATACAATATGTCGCTGGTTGTTCTAGAATATAACTGTGCAGTGTACCTGCAGAAAACTCCATTCTGCGTTAATATATCGAGGGATTGATGCAACACTTTGATGAAATACTCTCGGTACATTTAAAATGCACAAACAAGTTCTTTTCAAATTTTTCAAGTACTTACAGTGACAAACAAAGAACTAAGCACAATATTATTTCACGTTTACGCAACATGTGTACCGAATTTCAGTACAATAAGCAGGCATTTTTCTCATGAGATTGTCACAAGTTCTCACTAAATTGCGGGGAGCGTGGTATAAGTACTATATATGCATATACTATAGAAGGAATAAAGGGAGAAAACTTTTGACAATCTCCTGTGGGATTTTCATATGAAAAGAGAGTTACAAAATTACCTACTGAACATGCAGTAAATGACACTTAGGTTGCGGCTGTAAAAAACGTAGCATTTTTAAATACACAGAGTGTAGTTAGCATATTATTGTAATTGCTTCTTTACCAAGACTAAATTACATCAGTCTTGCATCAATCCCATGGTGTGTTTTAGACATAAAATAATCAGGGGTGAGAATTTCCACTTTGCAGCTATTTTTTTTCTCGTTTTGGAGAAAAGTTGCGAATACAAATTTTTCTGATTTGGTCAGAAATGTGCAAAAAAGGCAAATTCATTCAAGGGTGTGAATTTTACTCTTTTTTGCAATAAGAATTCTCTCCCTTGATAATTAGAAGCACCACATCTGGTTTTTCATGTTTTATAAGTAAATATAATATATTAATATTGTTGTGCTTATTACAGTCTTTATATATTCATCTCACTTGTGAATGATGAATGATTCCATGGCCATATAAGAAAAATATTTATTATTCAGGCTACCTAACCTAACCAACACTAGTTCTTCCATTTCAACCATAAATCTTTTATGAGTTCTGAAGAACAAAAAGGATTGCGGCTTTAGATAATTTCTTAACTGAAATGTAATGTCCTGAAAAAAGGAAGTAAACCTAAAGGAGATTATCTGTTCTCGAGTTATCTCCCTTTACCCCAGACACAAGAATATTATATCTACATATATTATAGAAGGGTTAAAGGGAAAGAACTCTGGAAGGAATGAAGGGAAAGAACTCGAGACAATCTTGTGCAAAGTAAACTGTTTTCTGTTTATTTCGGGCAGTAAAATGTGTGTACCACCATTGGCATTATTATGAATTTCTTATCAAAGCCTTAAAAATCTCAATTCAAAATAAAATATGAAAATAAAACAATAAAACTATTTTCGGACCTGCCAACGAACTTACATTTTTGGTATTACATGTATCACCTGAACCACACATAATGTTGTTGTTAATTTGGCTGGAGTGGATTTTGTTGTTGCAAGTGTTGAATCTCCATGATTGGTCTTCCTCATTTGTGGTGGATGTGTGTATACTTCACTGGGATCAAATCTGTCACTGTACAATTCATACGTTTCTTATAGATATTATTGTAACCCAATGTATGATTGTTTTGTCTATGCTTTTATTTGAAACTATATCATTTGATGTGATGAAAAACACACGCATTTATATTATATTGTTTGTTCTTTTTTACAGAATACATTATTTGGGATGCATGTTGTATATGCGCCTTCATGAAGAATCTGACACATTTCTTAAGATCAAATATAATCACTAGTTACCTCCATTGTTTGATTGTATGAGCTTTTTGTACCATATACTTACATGTTACCTAGAGTTACCTGTACATATTACCTAGAGTTACCTGTACATGTTACCTAGAGTTACCTGTACATGTTACCTAGAGTTATCTGTACATGTTACCTAGAGTTACATGTACATGTTACCTAGAGTTACCTATACATGTTACCTAGAGTTACCTGTACATATTACCTAGAGTTACCTGTACATGTTACCTAGAGTTACCTGTACATGTTACCTAGAGTTACCTGTACATATTACCTAGAGTTACCTGTACATGTTACCTAGAGTTACCTGTACATGTTACCTAGAGTTACCTGTACATATTACCTAGAGTTACCTGTACATGTTACCTAGAGTTACCTGTACATGTTACCTAGAGTTACCTGTACATGTTTTCCAATTATTTGCTACTTGATAACTAAATTATGTGTGTTAATTTTGGTATACATCTGACCCGATACGCATTACCACAGGAGATTGTCACGAGTTCACTCCCTTTATATGTATATTTAGTACACATACTAGAGAAGGGATAAAGGGAGAGAACTCTAGAAGGGACAAAGGGAGAGAATTTCTGACAATATCCTGTGTTCAGTTGTTCATACATATAGTTCTCAGAAATTTGAATTCTCTACTTACTTATGATTAGACTTCGTTATATGAGTTTTGACGAGTGTTTTTTGAAAAATTATTTGAGTAAATAATGCCGTTGTCTGTGAACAAAAACATTACAACATATTGTATAAGTAATTTCACGCTAATTAATTTTCATTACTGTGGTTTAGTTTGTAAAACTCATTACCGGTATTTGCTAACTAATGACAAGAGTAACCACACCTTTTAGAAAGATTTTCTCAAATAAATTGTAACTTACTGCTTTGAAACTTTGAGCACTACTTAGACATACTTTGAGAATGGACGGATTAACTATAGTGGCGACTTTGCTTTATTGAATGTTTATTGTATGTCTGAAATATTTCACTTTGATGTGTTTACAAAATCTTCCAAGCGATCAATATTGGCTGACATCTTAGTAAAAATTTCTATTCTTTAGATCAATACTGTGTTTGTTAATTGCTTGTTGGAGAAACTCATTTGCTGCTATAGAACTGATGAACTGTATTGTCTAGGCCAGCATTTATGTACTTATGTTCAGGTTTTCCCCGGAATGTAAGCTCCCAGGAATTGGTTTCTTTCAATTAAATAGTAATAAGACAAGTTGGCTCTAAACAATTCACAAATACTGGCAATGTTTACTTTGAATGAAAGATTTCTAAAAATATATAGGCTATATATGATGATGTCCGCCCATTTAGCGTGCCAAACTGAAGGTTATTGGTTTAAGCCCAGGTTGATGCATAAAATTCAGTCAGCCAGTCATTTGTCCTCCACCCTTGATTAAAATGAGGAATTTGTCAGTTGTTTTCATAAGTACAAGGTAATGCCCGTTGGTATGACCCCAAAAAAAGGTCAACGGATTACCATACATTATTGAAATACAGTTGAAAGATGACATAAATTTCCAACACAAATATGTGATCATTTTAAAATGATTCAATTCATTCACAATACCTGACAATTCCATTCAGTACTACAAGTGTACCTTGTGATATATGAAGCTCTGTAAGGCATTCCCAATGTGCAGTCAAGGTTCAATCACTTTGCTGGCCAGAGTTTCCGTCGTCACAGTTGTGGTCTACCTAGTGGTACATAGATTATCATGTATGTATGCGTGTGATCGTGTAATCATAAAATGTCATGATTTCATCCCCGATTGACATCTTGTTGCAAGTGTGCTGCATAAAGTAGATTCCCTTTACGGTACATGGTTGTTTTATATTTTGCTTTTTAGATTATACATTTATTATTTTGCTGTCTTTGCTACTTGAATATTTACAGTAAAATTAAACAGAAGAAAATTACAAGTGTGTTTGTTTTGTTATACAGATCAATACTAAATATTGTTATAGATTAAATACCCCCCCCCACATTGTAGTTAACTCAATGACAATGTAAAAATGTTGATTTAGAGGCATGTACATTTGGTTCCTCGTCATCATCTCACATTCATGTGATCGAGGTGTCAGATACTTCTAAGTAAGTTAGCTCTGGAACAAAAACAAGGAACGCTGTCTGGATTCTACGACTTCTCTGTGCTCATTAACGGAATTACATCTGACAATTAAATGATGTGTACATCAAGATCCCCAAGATTTGGTTTAGTACGATCAAGTGATCAACAACGTAGCTTTTTCCTGAGAACTCGGTATAGAATATATAAATCAATAGTGTAACTGTATGCTCATAAATGGTGGATTTCATAATGAATTTGGCAGATTGACAAATGCAAGTTTATCTTAAGCCACAAAATCATAAACATGTCTACAGCATAATCAGAAGGTTTCAGCATCACCCAAGCTATTGATATTTCTTGATAATAAAAACGTCTTCCACAGTCGATAATGAAATTTAGATCCTTGTAGTCCTGTTTTTAAGTACAATAGATATACACTGGATTGGCTTAAATATGGGGTTTTCCCTTCTAATCCTGCATTAAAATCATGCTAGAATTGCAATGATAGCACTTACAGGATTTAATGTCTGACCAAACTTCATGGATCTGAAATTAATTTTTTTTTGTACCCCTGGTAAAAACCGATATTTAGCAAATTCCAGATTTTGTCCATTGAAAAACATCGGTTTTCCTGAATGTGCTTACAAAATTATTAGCAATGGTAATTTAAAAACGGGTAATCAGTATTTGATTAGTCCATGTAACCTAGAATACATTACGAGTTCTTGCAAGTGCATCAGTGAATTTGTAATTCAATTCACAACTTGTAATTGGTATAGAGAAGAATAATCTGTGATATACAACTATGTTCGAAGTGTTGGACACTGCCACCACAGATGCATTCACCATCTAGGAGAATATGGTGAAAAGGAACCATGGTATTGCACTAACTGATGTCGCAAACTTTAGTCAGGCAACTTGTATAAATGTTCGTGAAATTATAAGTCTTTATTTATTTTATTTTTTTATTATGGGTAATTTTGTGCTATTCCCAATTCAATAATAAAGTGAGTTATCATTTACTTAAAATGCAATACATGATATTTGATCACCTTCCGTGTTATATCATTACAACCATCCAGTCGTTGGCATAACCACAGTACATGTACTTCTAACTGCAGTTGCAGACATTAAATTCTACAAAATACCAAATATGGTATTCATCAATATCCAGTATATGTGTAATAGATTGAACAAGACCTTCAACTTCAAATACATTGTACTGACAAGATCCAAGTCAGTAACTCAACGTTGTGAATATGTCACCCATCTATATAACGTTGTAGGAAGAACGTTTTGACGACCATCTAAATAGCTTACACCAATAGTAGCTCAATTGATAACGTCTACTGTGAGGGCAAGTTGTCAGTTTGTTCTCTTGCATGTCAGGGAAAGTGGTACAGGTAACTTCTTAACTAGGCCCTCAGTATATAAAAGGGCAGTACCTGTGTCGGAATTGAACATACTATTACATAAGTATATCAAACAAACAATGAACCCATTTTACTATGCACATGATGTTTATTTTTTCAACAAATCTCAGAACAATTTACAGTATTAAACTTTGTGACCATTTCAAATCAAGTATTTTGGTCCTTGGAAACCAATCAAGTAATTTCACTAATCACATTCTACATAATGATACGCTAGATGTGCTGGCGAGTGACTTGCATTCCATTCAGTTATCTCACATGACCACGTAAGTCAAGAATAAATAATATCTCGCATAACAGATACAACAGCTCCAAAGGCTTACCATACTACATTTATATATTTAAAAAACAACAGCTATGCGCCCGAAGGACGATGATGTATTGATCATTTTCAACACCAGTTTTCGCCATTTTATGATGGGTTTAAATGTACTAAAATGCAACACCTCACAAAAGCGTGTGTATATTTACCGAGTGCAACAATACACCAGTCAAACGGTTCCGTTAGACAACTTTGAAAGAATTGCAGTTATTTACATTGATAAGTTTAAAACCATACCAGCATAAGGTAACCAGATACTTACAGAATTCAACAGAAAACATTCAGATGTAACACTTCAAATTTTTTTTATAAATTCTTAATAGACCCATATTGTCGGTCATAACATGCTCCCAACTGTAACACACAGCTGACTATATGAAAAGAACACGATTTTGCAAGCATAAGAAATAAAACCAATATAGACTTACTTCAGATACAAAACAGACATGGTCTTGGGGATTTTAATATCAGATATGTAAGCCTTGCAGCTTGATTCACACAAATGTTTGCACGGAATGCCACGATAACACAAACATACATGAACAAAAATTCAAAAATCAACACTTGAAAAACATGCATACTTGAAAATGTACAAAATCAAAAAATCTCATCGATATTTAAGAAACATGTGACTTGGGAGATACACTATTGAGATATATCTAAATGTTTTAAAGTGCATATCAAGAGAAACTGTACAATTTGTTCATTTTTACCGTCAACAAACCACAATGTTAAGGTTCAATCAAGTGAATTCACAAACCTATGAACACAAGAATTCACAACATCCTCTGAAAGATACAGCCAGTATAAAAATCTACTAGATTTCCAGTATATCTCAAGCAAGACACTTCTATCCTCGAATCAAAACTCAAGGCTGAGGTTTAAACTGTTTTGATAATGAATGTTCATAATTTGTTAAAATCTATTCCAGGAAAATCTTCCTGGGCGAGTTGAATAGGAATGAAGACCAAAGAAAATTACATTGGTGGGGGTCGAAATATGTCGCCAAGTTAAAAAAAACAATTACAATTCTGTTGGTATTCCCCCTATTTTTTTCAATTGTCATTCCTACACCCCAATGAAGATGTTTATGAAAATGACCCTAGTTAGGGTGCCACAGTGCAACCACAACTCCAAATGTATATACAAGAATTAGCTCCAAATGTGTTAAAACCGAATGACAAAGCCATTACAGTCAGTCATAAATAACTGTAGGAAGAATAAAACACAATTTTGAACGGAGCATGAACACTAGACTTAATCTTGCTGAATTATTTCCTACATAAAAAGATCATTTTGAAATCAAGCCCATGTTGTAGATTTATTACCATTAATTTAATAATTCCATCATCACTATGTATGACATTATGATGACTGATGCATTTGCCGAACAATAAATATGCAGATTTGAATACAAATCAAAATTGTCCCGACACGTTCAACATATCGACACAACAGTCCCATAATAAAAACATCTCTACAAGTGTGAATACAGTTTGTAATTTTCAATTAGATGAAATTTCACATCATTATAAAAACATGAAGAGGCAGTAACATTGCTACACTGATGAAATCAATGCCATTCATTTGAAAGAATGCCACTGTTGTATTAGTGATGGTCAGATTACACTATAAAGGTGTGAAAGAATGTGTTCTAAAGAAAGACAACATTGGTGGGTCATTTCAGACAGATGTAGAAGAGTGAGTGATCGACAGATATTATATTCAGTGCTACCAAACACTAAACTGATGCACAAACAAATACATAGTCCAGTTCTCATTTCTTTCATTTGCATATTTTACAATCACAAATTATGAAACCAACTTTCATCAACGATGATAAATATCCCCCAGCACACAGCAAGTGATATACTATTGGCAAGGGCGATTATACACATACAACATTAACATAGTAATGTATAAATTATATAATGACTAAGCCTGTAGTATCATTAATCGACATCCATTTCAGCCTGACCGTTAGCACTTGGTTCCGTCTTAACATCACCCGATGCTTTTGTTGGTTCTTCCTTCTTCTCTCCATCCTTACTATCTGCTTTCTTTTCTTCTTTCTTCTCTTCCTTTGGTGGCTCTTCCTTGGGTTTTGGTTTAGGTTTGTTGATAATTGGATTACATGTGCTTTCTAAGCTCTGAAAAATGTACGATTTCCAAGGTAAGCACTCGCAAATTAAACCTAACACATTAGTTGGATTTAACAAAGTTTTACAAACTGAAGTTATTATCCGTACAATATCGGTCCGATTACAATCCAATAACAGTGATGACATTGTGAACATTCTTACTGAATCAGGTGAACAGAAATAATGAATCAAACAGGATAACAATCTTGATGTTATTACTTGAAACATCTCACCTACCTTCTTACATGCTAAATGGTACGAAAGATCAACAAATCTTGATTCAGCGCCATTATACATACTCTATTCCAACATTTAAGGACATCTAGGTTATCTTATAAGCCCCCGCCCCTCAAACAAAATTTACAAATAAAATGAGCAGTGACATTTTTCACTGTACAACTGGTTTTCTGTAATAATTAAGGAAATCATATAACCAATTATGTCTCACAAAGTAGAAAAATCAGAAGCATATCAAACTGACAATGCTAACTGCTACTATATTTCATGACTTACCTGTCTTGTTTGTCGGATCTGTGATGCTAACACTGAAGGACTTTCATATTTTTTCAATTTATTTTGATTGTTCATTTGTTTGTCAAACCACTCCTGTTTTTCATTCAAACATTTCTTCACTTTGTCAATATCAGCCTTTTCTAGATGCTCATATTTTTCATCCTTAGCGGCAACTGCGTCACAAAACTTTCTGACTAACTGTATAGTTCCGCCCAACTCGTTGAAAGCCGCCGGTCTCTCCCCAGCCTCCCTATATCTATCAGCGATTGGATCCCCGGATTTCTAAAAGTGAAATATGAAATCAATATAGATACATAATGTCAGAGCCGTGCTTTAAGCCACAACTAGAAATGTGCCCGAAGGACACAGGTGCCCCATTTCAATCAAGGGGCATAACTCAGCTCTTTCCACATTCATGCTACTTCTAAGCAAAATTTTCTCAAATTAACATCAAGTAACTCTCATTCAATTCAAAAGACAAAAAGTTTACTAAGAAAACAATTAATTGTAAATTGGAAATATCAAAGAACTCTCAAACTCAAGGCAATAATGAGGAAACTTAAATCAGAGGATAGCCTCCACACCCTTGAACAAATTAACAATTTTTGGAAATTTCTGACCAATTTAGACAATGCTTATTTCAGGGGATTTAGGAACGCCAGTCTAAAATAAGGGGACCGCCTACAGAATTTTGTTTTTTAACCCCCCCCCCTCCCACCAAGTTAATGTAGTTGGTCACTGTTCCCCCACACATCCCACCAAAAAAGTGGAAATCAGCTGAAAAGAGGAAGATTTTCACTCCTTAATTTTAGGTAGAGATTTATATCACTAACCTTGAGTTCTGCCAGTTTATCCAGGTAGACTTGTTTGTTCTGGTCCTCTCCTTCATCGTACAACCAATCTTCTGTCTCACCCAACAACTTGTTGAAGTTTTCTCTTATCTGAAATATTCATAGATAACAGTTAAAACGAAACTGTAGTTCCCCAAATCTTCCCCAAATATACCGACTATGTGTCCCTAAGGTGTGTTTAATGACAGTAGTATATGAATATAAAAAAGCCAAAAAAAAGCACACTACATTACAATTCACAAAATTTCATTAACTTCATATGTTATTTCAGTCCTTGCGAATAGTATTACCCATTAATATCTATATGATGTACACTAATCATATATACCTAAGCTGTATATGTAATTCATTACTGCATAGCTATCATTGGTGAAATAATGGTTTAAATATATACCTTCACATTTTGTAACAATGGGCAAATGCATGCCTTTGATGATTTACAATAAACAGTAAATTGCTAGATATGACAAATAAAATTAACAGCTACTTTGTTAATGAAAGAATTACATTGAAGCGTTATAAACTGAATCACAGGATAAAACAAAACTCATATGACACAGGGGTTCCACTAGGTGCTGAATCTCAAGGGTCATTTTGATAATTTCTTACCGGATTTTACCATTTTATAGCCAAATTACCTATGCTTTAAAAAATTGGCCCTTCAGCCAGAAAATTTTGTTTTTTTGGAAATTCCAGGGGTCAAAGGGTCAACTCAATGGCTAAATGGAACCCCTGTCTGACATATATATATATAAGTACAGTTACCTCCTCTTGACAGAACTCTTCATATGGTCCACAAAGTTTGTCTCGCATATCATAAACATATTCCTCTACAGCATTCTTAGCATCACATCTTTCTTTCTCTAATCTATCTTGCATTATCATTTGGTTCTGTAAATATAGCAAAACATAAAATTTAACTGGGAAGTCAAATGAGAGTTTATTTCATATTCAAGCAAGACAATAAAAACTATATATCATTAGAACATGGTGTTTTACCAAATGTATGAGATTTTCCTTATGACAAGCAACAGAATCACACGTCTACAAAGTTGAAGACAGTACATAGAACTCTATCGAATTAAATGTAGTTTACCATACTTTGACAAGGATATATGGCATACTAATAAAGTCCAACATGGCTTAAATGTGAACAAGTTGTGAACTCACAACTGATAGAATAGTTATGGGCATAAAATATATTAAAAATGTGTCGGAAGGACATGGATGCCCCCTCTAAATATATGCCAATATCCCAATAAAAACAACATATGATGAAAAAATTATGATATTGAACAATCACATTCATCAATGTAATTTTTTTAGCATGTCATGAATAAAAATTTCAACACACATTACAGTATGGTGTTATTATAGTGTTAAAGTGTCTTTCATTTTACCTCTCTTTCCACAAATGTATTGATGAGATCCGTTGTAAGACCGGACACATCAGACTGTACAGGTAGGTCGATACTCTTCACTTTTGGTTTACTCTCCTTCTTTGCATTTTCCTCCTGTAGGTAAAAAATTACAACAATCAGAAATACTAGTTTACAAATCTCTTTCGAAGATTGAGGGAAATGTACAAGTTTTGTTTTTTATTTGTTATTTGTTAAATGTAATATTTTCCAAACCTATAACCTATTCACACTTGATTTTTTTTCACAATTAGCAGCACAATTGAAATAGCGACCATTTTACCAAATAAACAACTATCATTTCAGTTTTTATACAATTCAGTCTATCTCAATAACATATCCCTTAGTAGAAAATCATCCTAACACATCTAGAACACTGAACTTACAACCCAAGAAATTACCACCCTGGGGAAAAAAATATCTTTTTTAAAATGAACTTAATGTTTAAAATATTTCCTTAAATTTCCTTATCAATGCCAATAAACCGACCACCTTTCAAATAATCTTAAGCATAAACTATAAACATCAGTTAGAGCAAAGCTGTGTATTCTAATCTCCACACTTCTATGCACATGATTTAATATAGTTGGTATAAACTCAATATTTAAACCTTTTTATCAGTTTTAGCCTCAGTCTCAGCTTCATCCTTCTTTTCTGTTTTAATTTCAGATTCTTCCTTCATTTCCGCATCTTTTGGTTCTGCATCGTTTGTAGCTGCAGGCTCAGTGGGGCCTTGTTCAGTATCCATTGACTGAAAGTAATACGCAATATAAAAGCTAGATGGAATACACTTTCTGTAGAACAGCTCAGCCAAATATTAATATTAAGATGCGAATAGTACAAAAAATTATTAACCAAACATTTGTTGAAAAAACAGAAGCTGGAAGGAAATATGACTAAACAATATGTCACATTATTTCCAGAGCCCCGTAACTTGTTTTTTGTCTTTTTGAGAAAAACAAATTTAAAGTTTTTTCCTCCTGCAAAGAATAGTTATAAAGGGGGTTAAGGAATTGCATTTTATTTAAGTAATGTGCTATCCATAACAATATAGGTAGTACAGATAGAGAGCTTGGAAAGACGGTTTCAACGATACCAAATACTCGAAACCATCAAGAATTGAGTTATGGGGTTCTGGAAATAAGGCGAAGAATAGTTAAACAGCACACAAATATCACCAGAGCTTCTGATACACTAAAGAGAGATAACTCTTAATAAATCCATACCTCAGTTTTAATTTCCGATTCTCCATTCTTGCCATTGTCGGTTTCCATGGATTCTGGTTCTTGTTCATTCGTCTTTTCTATTTTCTCTATCATACTTGCAGATTGAATAGTAAACATACCATTGTTGTTGACTCTTACTTTCACTTTCACTTTAGAGCTTTGTCCATCAGTTTGAGGTTGAACACTGGAGATAGTGTAAACACCTGTAAGAAGGAAATATATTGAAATACAGTAGCACATAACGATGAGTTGAAATGATTGTCACAAGGAAACTGTTTCACCTAATATTGCAAGATGGTGAAAGGGTCAGAGTCTTTTTTTCTTTATATAGTTGGGTCCGGTAAAGGAATCTATTCCCAGTCGAAAAAAATGTTTTTTTTCTAATCTAAACCTGAAATATTCCCCAAATCAGCAAAGGTCTAAAAATGGAAGTTCAACATAGTTTATTGATAGGTTTTAGGTTAGACCTCTGAAAAAGTATTATCAAGTTATCATGGAGAATACTTAAATAAAGTTGTTTTGAGAAAGAGTCAATATTTCAGTCAATAAAATGTTACTTAAATGTTTTCCCGACTTCAGACAGTCACCATGCTAATTATGCTGATCACACCGGACCAATTCCAAAAATGATGAAAACAAACCCCTGGAGAGATACAGATGGACATAACTCAATACCTAGGACTGAGTGAAATGCTGATACAGTGTACTTCTTGGAAGTGTATTTTTCAGTACATGAAAGTTCAAATAAGTGGTAATGTATGGTCTAGGAGACATGGTGGTCTTCACAATACAAATGTACTTAAATAGAAGAGTGTACTTGCTGATAAATACAAATTGAGATAACTAGTTCCGCAATTGACGTAAAAGATAAACTTCAACCAAGTGTAACTGTAAACTATAAAACATAAATCTTACCAAGTCCTGTATGTATGATGGGAACTTGACTAGGATTTGTGTATCTTGCTTCCAATGTAAACGGCTCTTTCCTGTAGAACGTCAACATCTTGGAGAATGGTATGGTATGGAATTGTGGAAATACCTCCATTGAACTGAAAATAATTTCACAACACATTTAACAACCATTTAAATATATTCTCTTTCTTTTCTCATTTGTACTGAAACACTTTCAACTCACAGCTAAGATGATAAAGAATTTTAAACTAACTGATCACATCAGTTATAACCATATTTACACGTTTATGTTATTTCATACACCGATGTAAAAAACATTATTCCTACTTGGGTCAATGAAAAAACTTATGAGGGTGAAAATTCCAACATCTGTAACCTATACAATGCTTAAGTAAACAATACAGTTTGTTCTTCTACAAGACAAGAAAACTACTTGACTTTGCTAAACGTGATTAACTACCTGAAATGTCCAGCACAAATTAATACAGTCTAGTAAAAAAAAATGAAATTTTACAAGATTATATTTTGGTCTGGTAAATGCTGGTTGGATTTGGATAACTCGAGACTTGTGACAAATGCTGTTGCTGAACTGTCAAAAATGGTTTAACAAATCTTGAAAGAAATTCTACAAATATCAGTCAATTACCTGTCTTCTTCCAAACCACCACCTTGCCAGGATAGGGTGATGGGGTATTGTTGACAATCTTGAATAGCAAAGTCACGCACACGGAATGTTGGAGACAAAATTGCACACTGAAAAAAATACATTGTTTCAGATTTTTTTACAATTTTAAGTAATCTGTAACAAGTGCTATTGCTAAATGACAACAGGAAGACAATGTGTCTCCATTATACTATATATATGTACATACTACACACGAGGTATAACTCGCAACATTAAAATGTTCGTGGATTTCCAGAATTCACAATAATATCAGCTGGCATAGAATTGTTAATTCGCAGAAGCATACATTTATGTACTAGACTTTAATATGAAACAATCTTCTTTGCTGCCAAATGGTTCATACAGAACTTCCCGAAAAAAATTCAGTACCTTTTCCCCATTTTCAAGGACTAAAATGTCGATACTTTCGGTATAGTGAAGGAGGGACTCAGTGTATTTTTCAAGTTTATCCCCTCCGAGATGACCACTGCAGCACGAATAACATTACACAGCTTGAGAATTACTTTAAGAGGGCATAAACGTGTCAATTACAGTACGATACTGTACTACCATACTATTGCCTACTTGTTCGATAGACTCTATCGTAATAGGTCTGTCATTTTTCCGCATTTTTTCATCATTGCTAGTATGTGTGTTACTTTTTGTTCTTTTTCTCTTCGCAGCAGAAGTATTCAAGGGCAATTTCCCAAATTTATTAGTATTTTTCAAAATTCAAGTACTTTCCAAGGAGTTTTTAGCTGTTACAAATTTAAGTAGTTCTCAAGGAGTAGGCATCAAATTCAAGGACTTTTCAACTGTGCGAACCTTGTGACATTAGCAAACATTTCCACTAACACAACGTCTGAAATCACCAAAAAAAGTCAGTAACAGATCAAGCAACACCCCTACCTGCAAAGCACAGCCCTTAGATACTGCTTCATCAGAATTCAATGTAGTGCTAGGTTCTTTCTGAAACACTTTTGAAACTAGTTCTTTTATGGAAGGTATACGACTTGATCCTCCGACAACCTCCACAGAATACAGGTCTTCCACACTGAGCTCTGTGAATACAAATAAAATGTTGTCAATACATGTTATAATAATATCAAATCTAAATTCTGTTTTAAATGCTGGGGAAATTTTCTTTCCACCTTTCAGGCATGAGAATGCAGAATTTTAAAATTAGCTGAAAATTCAGCATGGGATCAAAGTGGCCGCTGAAGATCCTGGCATTTAAGCATCTAAGATGACTTAAATTGTCTCAAAAACGGCCCTTGTGAGCGTCAAATCCGGAAATTTTTCGTGAAATTCTCATGCCTGAACTTTTCAAAGTAAATTTCAGTAACTGTTCATAAACTGACAGAAGATGTACATATTTAAATAAAGCAGCAGTTGACTGTATAATTACACTGAAATGAGTGACATTTTGAAAATGCATTTTTTATACAAATGCAATATACAGAACACTCAAATAACAATTATCAACTTATTTAAAACTACATGATGAAATATATATCAGCACTTACTTGAAACTTCCAATATTCTTTTAAACACATCTTCCATTTTTTGCAACAATGTAGCAGCCATTCCTTCAAATGTTGCTCTGCAAAAGGAAAATGAAATCAATTTCCGTGATAAAAATTTCTTACTTGGCGTGTCCATAGGAGACGGATGCCCCTGCTATGGGCAATTCAAGTGTCATTGCTCGAAAACCAATGAAAAAGGGCAAAAACTCCTAAAAAAATGGGTGGATTGAAAGCAAAATCATCCTCGACCTCTATTTTATTATCCAATATCTATGCGCCCAATATTAATTGAATCCATCCATCCTTACAAGGTATTGATCAACAACCAAAATTTCACACAGACTGACAGGGGTAACACTTAATGCCCCTTCCCTTCGTTATTTACTTTTATCAAACTTAGCAACACTTGACAGCTAAAAATCAATTATCATAATAAGAGTTGTCACCTGGGAATCCATTGAACCATTTAAGTTTTCACATACAGGCAAACAGTGTGGTAACTATATGTCAGAGTCAGCACGTGGAATATCGATACTAGAGTCAGCACGTGGACTATCGATACTAGAGTCAGCACGTGGACTATCGATACTAGAGTCAGCACGTGGAATATCGATACTAGAGTCAGCACGTGGACTATCGATACTAGAGTCAGCACGTGGAATATTGATACTAGAGTCAGCACGTGGAATATTGATACTAGAGTCAGCACGTGGAATATCGATACTAGAGTCAGCACGTGGAATATCGATACTTGAGTCAGCACGTGGAATATCGATACTTGAGTCAGCACGTGGAATATCGATACTAGAGTCAGCACGTGGAATATCGATACTAGAGTCAGCATGTGGAATATCGATACTTGTGTCAGCACGTGGAATATCGATACTAGAGTCAGCACGTGGAATATCGATACTAGAGTCAGCACGTGGAATATCGATACTAGAGTCAGCACGTGGAATAATGATACTAGAGTCAGCACGTGGAATATCGATACTAGAGTCAGCACGTGGAATATCGATACTAGAGTCAGCAAATGGAATAATGATACTAGAGTCAGCACGTGGAATATCGATACTTGAGTCAGCACGTGGAATATCGATACTAGAGTCAGTACGTGGAATATCGATACTAGAGTCCTTTTAACCAGGGATTTCCCTGACTACCTTTTCTTTCTAGAGACTACCATTTTCCACTTACTGTGCATCCCTTCGACCCCTAAAATAAACCTCTGTCAAGTATAAACTGCATATCTGGGACCCTGCAAATTTACTAAGGACCCCCAATATGACAAACACAAGGGCCCAAGGACCCCTAGGTGAAAAATCCGCAGGAAAACCCTGCTTACCACAAAATAAAAGACAGTAGATACATCAATAAATGTGCTGATGTAAATATCAACCAGAACTAATTCACCAAATTCAGTTTGCATCTTGCACATTGAGCCGATCATTAAAATCTTGTTTTTGCATAGAAAATTATACTGTGTGTAAAGATTATGTTCTTACCTATCCAATTTACCATGTACATCTTTGTCATCCATGAAACATTCAATATCTATAGGTATAGGTTGTGTATTAGCACTCATTAACTTCTTAAGTTTTTCGCACTCCTGTGTCAGTCGTATCAGAGGTTTAGGTTTAGAATACGCATCAATCTTGTACTTGGTTTTCCATTCTTCGGTGAAATGTTTTACTAACAGCATGTCGAAGTCACGTCCACCAAGTGATGTGTCTGACTGAACGGCCAAGACCTATAGATATACATTAAACACTAAGTTGATACTGCTAACAAGGTTATGGTATCATAAAACTCGAGTGAATCCTGTAAGATATAGCCATACGCCAATAGTGTGTCCGCAGAATAATAACTTCGTAAAATCTCAATGTCTACCAATCTCAATATTTACGAATATTATCAATTTGTGTATACATTTTAGATGATACAGGTGCATATAGTGCCCCCTTTTACATGTAGGCATACCAAAGAAGCCTGATGATCAACCCATGTTACAGGCATATAGACTTACAATTGCTGAGAGGTATTAAGATACATTTTAACAAGAAGCGTTGCTGATTTCTACATCACTATATATGAGCGCCGCTGTATGATTTCCAACCTCTTCTTTAAGTAACATCATTTCAGTAAAACGCAACATGTGATGTCACTATTTGCAAGCAGGAAACAATATTTACTCCATATGGCCACTTGCTTTTCATATTGCCATAAAGGGCAAATATTGCTTACTGTCAGTACATGGTGGGTGATGTCACATGAGACTTTTTCTGGAAATGATGTCACTTAAAGAAGAGGTTGGAAATCGTACAGCGGCGCTCATATATTACTTCTCTAAAATAGGGACGTTTTAACAAACCAACATACCTTTAGTTTACCCTTGTTGAAAGCTGTTATGGCAACTTGTAGAGAAGTATAACCAACATCAACAAACACAACATTCCTAGATTTCTCATTCTCGGCAGGTAAATCTTGTTTGTATATACCATATGCCAGTGACACTGAAAACATATATATTATTAAGAACCAATATAATATGTATACTTGGACAAGGTTTCACCATACTATCTTACTCCAAGGGTTGCAATATTTCAGATATCTCTCGGTTTGATTTCAAATACTTCCATTTCAGTTTTCAATTATACTATTCGGTTATAATCTAAATACATGGCATACATAAAACATTCTCGATTACTTATAATTTAGTGGATAGTAATGACTAGAAACTTCTGACTAGAAGGCACAGGGGTTCCATTTGACCCTCAAGTTGACCATTTGACCCCTGTAATTCCCAAAAAGCCACATTTTGACCCTCACTTTCTGACTGAAGGGTAAATTTTTCTCTAAATTATATCTAATTTGGCTATAAAATGGTTAAATCCAGTCTAAATTTATCAAAATTACCCTTGAGATTCAGCCCCCAGTGGAACCCCTCAGGCAAGTAGAAACAGAACATAATGGGCTAATATAAAACAAAGAAGAGCAATGAAAAACTGTTCTAATAACTTTTTAACTAAAAAATTATTAGTGGTTGGTCAAAACACAGCGGGGTATACTAAAGACCAAATATTGACATACCAAACCGAATAATCGCAAAACTGTATAGAAACCCAAACCGAGGCAAAACAACCAAACATAAAGTCAGTTAACTTTTTACTACATAATATCAGAACTGCAAGCTTCCTAGCAGGCCTTGATGATTTTTTTTTATAGAGGTTGCAATTCACCTAGATTAGGTTTTTTTAAAGTGATTTCTGTAAAAATAAAAAACAAATAAAGGCTTATTTTGACCATCTAATTTGATTGATTGATGTGGTCAAGACGGGCTGGCAGTACACCTGCCACTGTGAGGATGACAAGATCCTGCCTTGGGATTCATAGACAGTTTTCACAAATGTTTATACTTAAGATAATATATGCAAATAGTATCAAAAGGCTGCAGGTCTCACAAGTGAAAACTACAGTATAACTATAATATGCATTGCTCCCAAAAGACATGGCAAATCTTAATGTTTGTAGAGTGAATTACATGCTTTTTTAGGTTTTAAAGGATTTTCCACAAATAAATGGTTATTACAGGTTTCAATGGTTTCACTAGGAGGCCTGGAACTCTGATGTTTACGAGCAAAATATGTAACACACTAAATGAACAGACCCGCAACCATTGTCAATACAATATACTCGTAACCTGCAGTCCTAACCAATCTTGAAATATTTTCTCAGCTATTTTGAAAATCTACCTGAGTACACAGAAGTACAGTAGTCTAAGTTTACAATATCAAATTACACTTATGTCAATGAACTTTGTGCCGGCATTGTTTTTTTTTCAAGCTTGAGCAGTCTAAGGACTGCATAACAAGTTACGCAAGTCTCTGACGTTAAAACAAATGACAGAAGTGTACCTGCAGTTGTATCATTCATAAGTTTCAAGCAATTCAGATTGGCCATCTGGCAGGCAGCTTTCATTGCTCGTCGTTCTACATCAGTGAAGTAAGATGGTACCTGAATCATACAAAATTCATTAAAAATTTGCCATTTAATCAATATATACATTGAAACAATGAAAGTGTGTACTACAACTTGCTTGCCCATTCAACCATGTTAGCTCTATTACGCTTACATAATGGATCTACCCAACCGTTGACTTGACATTAAGTGATATTGCTAATGGGCATTTGGCCAGATGCCAATTTACATCAACAACAAAATTATTGTATCATAAGTAACAATACTTATTTCATTTTCTCATCCATGAAGCAAATGTTTCGGGGGGTTCTATGTAACCCTTGAGTTGACACTTTAACCCCCTGGAAATTCCAAAAGCCTTATTTTGACCCTCAGGATTGTGACTGAAGCGTCAAATTTTCTCTAAATTATAAGAAATTTGGCTACAAAATGGTATAATCCAGTAAGAAATTATCAAAATGACCCTTGAGATTCAGCATTATGCGGAGCCCGTTTAAACTTTTGATACATTAGTAAGAATTAGCATACTTACAATAATAATTGTTATCTTAAATGAAACCTTGACTTAATTACTTCTAGCTCCTTTATCTACAATGTACAATTAGTGTTAAGATATAATGTTGACACATAAACAATACTTACTGAGACAACAACATCAACAACTTTTGTTTTCATGGCCTTTTCACCAGTTTGTTTCAACTTGGTCAGCAACATAGCCATCACCTGTTCCGCAGTGAATGTCTGTACTTCCCCCATATAACTAGCCTGAAATAAATAATACACCAGGCTTCCAATAATTGCTACACATATTGCCTCACATTTCATTCAGAGAAACACATTTATGTCAGATCAAATAACTTTTGTCTCACATTTGCCGGGTTTTAATAAATGGTACCCTGTCAACATGGTGGACAGTTGGTCAGGACTCAGGGACCTGTTTGGTCCTGCAACTTTCACTACACCTGAATTTACCTTTTTCTCATGTTGCAATTCTGCATACGCTTGGGTTCAATTTGACTCTGAGTTGACCCTTTGAGTTCGAGTCCTCTGAACTTTTCAAAAAGCCGTATTTCGACCATCAGAATTTTGGCTGAAGGGTCAATTTTTCTCAAAATTGTAGGTATTTTGGCTATCAAATGGTACAAATCTGGTCATAAATTATCAAAAAGACCCTTGAGATTCGGCACCTTGTGAATTACAGTTGAGATCACATGTTCTTCAAATGGGATACCACATTATATGGATCAAGTGTATTAGCAAATTTGAGGAATGATTAATTTAATGACAAAAACTTCAGAAAGTCTAAGCACTGGTTCCCAGACTGATCTGCCAATTCCTTATTTAATTTTAATAATAACGTCCCAACATATACCTGAATTAATGAGTCATCAGCTTGTCCACTAATAATCTGAAATGGTTTCAAATATGTATTGATCTCAGCTTGAACTTGAGGGTCAGAAAACTGTCTCCCTAAAAGCCTCTTAAAGCAAGTCAATGTGTTCTTCACGTTGGTGGTGGCTTGGTTCTTGGCTGCTGTACCCATGCTACGATTCTTCTCACACAGCGAGATGTAGGCTCTAAAAATAGAAATTAATGAGTTATCAGTGAATATTTCTCTTCAATGGAATTTTATACAAATCAACACCAAATTACAGGGGTGTGATTAACCCTCGAGCCGCCAAAAAATATTTTTTCAAGACGAGGGGTTTGGGGATGCTTTAGGTACAAGGGGCAATGCCCCTGAATAAAAATGCTTTTTGGCATTTTTCTGCTTATGAAAACATTGTAAGAAGGTTACCTTATGCCTTTAAATGCAACAATCAAACCTTCATCTAAGCCAAATTAAAAACGTATTTTCTCTCACACCGTTTTTACTCAGAATATATGCCTAGATCAGCACATTCTTTGGTTTTGTGACCATCATCTGTCTGAACCAGTGTGATAAACAGACAGATTGTCAATTCAAGAACAACCGTACAGTTGTATTTAAAATCCTGTCGTCCGTACTCAGTATTGTTTAAAATCGCCATCGACCGTCACACGCACAGAATTTTTCGTACCCTAAAACCCTTGCAAATTTTCTCCTCGGATTTATGTGTTCACGAGGTTGACCTCTAGGCGACCCCAATCTGTGGAAGTCCGTCAAAGAACAGGACCAGTCTGTAACTCGGTGGCCACGATCGATCAGATTCAGAAATCAAGCAACCCTTTAAAGTTAGGGAAGTCGCGACTATCTTGTAACTAGTGTTGTTAATGAATGCAAGAATGATCATACATATCCGACAAATTAGAACTGACAGGAACCTGACATATTCTTGACATACTCAGTCATGCTGATCAACAGTGACCTTGGAATCCTGCCTTGGTTGCGGAACGGTCTGTACGGGTTATATCCATGCTAGAACTGCACGAGTGCGAGGTTCTATCTTTTGCTATGCAACTGTCTGAAAGTTGTCTAATTACCATTTTTAGCGTTTTTCATTGGCGTTATGCATGCAACTAAATCAGATTTTGGCAGCATTTGACATATCTATCCGAAAATACGGTGCATAGAATTGCCGAAAAGCACCGAAAAGCGGTTATATTTTAACAGTGTTTATAATCTTTTTTTAAATGTTTTATGATATAAATACAATGAAATTCGCTGTTTTATATGTATTCACTGGGGTAAGGGTTGGGTTAGGGGTAATTAAGTAATTAAAGTCAAACTTCCGCGAACACATCAAAAATAATGCATTTCATAAGATGTTTATATCATAAAACGTCCCATAAATGAATGCATACTCCAAATACGCAAAATATAATCGCTTTTCGTTTTTTTGGCGATTCTATGAACCCCCGAAAAATGTGTGATAAAGCGATTTACGGAGGTTTCGGTAAATGGCTAGTTCGGTAAATAAATTTTGTAGTATGATTGGTGCGGATGTTTTGGTAAAATAATACAATAGTGTTATTAACACATTAGCAATGTCAATCCTAACCGGTATCTGAAAAAACTATGACATATGCATTAGTATACAGCTTAAAGTAATAAAAAATGAGAGGTACAGGTTGACCAAAACATGTAAGAGTTGACCAAAGAAAGGGTATGAGTTGTCCAAAGAAAGGGTACGAGTTGACCAAAGAAAGGGTACGAGTTGACCAAAACACATACGAATTGACCAAAGAAAGGGTACGAGTTGACCAAAGAAAGGGTACGAGTTGACCAAAACACATACGAGTTGACCAAAGAAAGGGTACGAGTAGACCAAATTCAGTACGAGTTGACCAAAGAAAGGGTACGAGTTGACTTGGGTAGGTACGAGTTGGACAAAATTCGGTACGAGTTGACTAAAGAAAGGGTCCGAGTTGACTAAAGAAAGGGTCAGAGTTGACTAAAGAAAGGGTACGAGTTGACCAAATTTGGTACAAGTTGACTAAAGAAAGGGTCCGAGTTGACCAAATTTGGTACGAGTTGACTAAAGAAAGGGTCCGAGTTGACTAAAGAAAGGGTCCGAGTTGACTAAAGAAAGGGTACGAGTTGACCAAATTTGGTACAAGTTGACTAAAGAAAGGGTCCGAGTTGACCAAATTTGGTACGAGTTGACTAAAGAAAGGGTACGAGTTGACTAAAGAAAGGGTACAAGTTGACCAGTTACCGAATGTTGTGGTATTCAATGAGTACGAAGTGCCAATTAACATGTCAATGAGCAAATATTCAGATGTTTCACATGGTAATTGACTTAATTACCTTGTTTGGTCACAATTTGCCATACTATCCTATTATTAAGCCATTGTTCAATGTAAACAAAAAATATTTTTACCGAAACCTCTGAAAGACACGAACGTTAATATCAATTTACCAAACCTGCTATTTACCGAACATACCAATATCCGATAAAACAGTATAATCCAAGTGTTTAAATTTGAGCCGAGACTGACTTTGCTAGGCGTTTTTGACGAGATGCTTTTAGACTCCATGCTTGACAATGAAGGTAAAATATGAGAAATAAAAAAAAAAATATTGGAAAATGAAGGTAAACATGGTTGTCTAATTATTTGGACTAGGTTAGTCACTAAGTCAGGTTACTTTGTTAGTATCCATGTAAAACAGATCAAAATAATGTCCAAGATACTCACGGTGTACAGCGATCACTGTATTCATTGGCAACAGTATCAATCCCTCCACCGGCTGCAACAGCAACATAACACGAAAAGTTACCGACGTCTAAACCAACAACTGACATTGTTAATGATGGGCCTAGTCACAAATAATCGTAATATTCTGGATCTAAAAATCCACCGGTCTCGTTTAAAACCAGCACAAGTGATTATAATTTTGCTAGAACGGCGATTTCGTTGAGGAATAAATTTATGCTAAACAACTATGCTGTCCACACTAATAAAAGTTGATCAGACAGCTCACGAACGTTCGAGAACTTCTCAGAAATTTATAGACACACGTGAAAATTCGACGCCTTCCGAATAATGGATATCCGCATATAATTTATTCGGTGATTTGATTGGCTAAGAATACCGGTAGAATGAATCGAACTGGTTTAATACGATTTGGTTGAAACGTTAAGAGAAGAACGGATTTGTACATTTGTAGTGGTGTGGTGTTAAAAGGCCGCCCGATTAGCTCAGTCGGTAGAGCGCCGCACTAGAGTTTAGGGGATCGTACGTTTGATCTCCATAACGGGCGAACTTTTCCCCCTTGATTTCGTTTACATTATTTATATTATAAGCAGAACACAAAGAGAATCAAAATGTTTCTATGGGCAAATATTGAAACGCACGCAATTACATTACTATGCATTGTGGAGGGAACATAAAAGTAAATGTGGAAGCTAACCAAACATGTGTTATTTCTTTTTCATGATATAAACGATATTCTTGTATTTGCTAATATTCGTCCGACCGTAGAAAATAATCATTGCATGTATCATAAACTACATCAAAAATGTTTTCTCTAATCCGCTCAGACTGCATATGGCATTTCTTGAATGACTTCTTAATTGATCTATATTTTTTCCAGTAGAACTATATCGTGACAAACACCTATTTTTCTATACAGCAGCTATGTTATAAAATCACCAGTTTTCTACATAATTATATATCAGTACGTTGTGTGGTCAAACTTGAGATTTATACAACAGTGCTCATGTGCCGTTTCCTGTAGCAACTTATTCTCTCTCTTCAAGTATGCAGTAACAAATCATTAAAAGCAATTAACAATTTCCTACATAACAACAGACACACTGTACATTTTTTTGTACATAAATCAGCACAAAGGAACAAGCAGTCTCATTTGACCCTGCACCCAGAAACTAAATTATTAACATCAGAATGCGAAATAACAATAAAATCAACCTTGAAAATGTAGTTAATAATTAAACAAAATCTTAAATACTAGTGATAGGGAAATGGAATTTTAATAAAGACAAAATTACGACTGTACCAAAAAAATCTGCTGTTTCTTCGTGCTGGATTAAACACTGTGTGTCTGTGGTTATATATATACGTAATGGTTAATTTCTTTAATGATTAGTTACTGCCTACTTAGTCAATTTATGTGTATGTTTTGGGAAATCAATGCCCACATAGCGATTAAGAGTGAGGTTAGCTAGCTGTTAAATCGATTTTAACGTTTTAGATGTATATGTTAAATTTCCCTTTCCCAATGTGCAATTATTTCACTATATTATAGTGTTCATGTTATCCCCCCCCCTTTCGGCCTACTGTTGCCCCATGTCTTGACTTGTCATGTGATGTAATCCATTCAATAATCCCCCCTGTTTGTCCTCATTAATTTTGCGAATTTTTAAAACAGATCTCCATAAAGTTTGGTTTACATTATACACAATGTGTCTGATGTTGTGTACGTAATGGTTAATTGCTTTTAATGATTAGTTACTGCCTACTTAGTCAATTTATGTGTATATATATGTTCGAAATCAACGGATATAGCGCTTAGAAATGTGAGGTTGGCTAGCCGATAAATTTATTTAAAACCCCAGTATTTTTACTGACAGTTCCAAGGCTGTTATTCGCTGTATGAGTTATCATTTCTTTTCGTGTTTTAAATATATGTCATATTTCCCTTTCCCCTGTGCAATTCTTTCACTTTATATAGTGTTCATGTTATTTTCCGCACAGTTTCGGCCTATTATTGCCAGCTGTCTTGACTTGTCCTGTGATGATCTTTTCCATCCATAAATTCCCCCCTTCACTATTTCGTTGTCCTCTTTGATTCTCCTAGTTATCCCTTATGGTCGGCAAGGCCATTCCTTGCGCCTCAGTGTTCCTTATACGTATGTACCATTGAACTTCATCAAGTGCCTTATGTTTTATGGATTGTTGTTTTCAGCTGGTATTTAGGTATTTGGATTTAATTAATTCATGCGGGAGCGAAGAGTGAAAAAAACAACAGTAGAGATATGTAAAATATGAAATTTATTAAAAACTTGCGTAGAATTTAAATGTATGCAACGATAAAGGTAATTTATACCTGAATGTTCAAACGTTTTAATTATTACAATATTTGACAACTCCAGATTGACTAGTTACAAATTTTGAAAGTTGTGTAGTAGTAGTAGTTAAGGTAGCATTAGCAATATATCTCGTCTTATATAGATTTTTTCGTAGTTTAGGTAACAACAGGTATATAAATGGTTACGTGGAACGCCACTTTCATAAGACAACGCCCCCAGACCATTCCTCGCTCCCCTATTCCCATACATGTTAACCATTGCACCTCATCAGACTGTTGTTACCCAGGGGTCTGCGTGGGGAGGCATTTCGTTATGTGTATGTGATTCGATTCATGATGAGCGATTTTAAGCGCGTGTATGTTATTTCGTGTTCATGGTTCAGTACAGTGATTTTATGCAAATAAACGTCAAACCGAGGTCGAACACGTGACCAGTACGTCATAAACCATTGAAGCGCCATTTTGAAGAAAATGTCGCTGCAAGGTACGAAAGTCGCCTGAAATTGAGTAGTCTGTGTAAGTACAAATTTGATCATTTATGGGGACTTGTTTCTTTTATAGAGGCACATCATCTGGTTCTGCCTGAAACTTGTCCGTGTCGTTTATTTGCCGAAAATCGCGTATTATGATAGCCGGGTAGTGCATTGGCGGGTGATTCCATTTTTGTATTTTGTAAACAATGTTTGTGAAAAACACGTGTTTTGTGAAACCCGTAGACATACCACAGATATATAAAAAAGATGGATATAGAATTTATCTCATCAAATAAGAAAATGCAGCAGCATATTTGGACCGATCCATTCCATTTTCGCGGGGGTGTCAGGTTCTATGGTTACGGCACGTCTACTTTCAGTTTCGAATTCTTAGCAAATTTTATAATTTGTAAGCGACCAACGTGATATCCGTTAGCTGTTTTTGTAATTATTGACGTAAAATGTAGATGTCATTTTATAATTAATGCTATTTTTTCAATTCTACCGAAGCCTTATATAAATTTAACCCTTTATTTAATGGACCAGTCCATTTTGGTGCTGGACATGCATTTTCATTGTTTATTTTGAATATTAATAAATGAAGTCGAAATCTGACTATAAAGATTGTGTACTCCGGTGATCGAAACAAATTTATAATTGTACTTTGTCTGACAATACTAGTAGAAGTGTGTCACTGAATTGTCACTGTGTTTAGTTAGTTTGATGGCAGTGGCTAGGGGTACTGTTTTGTACAGTACCTGTTATTCTCATCTGCACATTGTCATTGTTGTCACGTTTAATGTATGCGGATCTGTGTGTAAATAAACACAATGGTTGTGTCAATATTGAATAATTTATCGTTATTTGCATGGCAGTTCTAAGTGTTTGAATTAGTTTTGAATATACTTCTGGAAACGCCTAAAAACCACTGCAACAACCTCATTTTGTTATCTACATGGGTTTGTGTGGCCCCAAAATTTTTCAGACATCCCTTTAAACTGTTAGAGAAAAAAAAATTTCAGACATCCCTTTAAACTGTTAGAGAAAAAATAAGAAAAGAGAAAACTAAAAAATTACATTAGGCACAACTGTGGATGATGCTTAAATCTGTCTAGGAAATTTGTGATCTGTATCTGAAGCATTTCCAATATAGCATTTCTATGAGTATGAAACTCCTGTACCCCTAGACTCTGGTTCTAACGGTACAGTACCGGTACAGTACCGTACCCCTAACCACTGCTTTGATTGATTGTGTTGACCAGGTAAATGAATTGTTCATTTAAATAATTTCAGAAAAATGTCCAGCTCAAAGTCATCGCGGAGGTAAGATTTCTTCCAACTTCTTACTTTTACCCTTTTATATACCTGGCTGCCAAATGACTAATATCTGGGGCACTTGATGTACAGAGTATAATGTAAATTCAAAAGAATGAGTTATTAACTTGTGAAAATATTTTGCCTGAAAAAAGTTGAATTGTTTTTATGTTGTCTTTTAGTATTCTTGAACTGACTTCATGCACAATTTTATTATTCTATCTTGTACCTTTAAACTGTTAGAGCATATTTTTAGCATATTTTTTATTCAAAACATGATTTCTTGTTTCCAAGTTCCGACTCCAACCTGTACTTACTAGATACATATAGAACATATTTAAACTAAGATAACATTCGTCTTTGCAAGGTTGTATACAGTAAACATGTCTTTTATATTTTGTTTGATGGTATCTGAATTAAAAGAATCACTTAAACAATTTATCAATCGTGCAGGAGACTTGAAGGTACGGTGAAGGTAAAGCTGAATCGTGCTGCCAAAGAATCTTCTGCTAATGGAACTGACAACAGTGAAGAAGAATTGATCAATCTGGGTATGTGTTTTATTAATTTGTTCTGTGTTTAGTGTCTCCTGAAAATGCTTTTGATGTGTGTCAATCAAAATGTAAGCATACGTGACACATAGACTTTGAAATTAAAATGATGTGTTTCTTGTGATGCTGAAATTTCAAGAATGTTTGTTAATACTGCAGCTCGCAAGCATACATTGTTCATATACAGTACATATTGTGCTAATTCCTACTCATTGTTGTGGAATTTATTTTTCATGAATTATAACTTCTCTATTTGCCCTGAAATGTTTTGGGTCTAGGTAATGTTTCCAAAATGTGAAAAAACTTTTACAGTGCATGGTCAGTTTTAAAAAACTTCCAGCATTGAACTTCTGTAGTTTAATATAAGCTGAGAGTAACCATTTAATGAAGAGTTGTTTATCTTTCTTTTCTGTCGTCCAATAGGTTGCAGATCTAACCTATGTTAGTTACGAAGTTTATCCGGCTGGTACCTATTTTCATTGTAATGTATATTTTAGATGACTCTGGTAGTGAGGACAATGCGGCCACCAAGGAGGTCAAACCAAGGAAATCAGGAGTATCTCAATCCCTAAACAAGTCTGTCCTATCTTTATCTGATGGTAAGGTCATAGTTGAACTTGTTTATTTACACATCAGGGCATTGTTAGGACTGTTGAACTTCAAGGGTACCTTCCCTCTACTAAAGTTGTTCGATTTTCTCTAAATTCCCATCACAAAAATAGAAGGAGTATTAATTGGGGCTTTGACATTTGTCAGAAAATACCAAATATTTGTTATAATTTATCAAAAACGTTCCACTTTTCCTCTTATAAAAACGTTAAATTTCCCCATTTGCAAGTATGAGTATCTAGTGTCTTGCTGATTCCAACAATGCAGTCAGCAACTTAAGGCGTTTGTAATAGTAGTCAACGCTGATTTGGTTTTATTTTGATTTTACGGTGTAGTGAAGGCTAAGTTTATGACTGTATTAACTGTGACGTTTTGTCTGATGTAATCCAACACAAGATCATGTGTAGCCTTATCTGTGTTATTATTTTTATTTTCCATGTGCCTTACACTGTTTAAATTAATAATCATAGGCATTCTGATGTATAGAGAATTTTCTGTCAAGTCCTGCAAGAATGAATTGTCTAACCTTTGGTGTGACTCCTGACTTTGTTTTTATAGTTGTATGTACTTTCTATGACATAAGTGTACAGTCATGGCGAATGACTTCCAAGACTTGTCAGTCATTTGGTCTGACAACCTTGAACTTGTCAGACCGAATGCAAACTTGTTGGTCCGAAAACATGTTAAAAATTACGAGCCGAAAATTACCGCTCATTTCAAAGTGAAAGTAAACAAATCAAACACAAATGTGCAAATAATTGGCGTATTTCGTTAAATAACAGTTAAAAATTATTATTTACTTTCACATTCACTCCGGAAATGCCTTTTTGACGACACAATCAAAGTTCAAATGTCCGAAAGACAAGCGAATGTACAGACAATTGGTGCGCGTAAGAAGACCGCATTGTGTAAACAGCAATGGATGTTGTAAAACCCGTACGACCCGTTCCGTATCGGACATACGGACCGACACAGGCATTCTGTATCGGACCTGGTCGGTTTTTATCGGTCAGGTCCGACTGACATTCGCCATGACTGAGTGTAGGTTGCTGGAGAAATAACTCATGTTCAGTATTTTGTTACATTTATTTCAGACATAAAAAAACTGATTGATCGAGTGACATGCTGTTCTTGTGGGAAACAAGTGAATGTTATGAATTATGGCGCTGTGAGAAGACATCCTTGGTTGAAAGTTGTAACTTGTAAGGTATGTTCAGACAATATTGCTTGTTTTCGATACCTGGATTTCATTGTTGGTATCACTTACCAATCAAGAGTGTGATAAAGTCAATAGTTGATGTATCTGAATGTAATATTATGTATATGCTTATGTCTTCCAATAACATCGGGAGACATATTGTTTTGGTAAAGTTGTTGAGACAACATGTGGAGCGAATGATTCAGCTGGCTTGGTTCAAGGTCAAGGTCACATTCAGAATTTAAACGTTTTATGATCATATTTTGTGTCTGCTCAATATGATATATCTCTTGTACCGCTTGAAGGATTTTGAAACAAATGGGCACAAATGTTTACCTGACCAACATGATTTGCAGAGTTTGTGGTCCTAATTCAAGGTCACACTTGACTGTCCATCTGTCCTTCCGTCCCACATTGTGTCTGCTTTGGTACTGTATCTGTTCGATACCTCGGCGGATTTTGAAATAAATAAGCACAAATGTTCGTCCTGTTGAGACGACATGCAGAGTGAATGATTTTTTCACTTAATTTTTTTTTCAGAAATGTTACAAGTTTTTACGTAGCGGTCCATTTACCCGAGATGCTGAAGGTACAGATGAGCAGTGTAGATGGTGTGGAGACGGAGGCCGACTGTACGGCTGTGATTACTGTCATAACTGTTTCTGTCGATCTTGTATCAAACGTAACTTGGGACGATCTGAGGCAACTAAAATGGAGGATGATGGTATTATTTTTGACTTGGTTTAAAAGCTTTAAGCTACTGAATTCTGTTATTTGTTTGGTGAAAAGCTAGGGGGGATGCAATTGTCTGCAGTGAGAATCTTCTTTTCAGCTGATTGCTGAAAGTTGTTTTATTTGGTTATCAGGGGTTCCATTTGATCCTTGAGTTGACTTTTGACCCCTAAAATTCTCCAAAAGCCATTTCTTGACCCTCAGGATTCTGGCTGAATGGTCAATTATTCTCTAAACTATAGGTAAGTCGGTGTTTAGTTTGACTATTTTGGGAAGATAACCCATGCCCTTTAAATTGGGATTTTCTTGCATTAAACTTAGAAATTGGGAAAAAAATCTAGAATTTACAGCAAAATCATAGAAATACAAGTGAAGGATGTAGTGGTTAATTAATCAACATTTGCTATTTATATAAACTGCCTCTAACTGTCAATTTTTGGTTCAATTGAACCAAAACTATTTCATCAGATTTATTGGGATTTTTTACATTCAAATTGGGAAAATTATATACTTTTTGGCATTGGGAATATAGCCTAATAACGGCTATAAAAAACAGCTGAAAATAAACCCTGTAAGTTTACTATAAAATGGTAAAATCGTGTCTAAATTTATCAAAACGACCCTTGAGATTCAGCCACTAGTGGAACCCCTGGTTATGCAAAAATGATAATTTCGTTCAAAGTTGGGGGGCTATATTAGTTTTATGCCTATGGTCTGTGATATTCAATCATATTAAAAATTTCCCTATCGTAAAAATGTTATTAGTTTATTATAATATTGTATGTGTTTATCTATATGATTTCTTATCTGTTATTATCTGTACTGATTATAGATAAATCTATTAGAAACGTGTCGCCTCCAGATTATATAATCCTATAATATTATGAAATGATGTCGTTAAACTGCAAAATTACTAATGAAACAATAACTGAATTTTAGGTGGAAATAAATGGCATTGTTACATGTGCAAACCCAAAAAGATTAGAAGTCTGGTGGGCGATTGTGATAAAATCTTAGATTATGTTGCAAATGAAGAAAAGAAGGACAGAGAAGCGGAAGAGAGAAGAGCGAAAAGAGAGAAAGAAAAAGCAGCAAATGCAGTAAAAGCTAAAGAAGAAAAGAAACAAAGTGCTGAGACTGATAAAAAGAATGATAACAGTTCATCCAAGAAGGGGTTTCCGGCCCCTAAGGACAAATCTGACGTTGTTCAAAATAAACAACCGAAGAAAGAAGAAAAACCAGATATAAAACCTGAGACATCTAATGGTAAAAAAGAATCGGGTCCGGATCTAATTGTACTGGATGACAGTCCTCTGAAAATAAGCCATCATCATAGATCTCGACCGTATAAACCTGACCCATCAACAGGAGTGAAGCAAGTGCAAAAGTCTACTAATGGTGTTTTAGAAGTAACTGTGGGTCCTAAAAAAAGCCAAACTGTTATAAATCCCCTAGGCATTAGGCCTAAACAAATATATCCTACTAATCGGCCACTATTAGCTGGAATTCTGGGTCAAAATGTGATTGGACCTGGGCCAAACAGAGGTTTTGTTATTAAGAAACTACCACCTCCTAATAATGTTACAGTGCTAAAGAATAATGTACTTCCTGTCAATATTGACGCTGCTGTAGACAAAATGTCAACTATGACACAATCATTTGGCCTGTCTTTGAGTTCAGTGAAGACGGATATTTCCATTGCTAGACTGTCACAAGTTAACATGTACCAGGCTAGACAAAAAGCATGTAGTCAAGTTCGCAGTAGTTTAGAATATTACTTAAATGGTATACGTGAAGTTTGGGGTGTTCAGCTTGTTGCTAATGATAATACACCAGTGGCTGATGTAACTGGAGCTTCTGCTGCTGATCTGTTGAACAATGTGAACCTTCTGGAAACGTTGAATAAAGATAGCAAAGTCACTAGCACTCCAATTAAATCTACAGAATCTCATTCTGCACCAAGCTTAGATGAATCAGTTATTCCAATTGAAATTGATTCACCTACGCCTGTGAAAGAAAACAATGAAGAGGCAATGGACACAGATGATAAAGAATCTGAAGATCCAGTATGCACTGATGAGCCAGTGAAAAGCATTGAAATAGACGAAACTGTACAACCAGATTCAGGGTCAGATGATAAGACATCTGCTGAATCTGTAGAAATAATGAATGGAGATGACAACGAAACTCAAGTTAGTGATACTGAAGATAACATTGAATCAGAGGAGAATAAGTCAAAAAAAGATGCAAGCAGTAAGAGTAAAGAAGATGGGGATTCATCTGGACCAAAAAAAAAGTCCTTGAAAGAGAAAGACAATGTAAAAGATGATATGGTGAAAGAGAAAGAAAATGTAAAAGACCAGGAATTATCTGAACCAAAAAAGAAGTCCTTGAAAGAGAAAGACAATGTAAAAGATGATAAAAAAGATAACGAAAGATCTGAAAAGGTGAAAAGGTCATCAAAGAAGCCAGAAAACAGTTCTGGAAAGGAGGATAAAGATGAGGATGGTGAAGAGAGTGAAACAGAGGAAGATAATCTAGACAATGAAAATACAGCCGCAGAATTGGAATTATTGAAAGAAATGGCTGATGAATTAAATGACAAAGAAGACCAATCCAGTGATGGTGAGGAAGAGGTTCGACCAAGAAGATCTACTCGGTCAGGTAAAGTTGAATCGGCAGATAAGGAAGAATCTGATAAAGATTCTCCTGTAAGAAGGTCAAGTAGACAAAAACAAAAACCTGAACAAGAAAAGTCGGATGCAAAGTCTGACAATAGTGGTGATAAGGCTAAAACTGAAAGGCAAAGCAAAAGGTCAAAAACATCTGACAGTGATAAGACTAAGGAAAAAGTAAAAGATGCCAGTGAAGACGAGAATGTATCAGCTGAAGAAGAAAATGTAAAGGTTAAAAGAGATAGGCAAAGCAAAAGGTCAAAAACATTTGACAGTGATAAGACTAAGGAAAAAGTAAAAGATGCCAGTGAAGAAGAGGATGTATCAACTGAAGAAGAACATGTAAAGGCTAAAAGAGATAGGCAAAGCAAAAGGTCAAAAACATCTGACAGTGATAAGACTAAGGAAAAAGTTAAAGATGCCAGTGAAGAAGAGGATGTATCAACTGAAGAAGAACATGTAAAGGCTAAAAGAGACAGGCAAAGCAAAAAGTCAAAAATATCTAACAGTGATAAGACTAAGGAAAAAGTAAAAGATGTCAGTGAAGAAGAGAATGTATCAACTGAAGAAGAACATGTAAAGGCTAAAACTGAAAGGCAAAGCAAAAGGTCAAAAACATCTAACAGTGATAAGACTAAGGAAAAAGTAAAAGATGCCAGTGAAGAAGAGAATGTATCAACTGAAGAAGAACATGTAAAAACGAAGAGTAAAAAGGGTTCAAGCAGTCCCAAAAAGACTGATAAAAAGTCAAAAGTGATGTATGAAAGTGATGAAGACACAGTAGAAGAATTCAAGGAAGAGAAAGAGAAAATGTCGAAGAAGTCTGTTAAAACTAAAAATGAAAAAGTAAGTAATAAACATGATAAAAGTCGTGATTCTGGTGAAGATACTGAAGAAGAATCTAGTTCTAAATTAAAGAAGAAAGTGAAAGATAAAGATTCCGATAGTAAGAGTAAAATGTCCAAAAGAAAACCCAGCAAAGAACTAGAGTCTGATGATTCTACTGAAGTTGAAGGAGAGAAGGCAGAAGAACAAGTGGTGAAGGCGTCTTCAAGGAAGGATAAGAAAAAGTCTGCAGGTAAGAAGGAGCAAGAAGATGTCATTGGTGTAGAGGATGACATACCAACTGATGAAACTGATACTTCAGATGAAAGTGATGAGTCTTTTGAAGAATTTGGCAAGAAAAGAAAGACAAGAAATGTGAAAGGTAAGTTATTTAATGTTCTGTAGACAGTTTTTGCTAAATCATGATGTGTGTCATTCCTAGTTAGATTTACTTTATTTTATATTGCTTATTTAATATTCAAAAATGTTCATTTCATCTCTTCTGTTGGTTAAACTCAAATTCTTCCTTGAATCAGTTATTTTGAGATCTTTTCTAAACTTGAAGTATTTTTGTTTATGTCCACTCTGGTTAGCTCACTCGGTAGAGCTCTTGTCTGCTAATCTAGAGATTGTGGGTTTGAAACCTGGCCCAGTTGTATGTTCTTCTGTGACAATTTGTCCGAAGTCGATGCATTCATTGTCATTTGTTTTCCATTTAACTCTGATTTATGTGGGGAAGTAGTCAGATGCTTGCGGAGGAAGCAGGTTGGTGCTGGTTGGTAACCAAGGAGCACTGATTAGGTCAACTGACCACTGTAAATAACTGAAATACTTCTAAGAAATGGTGTAAAACCTGAAACAGTTTTGTTTTATTTGTTTCGTTTGTCACTGTTCAACAGAGAAAAAAGAAGAAAGAAAGGAAAAAAAGAAGGAAGCTAGAAGTTCATCACGTAGAACAACTCGACAAAGAGCTAAAAAATCATCGGAAGAAGAGCCGTCTGACTCAGATCCTAACTTTGATGCAGATCTAGAAAAAGAGATTAAAAGTCTTTCAAAAGAAACAAGATTGTCGAAAAAGAAACAAAACAGTGAAAAGGATAGCAAAAAGGGATCAAAGCAAAAAGCAACCGAAGATAAAAAAGATAAGGATAAAAAGAAAAGCGGTAAAAATGACAAGCCAGGTAAGCGTATCTTAATGATTCTATTGGATATTTTTTTGAAGCAGTGCCAGAATGTCAATTTTGAGATAAATAAATGTAAAGATGCTTTATTTCTTTGTTACAAATGATAAAAAATAAATTGTAGAATTTATGATGCAAGAAATAATAATCGTTACATTGCCATTCAGAGCCTGGTATCTATGTTAGTGAATATTTATATAATACCAAAGTAAACCATAAAATACAGTGCAACCTCTCCGGAGTGGCCATCTCTTGGTCGACAACTTCAACACCGGTATTATTCATTGCTCACCTGTGCATTTTGGCTGTCCATCGTGCGTTGTCCGTCAACATTTTCATTTAATGACATCTCCTTAACCGCTGCATGGATTTGTTTTTTTGTTGCTTCTATCAATTTATCATCTTGAGTTATCATCCATAATTCATATATTAAGTAGATGATGACAGTGATTTGTCGAGCAATGTGGAAATGCTGTCGGATGATGTGGATGATTCAGAAGAGGACACGGACAACCTGTCTGCATCACAACTTAAAAAACTTAAACAGGTAAACATTGATGCTTTTACCTATTCCACTGTAATTAATGGTTTTAATGATTGTTCCTACAGTCAGGGGTGTCAATAAAAGCCTGTAGCCAGTAAAATTACCCAGTCACTTAAGCATCATCACCCAGCTACTTTGCTTGTATGTTTGATCATAATTATTATCAATACCCCCGCCTACTTTTGGTGATTTCCCTGCTAACTAAAAGCATAAAATATCTTGAAAAAAGATGGTCAGCGCAATTTGAAGGTTAAGATTTGTTGTGCAACATAAAAAAAATGCCGAGATGTTACGATTGCTGATCAATCCAGATCCAAAATGGATTTCGGTAAGGTAACGTACCCTTTATGAAATGTTAACCAATCCAGGTCAAGGTTACAAACGTTGTTCGGTCGAAAAGAAATTGCTTTGATGTTTAACGCAAGATTTGATTGGTTTACACAACACTGATATGCAAATAATAAAGCCATGTTTGTTTGTCTGCGCTGAAAAATAGTGACACCCCTGACAGTTATTGCAATTTTCACTGTAAAATTTATAAAGTTGTCTTAGTGTTTATGTTATAGATACTCAATGATCTGGTGTTTATTTCCATACAATACATGCATTTATACAATGAATGTTGGTCATGACTTTCGAACTTTAAGGATATTCAGTCCTCTGTGTAAAATCATGATTCAGATTTTGTACTGTTGAAACAAAGTGAAGTTAAATTTATTGGTAAGTTGATAAAGTTGTTGAGGAATTCTGATCAAAATGTATATTCAATCTGTAACTTGGTTTTACAGGCTGGTAAAGCTGCGTTAGAAGCCAGTGATGATGATGATGATGTCATTCCGGAGAATATATCCAGTGACTCCAGTGATCCGGGTAATAACCTAGTTCAGGGGTTCCATTTGACCCTTTAACACCTGGAATTTCTAAAAAGCCACATTTTGAAGGGTCTATTTTTTCTCTAAATATTGGGTATTTTGGCTATAAAATGGTAGAATCTGGTCATAAATGATCAAAATGACCCTTTAGATCCAGCACCTATTGGAACCCTGTTAGTTGATTATCATATTGTAGATACCAACAAGCATTAAACAAATATCAAGATTTTCTGTCCTTGACGACATTCTTCAGGGCCACGTGTTAAATTTATGTTGTAATTTAAAGACATGTGTCTGTGAAACTGTATGTCTGTGAAACTGTATGTCTGTGAAACTCTGTATGTCTGTGAAACTGTATGTCTGTGAAACTGTAAGAAACTTTCGGTAAATAAAACATCCTACAATTGTTCAACACTGGTAAGGTAAACTGTCCTCCACATATAACTGAAATGCTGTTGAAGCACAGCATAATCTCCAACACAATAATATTGGTATGTAAAATATTACATGATGACAGCATCAGTGTTATATCACTTCCAAAAAATATGGCAACATTTAATCACTTTTTCAGAAGTTTCATTTCCAAAGCTTGGTTCAAAAAAAGGCAGGAAACATGGAGTGGATGAGAACAGTGATGACTCGGACTTTATTACTCCCAAAAAGACCAAACGTTTACGTAGTAAATTGTTAGATGCTAAAATCACGGACTCGGAAAGTGATACTGGGAAGAAAGGCAAAAAAGGAAAGAAGGGGTAGGTACATTTGAGTATTGAACTCAATAAATTGCTAACTATATTCTCACAGTTTACAATGATACTTTTAGTGATGTTTTTGTGTTGGGTATCATTGAAACAGGTTGGCGTGGAAAGAGCTTGCTGACAAAGATCAGTGAACTGGCTATTTTCTACAGTTAAGCAATCAAACACTGCCTCTCAGTATTATCAAAACTGTCTCACATTTGTTGTGAATATATTATACAGGCTCTCTGCTTCTCTAAAGATAGTGAAAAAATATTGAATAGTTAATCCGTTACCCTCTGATTTTTGGAGATTTCCTTTTCGTATGTACGTCCAGAAAAGCTTTTGGCATGTTCTGCTCATTTAACGTGCTCCTTTACTAATGTTTATTAGGATGAGAAGTTGTGCCACTGGGTTTTAGTAACTATATCAGAGTAGTAACACCAGAGTTATGGTCCTTGACTTGGTCAAAATCAAGGCATTCTTTGTATCACTCTTAATCGCCCTCAGTTGCCAAACTTCACGCATATGTTTATTATGATCAGAAGTTGTACCGCTGGGTTTTAGTTTCTATATCAGACCACTAACACCAAGAGTTATGGCCCTTGACTTGTGACAGAAGTGGAAGTGGGGGCATGCATGTCCTATGGACACAATTCTAGTTTTGTCTGTGAACATTCTCACCACTGGTGATGTTATGTATAAGTTCCATATTGACAGGAAGCGGAAACGTAAAGGTGAGAGTGACGATTTCTCGGAAATGAGCGATGAAGATGATACCAGAAAAAAAGGTAAAGGAAAGAAGAGAAGAAGAATAAGGAAGATTGCATCTAGTGACGAGGAAAAGCAGAAAGAACCAGGAGAGGTAAGTATTACTGCAGTTCCTTTTTTTTTAGAAAAAACTAATGAAATAAAATTGCCTGATTTAATCTGTCAGTAAATGATGTCGTCTGATTTTTCAAGATCTCCTTTTTTATCTTTGAACCTAGTCCCTACATATGTTGTAAGAAATGCTGTTTCTAAAGCTTTTTGTTAGTTCCAATAGGGTAATATCTGTGCTTTACCATTGAGATTAAATAGGGATGAAGATAAGATACAGATGTTTATTTAATATCTTGTATCCACCATACTTCTCTATCTCTTGGTAATACCCTTTATATACTGAGTGCCATGCAAGGGAGCTAGCACTAGTTTCACATCTTTGGTATGACATTGCTAGGGATTGAACCCACAACCTCCTACAGTCATAGTAGACACTACAAAATGTGCTGTCGAGGAACTACAAGGTTCGGCGATTCAGTATAGCACATGTAGTTATTAATGTATACTTTATCCTTAATGATTAGATAAATATAATTAACACCATTAAAAATGCAACTGTTTTAATTAGGCTTCATTTTGTACCAATGTTATAAATATTGTTCAATATGGACCAATTATTCATATTTCATGATTGAATAAGTTTAGGAAATTATGTTAGTGATTTAATACATAACTATTTCTTCTTGATGTCATGTTTTGAAGCAGACAATATTTGGATACATTTTTAATGGCTTTAAGTTAGGGATGTCAACGAATGACAATTTTGGTATTCGAATATTCGGTCAACCTTCCGAACGATTATTCAAACATTCGACCTTCTCATTTAATAGTAATTAAGTAGAATAAGTTAAGTATGAACAAAAAACTGCATAACGACAGAAGCCATTTTACTAAACTTTACTTTCGGTAAATAACGTAGCAACAGGGGAAGCGACTACGACGTGACTAAGCGTGGCTAAAACCCGTGATTACTGTACCAAATAACAGTTTGGCGACTGGAATTTAAAAAAGCAAATCGAATCGACAATACCACGGTATGAATTGAATTGTGAGCTCCGTAGTCGAATTCCGATGCATCGAATCGTTGAAGCTCTAATAAATGTATCTGATTACTTTCAGGATGATGAGATTGAAGGTGAGGATGAAGATGATGATGATGATGATGGTACTCCAGGTGGACATTTGAAACGTAAACAAATCAGGAGAGTAATTGGTAGCAAGAAACTCAAAGATGCGACAAAAGCTGCCCAAAAAGCAGAGGAAGAAAGACGTAAACGGATTGAAGAGAGACAGAAAGAGGTACTAACTTGATGTTTGTTTTGGAATTGCACAGTCTTATAACATGCTTCAGTGTAATGCCCATTCTTAAACAGTCCTGAAAGAGTGTCAAAAGGTCCTGAAATGTACTGGTTTTAAGGTCAGACGTTGACACATCTAAACTGTGTAGTTCTGACATTTGTAACAGTTTGAATTTTCTTTGTTAATCAGACTTTCTCAGATAAAACACCAAATATGTTTACAAATAATGATAAAAACTATGTTCAAAGTCCCATGAGACAACCCTGTTTTGAAAAGTGAAACTGTATGGATACATCACATACTCATGGTTGTCACTCACTACTCATATGTCTCTCATACATTAAGGTATTTCAGCCATACACACCTGAAAATATTTAAAAAAATATATATCTTAAAAAAAAGTTGTTAAAAAGTCGTTCCAGTGGTGATGTCATGACCTTTGCTGGTTCATACCCACAACCTCTTGGTTGACAGGCTGACTCCTCAGCACCTATACAACCCCTTCCAATTATATATCAGTACCATATATATTAAAGTACAATATGTATGTAGAGGCCACCTCCCTAAATATATCTGTGTCTTGTATATTACAGTACAATACGTATGTGGAAGTTGAGGGTGGAGAAGAAGAAGATGAAGAGGAGTTACCAGAGGGAACAGAACGTGAGCAAACCACACCTGTCAAAACTGACAGTATTGCTAAGATTCTAGGGTCACCACGTAAAGTTCCAGTCACTACTAAATGTGTGCTGGAGATGGATAAAGACAAGAAGAAGAATCTGATAGAAGTTGACCGAACTCTAGTCAGGAAATTGAAACCACATCAGGTTGAAGGTATGTCTTGTTGGGTATGTGATTAGATTGAGAGGTTTTGTGGTTGAAGGGTAGACTGCCTGACTCCTGATCAGTAGGTTTTGGGTTTGAATCTCACCTGTGGTGATGTTTACCTGCAAACCTCACAATTCTAGAAATATGCACAAGTACTGGTTAGTATCCATGGAAGCAGGCTGTCAGAGTGATAAATACTTGAATAACTTCTTTCAAGATTGTTGTAAAATAAATAAAGTTAAATTTCAAACTTATTTGATTTCTGGTTTGATCTTTGCTATGACTGAATATGGAAGTATGAATGCATGTTAATTTGAAAAATAACGTCCTTAATGGTATACATGTATGTATGTAATTTTGTCTCATTGTTTCTAGCTATCTGTTGAAGATTAACTTCGGCTTAATCATTGCTTCTTGAATTATTGAAGCGTTGCTTGTGTGAAATCATCTGTTGCAGTCATGATTAAATAACTTAAATCTACAAATGTGCGAAAGAAATGTTTCACATTATGTTTTTCATAACATAGACATTTTATGGTTATTTTAATTTGTAGCGTTTCATCCTTTGTGTTACATAACATCAAGAACACCTGTTTTAGCTGCAACTTAATGTTGTTAAAAGATGCCAACTACAAAAATGTGCTGAATAATGTCTTGGTTTATATGATATATTTTTCAGCCGTAAGATTCATGTATAACTGTTGTGTGGAGAGTCTAGAGCAGTTGAACAAAGGGAAAGGTTCCGGTTGTATCGTAGCACATTGTATGGGTCTAGGCAAAACTTTGTCTGTAAGTACTCTTTATATAATCTGTATCAAATTTTAATCTTGAATTTCGACATTATTAAGGTACATTTATGTGACATTAGGTTGATAGTCATAATCGCCTTTTGACCTATATGAAAAGCAGTTTGTTTCTTTGTTATTTGTTAATAGAGTAGATATAAAAAAATGGATTCCAAGGTAATTTCTTCTATATTACTTTGACTTTTCCAAGCAGGCTATCACATCCAGAATCTACCAAACATTGAACACTCGAATAACTAAAAATACAGACATTGCAAAATGGTATACAAGAATGCAACAAGAATTCCAAGGAACAAGGGGTATTAGATAAAAGTCAATGTAACAATGTAAATTTGAGAAGAAAATCAAGAAAAGGTAGATGCTGACATTCAGTCATCCTCGTTACCAAGGCTATTCATAACATATATGATACCTTGGGCAAACTGACTGTAAAAATCTCGTACTCTTGTAATCCAGCCGCTTGATTGGCCGCATGACACACCCCTCATGCAATACGGAAATTGCTCTTCACAGAGGCGATTAAGTCTTATTTGTTATCGTCCATTTCATTGGACGAGAAATGCTAATGAATATTCATGCATTACTAAGTTTTGCTAACCAATTTGCCCTGGGTATTATATGTTATGAATAGCCTGGGTACCGAGGATGACGTTCTGTATGTTGAATTAAGTTTCTAAATGTGGGGTCTTTTTTCTTGCACTTCACCTTCTCTAGTTATCGAAATGTGTGCTATACCAAATGTATACTTTTATTTCTTACAGGTGATAACATTTGTTCATACGATGTTATCCAACTATAAACTAACCAAGATGAACAAATGTCTTGTTGTGTGTCCTCTCAATACTGTACTCAACTGGGTGAACGAGTTAGAAATCTGGTTAGCTGATGTCGATTATGAAATTGAGGTTGGTTTCTTAGTATTCCTGAAATATATTCTCATATGGAAAAATGATTGGACTAAGTAATGAATGTTCTGATATGTAATTGTCTTTGTTTTATTGCTTATTAGTGGAAACTATAAACAAAATTATTAAAATAATTTATTAATTAAAAAAACTTTAATTACTTTTTATAATAAACAAATTATTGGAAACAAATAAATTGAAATTTTTCGTATGGAAAGAAAAGCATGTTTATTTTATTTTACTACATTTAATATACATTGCAACCTCACCACAGCAAAACACCCTTTAGGCTGTTGTTGAGATGTTGTTGCTTTAGAGAGGATAAATTGGCGGTGATAGCTTTCCTATGGGAAAATACTCGGAAATGATGTTCCCAAAGAGAGGGCTGCTCTGAAATGGTTGCACTGTATCATAATAAACTGTTGAATATCAGAGATTTGACTGTTTTTTATGATCAGCAGTAGTTAACACAGTCCAGGATTTTGTAGATTTTGTATTATTGTTCATATTTTAGGTGTATGAGATGTCGAGGGTGAAGCAGAATTTTGAACGTGCTCAGATGTTGAAGGAATGGAGTGAAGGTCGCGCTGGTGTTATGATATTGGGGTATGACATGTACAGAAATCTTGTCACTGGAAGTCATTGTAAAAACAAGAAACAGAAGAAAATATTCTACGAAACTTTGGCTGATCCAGGTTTGTGGGGTTATTGCCAAATAAGTATTTTTTTTAAGAATGGCTTAAGACTATATTGTGTATGATACAGTTTTGAGTATGTTAAATGAATGAATTGCTGAAAAAGCTGGTTAAATGACCTCGGGGTGGGAGAAAAATATTATTATCATTGTCATGAACTTGATGTTTCTCTGGTAATAACACAAGTCAAATACTTCCTTGTGCAGAAATCTTCATGAAATCGAAAGAGTTTGAAAAATGCTGAATAAAAGTGAAGACGGTAAACTGTTAATATTACTTCACAATTTTACTTTTTTAAGTGTTCATTATACTCTACATGATTTCATTTGCTTTGTTAGACACCCAGCATTGCACAGCATGGTAAAACCTCGTTTTGTTGCTTTATCATTGAAAATGAAAATCAACATTTTAGTCCTTAATGTTCTTATAGCTGTAACAATCAAGTTTCCCTTTGTTATTAAGGTGATTGTGCATGTATATTTCTTTTGATTTTAGGTCCAGATCTAACGGTTTGTGATGAAGGGCATATTTTGAAGAATGATGCGACTACTCTGTCAAAGGCCATGCTGAAGATAAACTCTCCGAGAAGAATTGTACTAACAGGAACACCATTACAGAATAATCTTGGAGAATGTAAGTATATGTTTATACAAACCAATCATCCAGTTCTTTTTGACTGTATTTATTTGATCTGTTTTTGCGCTTTCAATTATGTCTTTGGATTTTCCCTCTAAACCTTTAATACTAAACAAAAACATATTGATCATTAAGCTCTTGTTTAATTGTTGTGCGAGCAAAGACAGGATTAAATTTGTCTAAATGAACTTCGAGGGATCTTCAATTATAATTTGTTAGTACCCCTGGTAAAAATACGTGTGCAAATTTCGAATTTAATCTATTAGAGAAAATCAGAGTTCCCATAGGCATGCAAGTTTGGGTAATACATGTAATACTAGTTACTTCAAATATTAAAAAGGAAATCTCAAATAATTTTAGAAACTATTTTTGTAGGGCAAAATCTCATTACTATGAGAAACTTCAATGATCTGCACTTGTACTGGCTACATCGCTACTTTAGAAACATTTAATTTCAATACTAACACACAGCATCATTTGTTGAAAAATATCAACATTAAATGCCGTAAATACGGATTTTTCCATAGACGGTGGCCATTGTGCAATCTTTGCGAGTGATAATGACTCGATATCTGTTTTGTTTTATTTTGTACAGATCATTGCATGGTGAATTTTGTAAAACCAAGTTTGCTGGGTACAAGAAAGGAATTCAACAACAGATTCAACAATCCAATCACGAACGGTCAATGTAGTGATTCCACTGCATTTGATGTGAAGTTAATGAAACGTCGAGCTCATATCCTTCATGAGCTGTTAGCTGGTTGTGTTCAGGTAAGAATCAATTAGGCTTTTGTTGTAGGTTAATTAAGTACTTCTTATAACTTCTATAGTCAATGAGTTGAGAGAGTATTAGATGTCTTTAATAAATTGCAACCTAAATGATGTTACTGAGTTGAGCAAAGTGAGATTAAAAAAGACTTCGACCCTCATTAATAAGATGAACAAGTGTATGTTAAGCTAAAAATTGATTTAATGATAGTTTACTGTAAATTCGAAACTTTGTGCAAGTTTTATGTTGGCGAAAGTCATATTTTGCTCGATTTGCAGGGACATATATTCGTGAATCTGTTCTTGCCTGTATTATGAAAATTAAATCGTTAATTGAGGCTTGGAAAAACCGGAATTATATTGTTTACATGTCATGGTCATTAAAATTAGGGCTTTTTTGTAGGCAAAAGTCATTTAAAATGTTAATGCTCTTTTCATTCGCCAAATTTGCTAAAAATTAGGCCAGATGAAGAACCTCTGGTTTTGTTGTCATTGACTTTTAGAATATTGTGTTCACTAAATTATTGCTGCTATTTGTGTTTCGCTGCACCTAGCATTATCCATGGTGGTCAGAAGATGCTGTTTTATTATTGTTACTGGGAATATGCTTACATAGTCACAAATTATTTGTCTTCAATTTCAGAGAAAAGATTACTCTGCATTAACAAAGTTCTTACCACCTAAGTTTGAGTACGTGATATCTGTACGTCTTGCTCCTGTACAGATGTCATTGTATGAGAAATACCTCGAGATGAGTACAGGTGGAGGAGCTGGAGAAATTCAGAGTAAAGGGGCACGACTCTTCCGTGACTACCAGGCTTTAATGAGAATCTGGACACATCCTTGGGTCCTTAAACTTGATGAGATTAGACAGGAAAATAAGGTGTGAAAATAAATGTTGTCCTTACAGTATGTAATTGTGTAAATAGCTACAATGTTGGGTTTACATTTGGATTTGAGCCAGGTCATGCAGGAGTTGTCTCTCTTAGTGTTTGTATGAAATTCATTGAAATTGGCCGTGCAAAATATGTGGTAGGAAAAATAGTGTTCTTCATTTAAAGATGAACCATTATTTCTTAGCAGTTGTTCTGGTAAAACTTGCCTCTGACTAGTGCATGTTATTATATACAGCAGTTTTTCTCCTCAAATCCTGTTACTACATAATGAATGTTTCTGTCCGGAATATGCTGCCTCTGTATTGATAGACTTATTGTAGTCCTTTTATTATCAATGCTATTAAATGATTATATTAGAACTTTAGTATTGTAATTTTGTTTGATATTGGGCGTTAAAAAATGCATTGGCCCTTTATTATCAATGTGCATTGCTGTTAAATGATATCTCGGAACTTTAATGTTTATATTTTGTGATATTGCTCAGTGTTAGATGGTGGATTTATAACAGTATTGTTTTACTATTCAGCGCCAGTACGATGATGATGATGAGGACTCGTTTGTTGATGATAGTACTGGTAGTGACTCGTTTATCGAAACTTCATCAGCATCGTCGAGTGAATCTGATAATGAAAGTAGTGCCACAGGGAAGAAGAAGAACAAACGTAAAACTCGGGGTGGTGCCGGCAAAGGTTCATCTTCTTCTGATGAGTAAGTGCGAGAATTGTTGCCTTCATAATTTGCAATTGTTGCTACTCAAAGATAGAAAACTTGCATTTAAGTGGTCAGAAGCACCTGTCCCATCATTCTTCAATAATCCTGATTATTTCTGTGGAAATAGTCCAATTAATTTGCTTAACTATTTCCTTTCTTTCTCTGTTGCAAGATTATATGGGTATATTTCCTGTGTTTTTGTTAGATTGAAAGTCAGACGGTGCTTACATGAACTTATCCCTTCCTATGTGCACATGCTTTAGGTAGAATGAACTTAATTGTGATTTCACAGAGTAATATAAAATGTCATTTTTATCATGAAGTTGCTCCGTCAATTATAGCAGTCTTCACAGTAACCCACTAGCCTGAAGTCCAGGGCTAGTAACAGAATTTACGGAGTGCTAGCCCAAATAGGCCAGTGCTTAATTTTAGTGAATATACTTCTCTTGGAAAAATAAAATCCATACATGATTTCAAGCTATACAGATACCTAATTGTGACTTTCTGCTGTTTTATGAATCAGTGTTATATAATATCGGGCTAGTAAGAATGATTTCAGGCTAGTGGTTTGGGTGAGCAACTTGCCCAAACAAACTAGTGCTCTGAACAAATTATGGCAAAGCATGTTTAAGTGATTTTTTTTAATTATCCGTTGTTTGCCTCACAGCAAAAGTATAATCTGTATCTATTTACCAAGAATTGGTGACAAATCATTGTTGTTGTACAATATCAAAATGACATTGACAGCACATATGAGTAACTTCCATAATTTCTATTTCAGATCCAAGAAGGGAAATCAAGATGAAGTTGTTAAAAAGTGGACTTCAAAACGTAGAGGAAATGGTATGTTCCTTACATTGAATTAATGTATTTATTTCATTTTCTAAGTAAGCATAGTAATCATTTTTGCATCATTTTTGAACTAATATTTTTTTACTCCACTGGGAGCTGTGAGCTTACTCATTTCATTTCCATTGTTTTAGACATGTTAATACACAAAAATGCTAAAAAAAGGAGCTAAGTCTGCAAAGAAAAAATATAGCCATTTTGGCATTATAATTTGTCAGTTTCTCAGAGGTAACTTCATATATTAAGGGACCTGTGTTGTTTCTGTTTACTGGAAACTTTGTGTAACGTTGATTGATTACCTTTCTCAGAAGAGGGTGCAGGGTCATCCTGGATGGAAGATATGGGATACGGGAACCCTGATCAAAAAGGGATCATCACATCAGAATGGTGGGCGGAATACGTCAAGGAGTCGGACGAGTCGAAATTGGACCTAAGTGGGAAGCTAGTCCTATTGTTTGAAATCCTAAAAATGTGTGAAGATATTGGTGATAAAGTGTAAGCATTATGTACCCTCGTGTATTCTTGAATTTTATAGTACAAACATATTAATTTTAATTCAGTTTTGAAGCAAGTTATTTGATCACACTTGAAAGCTGGTTTCTAATCAGTACTAATTTAGGAATTGTAACGACTCCAGAAGAATATTGCCCATGGCAGGATTCACAACCTTCAGTTCAGCGGTCTGGTGCTCTATTCCTATACAATTATGTCTCCCTATTGGTAAAATACTTCAATTGATGCAATAAAATGTCTCTGTAAAGACTTGCAGGTCAAGTTTGTTTAGTTATAATTAGGGATGTCAACAAATGGCAATTTTGGTATTTGAATATTCGGTCAATCTTCCGAATGAATATTCAAACATTCAACCTTCTTATTTAATAATTATACATTTTAAATTCGAAGTTTAACTTTATACTTATTATGTATGAGGGCTCAAGTGTTATAGTTAAAGTACATCTATGCAAATAATAATGAATTTTATCATTTTGTAAACCAGCTGAAAAATTTTCATGTCAAACTCTGTTGCGAGGTTAATTATCAATTTAAGATTAAAATTGCAAGATTGCATGTTTTTACTTTATATGAAATCGGTGAGAAATTGCATGTAATAATAATTATAAAGGAAATCTAAAAATTACTGTTTTATTTTGATGTTTCTTTAAGTATATTACTATAGAAATATATGTGTACATTTCAGGCTTGTGTTTAGTCAGAGTTTGTTGTCTCTGGACATTATAGAAGACTTCTTACAGAAAGTAGATGATGCTCAGAATACTGATGTACAAGATGGTGACAAACCATCTACGTCTGGCGAGAAAGAGAAGTCGGATTCGACGAGTAAACCGGATTCGACGAGTAAATCAGATTCGACGAGTAAATCGGATTCGACGAGTAAATCGGATTCAACCAATAAATCTGACGAAGCTTCCGCCACTGATAAGACGGAGGATGTGAAGGAGGAAAAAACTGAAGAACAAAAAAACAAAGATCGTGTAAGTTGATGGCCTTGATTTTTGTTTGAATTGAAGCAGATGTGGCGTTTCATCTTCTGGTGATTTGCCTTGTGTTCTATCTGGGTGTTTAATGAGTTTCTTTATATTTTTAACATATTTAAGGAAAATTTAAAGTTTTTATATTAGTTATTATATTGACTCTGAAGGATGGACTTCACTGATGTCATTCATAAGAAGATTTGACCAAGTTGCCAAAAGCGTAAACTGAAATGGACAAAAACACACATAAAAAGGCAATTTTGTTCATTTTAGTCATCTGCAAATTCTCAAGAAAATTCAATGGTTTGACCATTTAATAATTTCATGCTAAGCAATGTAAATTTGATTTTTTTTTTAGGAACATTGATATAAAATAATGCAATATTGTTTTATTGAGCTTCTTATGATCACCAATTTAGTCACAAAATTTATAAGTTCTGGTCGCAAAAAGTAAATTGTTGTATTACAGCTTGCGAGGTATGGTAAGAACTGGACAAAAGGTGGAGATTACTTCAGAATGGACGGTTCCACAAACTCACAGAATAGAAAAGCATCTCAAGATATGTTTAATGACCCTGAAAATTACAGGTATGATTTTCCTGGACTAAACTTCACCATTTAAGAAAGCAAGGTCGAAAATTAATTAAAAAATAAATTGTTTGAACCTTTCTCTCAAATCGAGCTTGTAATGAACTTCCATAGCATTTAGTAGTATATATGGCTGTAGTTAACTCTTGTTAAAAAATCCAAGGATTTAATTTGATGATTATGCAAAATGTGATGTATGTTAGGTTTTAAGTGTTTCAGCGAAGTACCATAAAGCAATACATCATCACAGGTGGCTGCATTGGGTTCTGTTGCACCTCGCTTATTTGTATTCAGTCATTTTATTATAGAGCTCTTGAAATATTTTTCATAGACTTTTTAGCTCACCTGAGCAATGAGTGCTCATTAGCATGGTTGGCTGTTGGGACTCCTCCTAAACGGCTAAATGGATTTTGACCACAAACTTCACAGGAATGATCTTTTGGTGGGCAAAGTTGAATCAATTGTTCCGGTCGGCTGAATAAGTAGGTCATAGGAGTTAAAAATAGACTTTAAAAGTGTAAACTGCAACGTTTATTTCAGAGCTCGACTATTCTTGATCTCAACCAAGGCTGGTTCATTGGGTATTAATCTGGTGTCGGCAAATCGTGTCATCATTTTTGACGCCTCATGGAATCCCTCTCACGATATACAGTCCATTTTCCGTGTATACAGATTTGGACAGGTGAAGCCAGTATATGTGTACAGATTCCTAGCCCAGGTATGTGTTTATAAATTCATATTTCTATGCTCCCACCCTGAAATTGAATATAGATTTGTTTTCTCTGATGTAGCATCAGTTTGTTGTTTTTCGTAATAACCCCATTTTCAACAGTATTTCAGTTAAACGTGGAAGTCATTTGAGCAGCCAGTGTTTCTTGGTTGACAGCCTGTACTAGCTTATTCTACACCCATCCATTTAACAACTGTTCTGTATGAATGATCACATAAATTGTTGTTTTGAGTCATTTATGTATGTGCTGTTTCTTAGATTAATTTTGAATATGAGTTGATTTATTGAATAAAACATTGTTTCAGGGAACAATGGAAGAGAAGATTTATGAAAGACAAGTTACGAAGCAGTCACTTTCACAACGTGTCGTCGATGAGCATCAGATTGCTCGACATTTCACCTCTAATGATCTCTCGGAACTCTACAAGTTCCAACCTGAACGTCTCGATGACCCAGAGAATAAAAACAGACCATTGCCTATGTTACCAAAGGTAAGAGTTTACTTGTGAAATATCCATTTTTAATCATGTTTTTTACACAAAAAGCCTAATTTTTTTACGGGGGAAAAAAACTGGTTATATGTCGTTAGTTATAGTCCTTTTTTATTTTCTTGAGAATAGTTGTAAACAAAATGTGAGGTGGTCAGCCATAATAACATGTTTTGGAAAATATTGACCAATGGACATTGGCAGTAAATATTGAAACATGGGTTTTGCAGAATTTTTCCAATGTTTTGTGCTCTTGTTTTAGTGCAGGGTGGGGATAAAAATATCCATGATGTATTTACTCATATCCTTCCAATAGTAATGACATTTAAAATGAAGAGAGTGTATAAAGGTGTTATGGAATTTTTGTCTTGCTGCCTATTATAAATTCTACATGGTGTTGTGTTGAACCATTTAAGTCGATTTTAAGTTTCACGTAGCAGTTATTACTAATTTGTAATCTGAAATTGACTGTTTGTTGCCTGCTATAAGTTATAAAAGCTGTTGATTTGTGCATTTTTCTCTGACAAAACAAAACTATGATATAACATTGTTTGTCTTCAAATCCTTACTGATGGTTGAAGAATGCACTTATATACTGAATTGTTTGCTTGCAGGATCATATGTTAGCTGAGTTAATGACCAACAATAAAGAGTGGGTTGTTACGTACCATGAACACGACTCTTTACTGGAAAACGTAGTAGGACAAGAATTGAGCGAGGAAGAGAAGAAAGCTGCTTGGGAAGATTACGAGAATGAGAAGAAGGGACTCAATAGAGGTGCAATATTATGTTGATAAATACGCTGATTTCAACCATATTTCAGTTAATTATGCAGGCCATTTTCTATAGTTCCCACAGGTCAGACAATCTGACCCATTCTCAAAGACAAATATATGGGTTTTTTCCCAATCGAAAGCACCTACGTTAAAATTTGAGGGTTCAACGCAACACTGTTGTAACTCTTGTATTAATTCATAAGAGTTACGACAGTGTTGCGTTGAGCCCTCGAAAATGTCGACTAGAGCAACCTGGTATATATTGAAGCTCTTCGAATAACTGTGGCCATTATTGTCGCTTGTGTCATAAATGTTTGTGTACATTTTGTGTGTCTTTTTGACAGTTGGATAAGAAATGTAGATTAGAATGCTTGTTTATATAAAATTTAGATATGGAAAGCCTGTTCTTTTAACTAAGAAAATCCCAAAATTTGAGTTGAAGTGATTAAAGTTTTCCCAAATTGGCAAATTTATGACGCAATTTTCCCAATTTATCTAGGGTCTTTTTCCCAAAATGGACAGAAAAAGGCATTTCATGATAGGACAGTTGGTTAACTTTTAACACAAAATATTTATGATCATAAACTAGGCTTGCGCTAGTAGGTAGCCGAATAGCGGTTGCCTTTTAAAACTCATATCTGGCTGCAAAATTGCTGCAAAATAACCAAGTTTATTATGAAATTTTGTAAGTTTATAAATGAACTAGGCTTGTGCTACTTAACTACTTATTTATCGGTTCTTGATACCAACTATTTGAGATCTCTAGCACTAGATATATTTATTATATTTGTATGTAACAATAACCCTTCAGTAATACATATACATCTATACATTTTAGTTCAACAGATGATGGGAGGTGCTGGAATGAACCCTGCCGTCTACGCTACACAACAAATGAGCATGCAGAACTTATTGTTACAAGGTCAAGCTAACCTTGGACAAGCTGCTGTGCTACAAATCGTACAAGATCTGAAAACTAGGGTACGTCTCCTTGGCTTGTTGTCAGATACTGCTTTATGTCATTCTAATTGTTGGTTGTAAAATAAATCGTATCAGCTGTATATCCAGGGATTTCCCTGACGAGGTAATCTCGAGTCCCTGACTCCCTTTTCTTTCTAGGGACTCCCATTTTCAACTTACTGTGCATCCCTGGGACCCCTGAAATAAACTTTTGTCAAGTACAAACAGCATATCTGGGACCTTACAAATTTACCATGAACCCCCAATTTATCAAACATGAGGGTCCAAGGACCCCTAGCTGAAAAATCCTTGGGAAAACCGAGATATCTCTATGTTTTTGCCACTTCTGGGGATATAAATGGCGAGACCGTTTGTGAGGGACAACAGTGTTGGGAGGGGAGTAATGAGGAATACAGTTTAAACTACAAACTTTACATTCTGTGTCCAAACCTTGTATTCAGTACCTTTCAGTGGAACAGATTAAATTACAGATTAGTATCATGAGCTGTGTGACAGGACTGGTCAATGTTTCTGTTTCTTCTGACTGAGAATATCTGCAATACTCTAAAAGGAGAATTTTACACAGAATAGGGGAAGTTTTGAACTTTTCAAAAGGGCTCTATTTTATTTGTTTTTGTTCGTATTTGCTTGGGTACGAATCATGTCATTGGGAATATATTTATTATTTCTGTTAAAGGCAACTAAAATAGTGAAAATGGACTTGAAAAATGCGTTCTTATTAAGGTGGTCTTTAAGTGAGGTTTTACTATACATTGTGTGAATAAATTATGAGTATGTAGCATTTCTACCTTGCATAAATAATGACTGCCAATCAACAAGTGATAGCAAAACAAGTCCGTCCACTTTTATGCTAAATGCACATTGAGTAGTTTCGATTTCACCAGGATAAATTCTACAAAACAGTAAGTTTGTATAGGTGGTCTATGTATTGTGGTTTGACTCTTGCGTTAAGCTTTGACTCTCATTTTCAGTTCCCTAATCTACCACCGGAAGTGTTTCAGCAGAGGGTACAGGCAGTTTTACGACAAGTACTGACGCAACAAATAATGCAACAATCAGCAATGCAGAGGCAACATGTAAGTTTGCTTGTCTTCTTAGCTTTTTTTTTAAAATACCCAAAGAACTACAATCATGGCTGTGTCTGCATCTCTGTCCACAATAATGATAAATGTTGAGTTCAGCTGGGTTTCTGTGAAAGTGATGGTCCCAACGATAAATTGACCCACAGAGGAGCATCTGTTTGCATTGTGCTTTTTCAGGAAATGTACAGTGCACTATTTCGACTAATAAGATCGGACTTTTCACAATGTTTTTGTTTCAAGTCGCATAAATAGTGTATGAAACTGGTTCCAAAAAATTAAAGTTATTCTTGCCCTTCTTGTATATATTAGGATTATTTTTTACATTTTTTCTTAATGGGGCATTTAATCACATTAGCAGATAGTGTCATGTGACTTGAACAGGTGCCCCTTCCAGCATTAGTATGGGCAAAATGTGGGTAGAAATACCGACGTCCTGGAAGCCAGCTTGATAACCTCTTCTAATACAAATTCTACATGCAGGGTGGGACTCCAACTTGCAGCTGTGATTTGAAATTGGCAGTAATGTTATAACATCTAGATTTGTAACTAGAATTACATTTGTATATATTTTTAAATTTTTCGCCACAGTTGGAGCAACAAAGAATGAATGAATTGAATCGCTTGAATCAGATGAAACAACAAATTCAACGACAACAAGCAATGATAAATAACCCACAGAATGTGTACAATATGGATGTAAATCAAAGACTGGCACAAGCACGATCCTTACTGAGTGGAAACGCGTCAGGACTTCGACCACAGACGTTAAATCAATTGAACTTGTCGTCCAATGCTCCTATAGATTTAACAGGACAGTCTTCGTCGTCAACACAGAAATGAATGAATTAGATGTCTGTGTTTGCATTATTGATTCATTTTACGTCACTCTAGTGGTATTGTCTTGTTCTGTGTTTCTGTTCTCTATAAAACTAGCTGTGATGGAGACTTGTTGATGTACGTATTGCTGTGAATAATTAAGTTATTTTATGGTGCCTGGCCATGTTGTCATGGCGGCTTGAATCTACCATAGTTTTATTGATGGTTTACCAACAACAGTTACATTTCTCTAGTATTGTTAGACAAGTGAAGGTTTTGTATGGTTATTATCTAATGTGATGGTGCTTTACTTTCAGCATATTCCTGACTTAATATGCGAGTAGTTTTGGACTGACAACTTTTATTACCTTCGTATTATATTTTATTATTGTTCGGCTTTAAGAATTGCGTTTTTATGTCAGTTGTTGACTGTGGTATGTAAGGTAATTGGACACTACTTCTTAGCGGGGCTATGTTATTGTTTCTGTTGATTTACCAATTATTTATAATCATATTAGAAATGCATTTGCTTACAAAGTATGTTTGTTGAGTTTGCCAAAGAGATTCTGAGTTGATATAAAGTACATTCTTACCAGTATCTACTGTAAAACTAGAAATGTGTGAATACATTGCTTCTCATTTCTCATAGTTCTAACATTTTTGTGGCTATTTGAATTGCGGAACTACAGAAAGTATGAACTTAAAAAGGTTGATTGTAATTTTATCTTCTACTTCTGCTTGTGTGTACATGTATGAAATACTCCAACCATCAGTCTGTATACAGTACTGTGTGCCATGTAATGGCAAGTATAGGATTAATGTTACTGCCATATTGATGTCATTAGTGTAACTGTCAGCTGATCGACTTGAGGCGATATTGTTATGAACTTGCCTGCATTTACTACTCTGTTGCTTCATTAACATTTATTTATTTCTGTGCACGAGTGTTACATCTGTATTAAAGCAATACTAGGATGTTGGCAGATCTTTAGCATTTACTACATGATTAATTAGTGAGCATTCATATTAATTGGTAAATAATTGGAATTTTTAGTACAATTATTTGCATGCTTAATGGCTTCATTTTATAAATTTTTAATACGATTTATATATAAATCTGATGAACGAGGACGTTTGAAATGTTACTTTTGGTTTAAACAGGTCTTGGTCCATAGTCGGTAAAATCACAGTGTGCTTCAATTATTGATGTATAATTGTTCAGATTCATAGCTTATCATTATTTCACTGTATTTTTATTTTTTTCCATTCTATGTTACACCTGCTTCAACTCATTGTATACTAGTTATTGTTGTGGTCTCAAAGTTTGAACAATTTGTGTCTGATTTCTGATGTTTGTTTAATGTTTCCCACAGTCACTAGGCAGTGTTAAATGAAGGCACTGGGTATTCATTTTGTGTAACTATGTTATTTATAAAACTATTCTGGTCTTTTTTTTTTCGTCTACATTTCATCAAGATTTATAACTATTTAAAATCGATAAATTTACAGTACGTTTATTTAGAATTTATCAAAATTTACAAGACTGTATTTCTGCTAACGCTCAAATATGAATTATTAATTCCATTTTACAGATTTCTTTATGATGGTTGAAAGAATAAGACTTCTTGTCCGACAGTTTGAATTGATTCGACCATGTTGCCATTTATAGCTTCTCAGTACTTCTCATGTTCAAATATTTCATCATTCTCCAGTTAATTATTTGTCACAGTTGAAGTCGGGACAAATTATCCTGATCCTGATCTTCTTGTATGAGTGAATTATTCAATGATTTTCTGCATCAATTTCCATTTGCAAATCGTACATTATTGGTTATTTTCTTTAATCAAAGCTGAATGAAAGCTGAAACTAAACACAGCAAATTATTTGCTAGATTATGTTAATAGAGATTAGCCCGACCAGGTCATTTTGTGCCTGTCATTTATTGATTAAGCTGCATGTTAGAACATGAATATTGTTCAACAACAAAGCTTTCTAATAAGTTGTTGGTAATCATTATTTTGCAATATTTTTACTACCACATTCTTTAGAGCAATGAAGAATAATATAATATACTGAAAATTATTTTATCCACAATAATAAAGACCAAGGGATGGGAGGAAAAAAGCTGTCCATTTTTCAGAAACATTCCTGGCACTTTGATTGAATAATCAGTTGTAAACTATGATCGATATATTATTTTATAGGCTACACAATATCAGCTGGTAGGTTTTAGACCTACAATAAGGTCAGCGTTTGTAGGATGGATGATTGCTTAGATGTATCATGAATGTGTATTTAATGACTGAGAATGATGTACTTTATTATGTAGGACAGGCTGTGAATCTCCCTCGTATTTATTTCCTAACCTCCAGTCTTGTTTGTGGCATTGAAATTATTCCTGTTACCAATGTAATCTGAAAATCTATCTTTTGGAACCCGACTTCAATGTTTCATAAACAGGATCTTATTCTAATCTGTAATATGCCGGCATGTGGCTACAATCAAACTAAGGCAAAGGTAGTTTGTGGACCTTCTCACTGATTATAAAATTATGTTCCGATTTCTTGCATTATGTTTCGAATATGAAGACATGCTAATGCATCCATTTGCAGCAAGTTGGTTATTGGCTATATATATAGAAAAATTAGCTCGTAAGAACTAAATAATCATAAATGCTACGCTTACCAGCAAGTTAATATGCCCATTACTACTTCAAGAAACTTTATACTGTGCTTTGAGATGAATGTTAGATTACTGATTTGTGTTGACTACAGCCTGAAACAATGTTTTAAGATGAATGTTAAGATTACTGATGTAAAGCCTGATGTTAGATGATTCTTGAATCACTGGATTTACTTACATTCATTTGACATGGTACTGCGAGATTCGAGGCTGTCCGAGTGTCTGGTACAAATATGTAAATGTTGTCATCTTAAAAATAAAATGGTATTATGGATGCTAGAGTTGTGTTGTAATATAGCCCCAAATAACTACGTGTCCATGTATGCCCTGCAGCGGGCTTTTAATTAAAAATAGGATCATATCTCCTCTAAATATTGTTGGATTGGAACGGAAGTCAAACTTGATCTGTATTTATTATCCTATGCTATGTGCCCAATATGAATTGAATCCATCCATCCTTTCAAGAGTTATTAAATCAGAAACCTTTTTTTTTACTGACAAACAGGGGTGACACTGTCTCTTCACCATTCTTTGAATGGAGGGGGCATACAAATATTCTTCGAAATTTCTTTTACTATGTTTATTTCAGAAAATACAATAAATTTTATCATTATTTCAAGGTGGTATATAACATACAAACAGTATCATGAAAATAATGTAGCCAGTACATTTACATAATAGAGGGATTTGAAGTGGACTCATAACCTAGTCAACCACACGGGCCCCTCGTCCAAGATAAAACAGGCCTAATACCTATGTGTATCACATTAGTACAAATATCACATACACATGCCAACTGTATTTAATGTTGTTAATGAAAACATTTTTAGATCAATCTGTGTACATAACTTGATGGCACTCTGCACTGCATACTGTATAACTGCCAAAAGGCACGATTTACTTAAAAGCAGTCTTGTCAGTTTATACAAAATATGATTCTAATGAAAGAAAACTGTAATTCAGTGCACAATTGTCACGTCTTTTTTGAATCAGTAGGACTGTTTGGTTTCTGTATGAATTGTTCACCATATTCCTGATCAGGGTCAGTCAGAGGACTAGTATCTTCAAGCAGTTCATTGAATGAGATCAGATCAAAAGGCGGACTGGTTCTGTCTGTAGAAATCTGAAACAATCGTACATAAAATGTATATAGTCAAACCACACTTAAACACCACCTCAATAATGAGACTACCTAACAATAAGAACACAATTTCAAGTCCATTTACACTGTTTTGCTCTTTATTCAACCTCAATATTAAGACCACCACAAAATTAAGACCAGTTTTCAAGGTCACCAGGGGTGGTCGTATTATTGAGGTTTTATTGTAGTGATATATAATGCCTATCAATTTTAGAAAACTGTTAACTAATATTAAAAGGACTGACAGGTAAAAAACATCACAGGTGCTTGTATCAAATTACTGTATATTGAACAATGAAAACATTGTCAATGAATAATAAGTTAAGTACAATCGCATCTAATTCACCTGAACTAGGGATGTCAATGAATATTTGTTTGGAAGGTTGACTGAATATTCAAATATCAAAATTGCCATTCCTAAACGGAACTTGTTGGGATTGTTGAATGTAGTGCAGATAAAGTGTTTTTCTAGCTTTCAACAAGGAATTCCTTACACTGTATTACGTTTTGTTTAATCATGATACAAAATATACATCAAATTGTAAACAATACCACAGCATACAAAATCAAGTTTATGTTACTTACAGTCGCCTTATTCACAAACATTTCAGTCAGAAACTTAAGACTTTAATTTGCAACAATTATACTTACCAGCCTCTTGCTTACAAATGGAATTTTATGAGTTAATAATTGTTGTTACCCACTCTACACTTTGGCCAATTTTTATTATAATCCACACTGTAATATTGATGTAGGGGCACAAAGAATATTTAAGATTTTAATATGTCCAATTTTCAGTCTTGTTATATTTATGAATAAGGCCACAGAAGAAATACAACAGTAAAAGTCATCATACATACATTAGCACAATTCAATGCAACAGCTATACAATGGTTGTCTTGACATAATTCTTCAAATATCCAATCTCTGATAGGTTCATCATCCACTTTTAATGTAGTTGTGTTAATTGTATCGCTATTTTCTGGTAAGTCGTCTTTTAGTGAGAAATTCAATCTTTTCACTTCAAAGCCAATGCCGATACCCAGAGTTTTCACATAACTCTCTTTCAAACACTAAAATAGAAAATTGAGATGAGCTGGTCAAGTAAATAAAATTATATGTCGTATGTGTTGGACCTGTAAAGAAAGGAGTAGTGCAGAAACAACCCAATAGAACTGGTTCAAATATACACTCCCTCACACTCACAGTACTTTGATTCCACTATTGTTATGTGAAAGTAATGGGGAAAATGTGCACTGAATGCGAAAGGAGAGTTAGTCAAGCACTTACATTGCAGGATATGCTGAAATTTGGTAATTAGCCAGGATGTTTTCAATTTTGTTCCAAATGTAGATAAAAACACACTGATAATGAGAGCAGTGTGTCACATATTGTGGTAAAAAGATTGAAATGGTTTGACTAAGAGTAATCATAGACTTAAACCATATATCTCCTTATCCAAAGTGTCACAAACTTCAGTACAAACATTATCCTCACCCAAAGTCTGTAGAAGATACACAGCTTGTCTGTATCTGTGACTCCAGAATCTATCTGTGACCACTCGTCAGATGTAAATTGTCGTTTCATTATCCGGAAAAATTCCCCAATACTCTGGGATCCAACTAGCAGAAGAAGAAAAGAGAGCATGTATATGAAATGAACATCAACCGTATAACATGGAATGTTGAGTAATGTACCAGTCCAGGAAGAGGCAAACTGACCAAAACAAAATAATTATAAATTAGGATAAAGTAAAACTTTACTTAAATATCATCACAAAATTAAGGCCACCTACTTTTAAATGAGATAATCATTTTCATGGACCAGTTTTGATATTCAAACACTTCAGACAGACAACTTCACAACTAAGACCAACTGTCCTCAGAACCAATGGGGGTCTAATTAAACAGATTTTACAGTAGATCAAACCAAATTCAATGCTCTAAGTGTACATCTCAATGTATATGTACAATAGATACAACTTTGTCCTTAATCGAGTCTTAACAAAATGACATTACAAATATGATTGTACTAAAGACAAACCTGGTGTCTGTAATTTCATCACATCAATCCCCACCTTAGTGTCCAGCTCTGCAGCAAGAACAACATAGTCACCATGGTGAGATACGTTGAAACTGAGGCTGTCACATGAAGCTTCAACACTGTTCATCAAATATGGCTTGCCTTTCTCTGTCCTGCCCAATCTGATGTCACTATAAGGAATCTTTGTCACTCTATGCAGCATTCTTCTCAACATAAGCCTTCCAATCTGAAAAGCAATATGAACAGCATGTATAAGCACAAGGGTGAATGATTTGAGTAAATTAAAACCTTGAATAGCCAGGGACATGAATCAGGCCTGACATGAATAAAATAAATTGCGGTCTGATTTCTTTTTTCATATCAAGAAATTCTGGTTGAGGTTTAAGTGCCTCCGTATGTTGTTATAAGCCTTCTGGCTGAAATCCCATTACAACATTTTATTTCAACTCGAAGTGTACCAGTAGTATTTCATTCTGTTTTTCTTGTACTTTTAACTGATAGAAGTTTAAAAGCAATGCTCGGACCTTTGACTGATCAACAATTAATTACTCAACATCAAACTACTATAAATGTTTATTTTCGATAAGTTTTTTAATGAAACTAATGAAGATATAATTGAATAAGTAAATGCAAATAACTACAATTACCATAGAAGATTTTGCATCCCTTTTAAATACAAATCTTCCAATTCTCTGTTTTTCCTCTTGTTGAATACACTGGGCCGCTTTCACCCACTCCGACACACTTGGTTGCCAATTGCTTGCATTGAAAGCGTATCTAACACTTGCCATAATTCTCGTATTCATCAATAATCAAAAGCCAAGTGTGGTGAATGTGAATCTGCCAAAGAGATATATTTATCTTTTATCGATACTGAATCAAAATATCAGAGAAAAAGTAAGTCAATGGGGACTGAACCAAAAACTTCATCAACACTATCACAAGCACTACTAGGGCATCTTGAATAACAACACATCCGACAGTACAAAAACCAAACCAAATTCATAAGATGTATTAATTTGTGTTATCACAGAGATCCAATCTATAGAGAAACTTACAAATGCAAGACACCTGTCACGCTGAAGTTCAAACTAAAATCGTTCAATGGAGCATGAACAAGCATACCGGTATATTCTTCTTCTTCTTCTGAATAATTTGCAGGGCCCACTCTGGGGCATTGTCGCAAATGAAATTAGTTATTTACAAGGTCGTTGTCACACACACACATAAAAGATAAAAGTTTTTAAAAGCAGATAAAAACACTGTGTTCGCATCTAGATGGTGCGACCCGCTAACCCCTCCTTGAAGGCTTCCAAGGTCTGGGCTGTGGCTACGTGCTCTGGCAGTTGGTTCCACAGTCGAATACCAGCTGGGAAGAATGAGTGACGGTACACATCAGTTCTACAGTATGGGAGTAGGTATCGTGTGGTGCAGCCACGTATGGTAATTGAGGAAGGGTGTAAGAACCTGTCAGCGGGTATGTCCATCAGGTAGTGGGTGATTCTGTACAGCATTACCAGTTTGGTGTCAGATCTCCTCTGTTGTAGAGAATCCCAGCCAAGTTCGTTCATCATCTGGCTGGTGCTACTAGTGGTCCTGTAATCGCCAGTGACAAACCTAGCAGCCCTACGCTGTACTGCCTCCAGTTGTTGGATGTTCCGGGTGGTGTGGGGGTCCCAAGTGGTTGAGGCATATTCAAGGATGGGCCTCACCAGGCTAGTGTAGCACTGTGCTTTTGTGTCTCTGGGGCATCTGGCGAGGTTCCTTCTTAGAAATCCAAGAGTGTTATTTGCCTTCTTGGTATTGGCATCCACTTGGGCATTCCACGATAGGTTGTCAGAGATGGTGACACCTAGATATTTCCCCGATCTGACAATGGCAAGGTCATGGCCATGGATGTTATAGTTGGCTCTGATCGGGTTGCGTTTCCTGGTGATTCTGATCACTTCACACTTGGATGGGTTAAAGGTCATCTGCCAGTCCTTCTCCCATTGCTGAAGACAGTCAAGGTCATTCTGGAGAGCAATAGAGTCTTGTGGAGAGCGGATCTTCCTGTAGAGAAGGCTGTCGTCAGCAAACAGTCGTGGAGTTGATGATACCTTCTGTGGCAGATCATTGATGTAGAGAAGGAATAACAGAGGACCTAGAACTGTGCCCTGTGGCACTCCAGAAGTGACGGGGGCTGAAGAAGACGAGTGACCTTCAACAAGGACCTGTTGGCTGCGGTTGCTGAGGAAACTTTCGATCCAGCTGAGGGTGCTGCCATTTATACCGTAGTGGCGCATCTTCAGGGAGAGCCTCTGGTGGGGTACCTTGTCAAAGGCCTTGGAGAAATCCAGTAGTATAGCATCTATCTGCTCCCCCTCATCCAGCCCGGCAGCGAGGTCCTGTATGGTGAGGATTAGTTGGCTGTCACAAGAGCGTTTCTTCCGGAATCCATGTTGCTTGTCCGATAGAATCTCATGGGCTTCCAGATGCTGCATGACTTGGCTGTGGATGATATGTTCCATGACTTTGCAGCACACAGAGGTGAGTGAGATTGGCCTGTAGTTTCCAGGAGAACTTTTGTCGCCCTTCTTGAAGATTGGTGTGACGAGGGCCTGTTTCCAGTCTTCCGGTACTTGACCCTGTTTCAGGGAAGCCTGAAATACTAGGGTCAATGCTGGGGATATCTCCTCAGCGCATTCTTTCAAGAAGCGTGAAGGGATGGCATCGGGTCCCTGGGCCTTGTGTGGGTTGAGGCCACTCAGTAGTTTTTTCACTCCGTTACAGCTGATGGTGAATGCATCCATTTTGGGTGAAGGTTCTCCTGTCATGATAGGCATTGAAGACATATCTTCTTTGGTGAATGCATTGATGAATTGTTCATTCAAGATGGCAGACTTGGTCTTTGGGTCACTGTGTGAGACACCATTTTTCTTCAGTAGGGAGACTCCACTGCTGTCACACCTCTTACTGTTTATGAAGGAATATAGCTTCTTTGGATTTTTGTCGGTGTCTGGAGTTACTAAGTCGTTGACATACTGGTTATAGGCCCGTTTGGTCTCATACTGGGTTTGCTTCTGTAGCTGCTTGAATTTTTCCTGGGAATCACTGCACTTCCGGGCTCTACGGTAAGCGCGTTTCTTCTTTTTGGATAGTCGCTTAATTTTGTTGGTGATCCAGGGTTGGTGGAAACGGGATGATGTTATCTTTGAGGGGACACTGGAATCCATTGCGTCTGTGCAGAAGTTTCTGAAGGTGTTCCAGAGTGTGTTGATGTCTGTATCAGTTGTGTGTTCTTGGGTGAAGTTGTTGGAAAAAGTTTGAGTGTGTGTTTTCATGCCGTCCAGGTCAGCTCTTTTCCACAGGTGTATCTTTCTCTGTGGTTGTTTCTTCCTTGGTGCTAGGACCTTTGCTTCCACAAAGACGATGTCATGGTCACTTAGGCCCGGCATTGGTTTGCACTTGTAGATAAGCGATGGTCTGTTTGTCAGGAAGATATCAAGGGTGTTCTGTCCTCGAGTGGGGAACCTGACAACTTGTTCGGAGCTCGTGTCGTACACAGTGTTAAGGAAGTGTTGGCTGATTGTATGACCATAGTTTGATCCAGATATTGCATTCATGTCCCAGTCTATATCAGGTAGGTTTGCGTCTCCAGCAATCCATATAGCGGATCTAGGGTACTTTGTATGAAGTCCTCTGATCTGAGTACATAATTCTTCCATATAGTTTTGGTCACTGCTGGGGGGCCTGTAGAGAGAACCAATGATTAGTGGTTCCTTGCCGGTACACTCGAAGGATGCTGCTGTAAATTCCACATCGCTTTGTATGCTTATCTCGCAGCCATAGATGTTGTCTTTAGCAGCAATAATCACCCCACCATGATGGTCCTGTGGACGATCCCTCCTTGCGATGATACTGTATCCTTCGGGGAGGACTTCTCTCTCAAAGATACCTGGGTGAAGCCAAGTCTCGGAGCCTATGATGATGTCGGGGTTTGCCTCAGTCAATAGGAGCCAGAAAGCTGTCTTTTTCGCCCGAATACTCTGGAAGTTCACTGTCATGACACGAAATGTATTAGTTTTATGTCCTTGTTGGTTTCCTTTTTGGCGTGAGGGCTGCAACGGGGACGAGGTGTATCTTGGAGGACCAATGGAACTATTGTGTGAGTTGAAGCTGGTGGAGAATGAGCTCACCTGTCCCGGGTCCGGGGAGGTCGGCTGTTCGTGACTGGATAGGACACTATAGGAGTTCTCAGTAGCAATAGAGGTAGCTATTGACTCTGCCATGTATGACTCGAATAAAGATGTCGAGAAATTCGGGATGCCACATGCAAAGCAAATCCAGGTGATGTTGGATGTGATGCCTGCGTAGACTTCCTCCGGCATCTTCATGCATTTGGCATGGTACCATGCGTCACAGGAATCACATTGTATGGCTCGCTGGTTTGATTTAGTAGGCTTCTGGCATACTGCGCAGGGGAACTTGACAGGTCCTGGATTTGGGTGACAGTCTCCTGATAGAAGTATCCGAAATCGGGTATCCGAATTGTGTTCAGTTGTGGCAAACAAAGGACGTTTTGCAATCCAGAGGACGAATCCTAGGGCAAAAAGACAATAAATATGGCATGCCATGATTACCTTGGTAGATTGGTGGGTTCATGTAATGTAGGATTCACTGACCAGTATCAAAAGTTCGTTTTATGATTCTAAAGAGTTAATTTGTCAATTTGAAAGTCTCAACCGGAAGTTGTCTTGTTGTTGCTGTAGATAGGCTTTTCAGCTAGAAAATCATGGAAAATGGCTAATCTCACAAAATAACTTGGAGTTTCCCTGTGGATGGAGAGGGGATACCTGTTCCCTTTCTATATGTAACTTTCTTGGTCTGTACATAGGCTACTGACAGTGAAAATCGAACTTTTATCACTCCCATCAAAAAGTGCGTGGGTCGCAACGACCTTGACCTCCGTGGCTAACAAGATTCACATCTAGTTTTCATCTATTTCCATCTTTTTAAAGCTGGGTGGAATAAATCAAGTTAGTAATCGTGACCGGTCAGAAATTAAGTTATGGTAGCCAGAACAATACAATATAGATCCAGTCAGTCAGTGATTATATCTGCAGCTCACCTGAAGGCTAAATAAATGGCGTAAATTATCAAAGGGAAGTAACTCTGCGACTGTAGTAGACTCTAAAAGACGGTCAATTCTGGAGTATGGATTTCACTTGAGAATTGCAGAACTATATTTATTACATTATTTTCACTTTCTAAAGTCGGATGTTTGAGCTATAATTAATCACTTGGAACAAAATTTATAAGCAACAAATGATTATTCATTATACATCTTTATTTTCCTCTAATGCATACAATAACAATATAATATCACACACCAATTATTTTTTTTACTGTGAACACAAAACATATAAAATAAATAAAAACAGATTTATCCAAAATAAAACCATTATAAGCATGAATAAACAATAAGAATCAAATAATATTTGAATGAGCAGATCTCAGTGGCGGTTCCCAGATTTGACCTTTGGGGGATAACTTTTTGGTCATTTTTTTATTTCGCTCAAGCCTTACAAAGCAGCAATGACTGTGTTTTTTCTTTCTTTTTAAGTTATATTAAACATATATTATAATGCTACAATAAATCAGAATCACTCATTTGAAGAACTTATTATTAAGGATTTTCCTGTATTTTTGCACTTGACACGCCCCCTGGATCCCCTAGTGGATCTAATGGTTAGGGCTGTGATTTATCAGATACTGGTTTGAAATCCAAGCAGCAAGTTGGGAAGAATACTCAAAACATCATATATTAGTAAAAAAATAAAAGCACCATAATTCTGCTAAAATTCAGTGAACCAGAAAAACTATTGGTATACACAACTAGACTTGACTTTCCACAAAATTTCCATCATGCAGTTTGGGAGATGTAGTGCAGGCAAACTATATTCATTAAATAATTTAAGTTTAAACTAAATATTAAAAATTAAACTAAAGTAATGCTTTGAATTCAATATTGTTACATGAAATATTGTGACACTGCTGCAAAATCCATACTACAGAAATGCTGAGTAACTTGGTATGTCACTGCAATGACTTTCCCACAACTCTTTCCACCTCTAATCTTGCATTATTGATACAATCATTCACACTAGGACCTTTGTATGATGAACCAACAAGACTCAATGGTAAGTCTTGATCCTTTATAGTTGAGAAGAGATTCTGAACAACATCATTATGTCCTAGGACATACTGTGGAATACAGTTGGTTAAATGTTCCACGCAGATATTAGATGGAGTTCCTGTGACCCCTAATTGTGTCCTCAGAGCATCTAAAGCGAACTGACCGAGGTCTTTATTTGTCATTGTAGGAACTGCCACCTTCAAGTCATCAAACCAGCTTCCTCCCATCATCACTGTAAACCTGTAATAGAACAAGCAACAATATGAAACATGGAATAAAATTTTGTTCATGTATGCATGTACTGGCCTAGACAAAAAAACTCCTGGATAAAATACTTGCATGCTTTAAATAACAAGTTGAAAATGTTTTACTGTGCAGGGATGAGAAACATTCTAGGTCATTTCTTTGATCCAAGAGTATTATAATAGTTGTAATTTTGCAAGATGTGAGGGGTATCTTAGACTTATGATATTTCCATTCTTGACCCTAATATAAGCATTTTCACTATAATTGCAATAACACAAAGATCAGTATGTGTGGAAGAAGTGTGTTCACAAAATAAATGACTAGAGAGAATGAGGTCTCTGGTTTGGGCTCTCAGAAACTGTGATGCAACATTAGGAAGGGAATAAAAAGTCCTCATTCTTCATAATCACCGATTAAATTCTATAAGCTTTTTAAGGGTATTGTCTGGTCTGACATTTATAGAAGTAAAACCAACCTTGTAGATGGTTTATCAGGTCTGTCATGCTCAGGAAATGTACAGGAATCATATATTACACCAAGAACACAGCTGTTTACAAAGGAAGGTGTCAGATGTCCGAATCCAGGATGAATGTCAACCTTTTCAGAAAACTCGATACATGCAACAACAGTATCGACTGCAGGTATACTTTTAAGACCACTGCGCAAGTCAGAGTGTTTTTCACAGAGTATATCTCCAAGATCTGCAGCATAAATACTTGAAACAACATGGTCAGCATGAACCGTATCACCATTAACACTGAGTTTGGCACCATTGTTAGTAAACTCCAGATCTGAACATTGAACATTTTTTGATATCTCAACAATAGGGTTTTGTCGTACAGCCTCACTAATGGTGTATGGAAGTTGCTGCAAACCATTCTTAAATGAAAATGATGCCCATTTCTCATTGTTCTTTCTTTCAGCAAGCTTACATGGTTTCTGAGGAGGATTTTTATTCCTGTTTTTCACCATTCCACGTATCACTGACCCCCCACTCTGTTCGGCATCATACAGCATTGGAAAACAAGATTTTAAGCTCAGTTTTCGACAATCCCCAGCAAACACACCTCTGCATAGAGGATCTACAGCATATTTAGCAAAATCTTCATCAAATCTCCTGGTGATGAAGTCATACACACTTTCATCTTCTGTTTCACTGGAACATTTCTTAGTCACTAAATCATGAGCCAAATATCGAAATATTGGCTTTGAAAATGGAGGTGTCTTCACAAAGACAGAAAGTGGACTTTTAGGGAGCGCATTCATTGTACCATTTGCGTAAATAAATCTATCTGTTGCAGCTGGACTTGAACGCAAGACTGGCATAACTTCATCTGACAGGCCCAGTTCTTCACTGAGTAATAATGTGTTATGTCCAGCCCCTTTAATAGGACGTATACTGCGAGGGCCCATTTCTAGCTTTGCATTTTGAGGCGTGGTTACTGTTTTCATCCATCCTCCAAGTCTGTTTGAAGATTCCAACACAAGTATCTGAAAATATAGACAAGAAATACTAGTAAACTTTTTTATAAAAAACTAATTATTTTGAATGAGAAATCTACAGATCATCTGATGGTTGTTCAATGTTGTATTGAATTTGCCTAAGTGTACATGACAAATTAATTAGGCATTATAATTTTTTATCTCTCCATTTAAAGATCTTATTGCGAAATTGGCGTGCAAAGATGTTTGTCAATACTTCTAACATTTCAATCATAACTTCAGCACATAGCATTTTGTTAAAACCTTAAAGAATCAAACATTCCCCACTTTATGTATTTATAAATTTATACTTTTATTGCACAGAACTTGTGTCAAGGGGATCAGAATGAACGAATGTAACTGACTGAATATTCTGACAAAGTAAGTTATCTACATGCAGCTTTTCAGGATAATTAATTGTATTAGTTGATTTTTTGTAGTTCCGATCTGCGAAAACTACAATCAATTAAAAGTAATCTGTTCTAAACGTATTATTTGGAGTCTTCTTCTTCTTCCCACTCTGGAGCATCGACGCACTTGGTGATATGTACAAGGTTTCACAGCTAGCTGGTGGATGAACCGTAACACCAAGCAAAATGTAAGTAGGGAAGTCTTGGTTGCTTTCATACTGGCTAATTAGTTCACATATGTTTAAGTCAGCAGCTCTTTCCTGAACTTAGTATTTACTAACGATCTTAAACAATATGTTAATTACCATACATATCCGGCAATTACTACACTTAGACAATATCATGCAAGAGTCTTACTTTTGAGAAATGAGAAGTTTTCTGCAGGTAATAGGCGGACGAAAGTCCACTTATTCCACCTCCGATAATCACAGCTGTTGACATTATGTTTATATATGGTTTTCTCCAAAAGATATTGTCCGACAAACCGGTTCAACAGGATATATAAGCGTGAGATTTGCACGCTTGTGAAATTCGTTATCATTAGGTAACAATTAAACTCTCCACAGCGCTTATCTCCCCTAGTAGTTTCATTATGTCGCTTATTAAGTCGAATTATATTTTAATTCACATCACTTCCTTGCTATGTCGTTATGATTTCAATTTAAATTACACCATCACCCATAGAGTTATTTTTGCATTAGTAACGTATCGTCTCTTTTTGAGAGGTGTTTCTGGTTGTCTTAATTTTCTATTTTTAATATTAATGTAATTTGATGACTTCCATTTTCCTTATTAATGCATAAGTTGGATACCTTTAAATCCCTTCTTAATTTTGTGAATGAAAGCTTTTTTCTGGATTAAACTCTGAATACGTTACCCGCCCCGACGTACATCATTATAATTATTAACAACTGAACTCTTACCAGTACATGTATAATTTTGATACATAATTGGTTAAATGATATTGATGAAGTCAGTGGATGTATATTTTAAATATAATAAAATCTATTATCATACTAATTCAACCACCAATTCGGGAAAATTGTATGTATGATTTAATTAGCTATTGTCTTGTGTATGTGGCGTTCCCTGTAACAACTTAATCTCTCTTACATTAATAATCAAAGCACAAACGTGCTGTGGGACGGTACCACTCGTCTCTGTAGCCAAGCTGGCAACTCGTTGCATACAAGTTTCCGTTTTGTAACTAGACAGTTTTATAATATCAAAGTATGTGTAAATAGGTAAGATGGTTTGCATGGAATATGAAACAAAACTAAAACATAAGACAGAAATGCGAAAAAGAATTTATTGAAAAATAGTAAACATTTTTCTTGTTCTAGAAATGGTATATTTTCAAACCGAAATAAAGAAAAATGGTCAGTAATAATGGTAGAACCTTAAAATTGCAAAACAAATGAAATCTTTGTCACAATTGTAAATATATTAAATACAAAGATATCAGACCCTTTATGTAACGCTTGTGAATATTTAATTATAAAATGACATATTAAATTATATCAGCACAAACTTAGAGTAAAATCAGTATGCCCAGGCAAAAAGTTATGATATAATAATAATATCTTTATTTACAGAAGGTGACATGTAAAGAGGTATACTAAAACAAGTGTACAATTCTTAAATAAAACATGGCCTTCTAACAGAAAACAACATAAATTGAAACACAATAATTATATAAAACACATTCGTTCATTCAAGACAATCACTCATCAGATATTGTAAATAGTACATATATATCAGTATAATAGTAATTGCTAATAATAATATTATAGAATGTAGACCATTTTACAATAAAAATGATTTTAATGCTCTTTTGAAAATATTTACTGACAAGACTGATTTAATATTGTTGTGAATTTTGTTCCAATTAACAGCACTTACATTTGTAAAAGAATTTTTCATGTATTTTGTTTTGAAAGTTGGCGTGACTAAGTCATTGTTTTCTTAGTCATTGTTTTCCACTGATCTTAAACTGTATATACTATTGGATGAAAAATTTAATAATGATCGAATATACTGGGGACTCTCATTGCAGTAAGCTTTGTAGACAAGGACTGAAGAATGATAAAAACATCTACATGTATTTTCAAACGATATCCAATTTAATTTATTTAGTAATTTTGAGTGATCAAGGTTGGCAAACTCCTTTAGTATTAATCTAGCTACACGCGCTTGTAATTTACCTAAAGATTTATATCACTAGCTTGCCATAGGTTATGAGTTATCTTGTTGTAGTGGGGTATTTTCCAATTAATTTTCCAAGCACAGAGTGAGGTGTACGTAGAAAGATGACACCGATGACACGTGCGCAACGAGACCATATCTACGATAAATCCAAAACTGTAAACAAACTCGTGTGTATTAATACATTTAAACCCCATCTGAACTCCACAGAAAAAGCAAATTAATTCACAAACCACGTTAGCAGGTCACCTTTTCAACATTTTATTTTATTGAAACGTTTATTATGATATTATTTCGTTCGGTGAACTTTCGAACTATTTCGTTTGGGTAGTAATTAGGATGTGGACGTTTTTGACATGTTACCGGTTTTCAGTCTTAATCGTGTTTTGAAAACGGGAACCAATTGTTGTATGCCTCTCAAATTCCCTCCAAAAACGCCGGTAATTTATTGAATAAATTCAATGTAGACCAAGCACGAGTTGTTGCCCTTGGACCTGTTCTGGTTTATGACTGTGTGCTCATTTCTTGTTTAAATATTGTCTCGCTATACCAATATGGATGTAGTATTAGTGTAGTAGTAGATTGTTGCAAACATGCTATGAATTGAACTAGTCTATGTAATCCTTAACATGTGTTACAGTATATAAAATAAAGTTTAAAAATTATTTAGTACTGATCATTATTTTATTAATAGAATGTTCATGCGTATATATACACAGATAAAAATCACAATTTCATATATAATTCACTCATAATATAACACATGGAAATGTCTGTACACACTAAAACAAGGTTGTAGAACATATATGCCCCATGATATCTAAATATGTGGGTCATCTAATGACAACAAATCACGATCGTTTGAAGTTTTCCAATAATAGGCCCAATCATTATTGATCCGTTGAGCCATTTTTTATGTCACCGTGACCTTTACTATATACTCCAAAATGTGAATTCTTATCAGAGGCAATTGTCCTATGAATTTTGATGACTGTAGACGTAACTGTTATCGAGGTATTGATCAGAAACAGTTTTTAGTCATGCAGTCATTGGGTCATTGGCTCTTAGGCACGGACAAACATTCAATGAAGTTTGACTGCTGAAAGTCCACGCATTTTCCATATATTGAATCTGAAACCAAATGGTCAATCGAAAGATGAACTGACTGACCTGCTGAACAAGCGGCATGAATAAGACATACCTGCACTTCTTCGATAGGACTATTATAATAATGGGCTGATATACAACATAATTATATCTGTTGTTTAACAATTATAGTAAAAATCAATCTATTTCTATGTCTATTAGGATCAAAGTCAATTTTTTGTTCATTATTTAAATAATTGACATCTCATACAATGTTCCAAGACGTTTGTCCATGTTTGACTGAACTAACGTCAATGTTTATCACTGAAATGTAAGATAGAATATGTCATCAGATCACCAAACCTTACAAGTACTTTCAGAACAATGTCAGCCAGATGGTTCACACACGTTCATATGATGATACAAGCATTTAACTTCTACATGAATTCCTATTTAATCAGGATGCTATGACACGGACGTTCATATTGATAGCGTTTTAATAAAATGTTATTTTATATTGTTCAACTTACACAAATCATTGTTAATAACATTCACTTATTGTTCGTGCCTTTCAAAAAAAGAGACACAATTCGCCCATCGTTACTTGATTCCACGATGTGTACGGTATAAAACACATATTAAGCACCGCTGTCATAACTTCTCCTATATTTAAATCAGAGTGATCACGTCACAGTTTATTTACATCTTCAAATTAAATACTTTGATGACGTCACAGTTATACAGAGCAACAATCAGTCGTGATAAACTTTGGTCAAAGTACAAACATGATGTATTGCCTTTCACGTCATTTTTCGGTATCAGGGTACGTTTACCCTTGTATGTTTGTATATAAATATTCCCGGTGCTGGATTCTCCAATACATATTTGGTCGCTACCAATCAGACAGAATGGTAAGTCAGTATTGAGACCAGTTGGGAATCGATGTTTGACAACACCATCTATACCTCTCACCTGGACACCTTTATAGATGTCACCAGCATATATTGTGGTATTGTAGCCGTCATTGATCACAGAAATATAAACAGGCAAACCAAATTCTTCATACAGACAACGCAGTAGTTCTCCGTTACAGTTGTATACTTCCACATGACCACGCCCTTCTTTATCTGTAGTATATCCACCACAGCAAACATACAGCAAACCATCACAATGTGCCAACCCCCGACATCGATCTCCAACAGAGAAACTATTGTCCAATGTTATTTGACTAGAAAGTGACATATATTGTATCTTCTTCTGGTTGACTCACTAGGGCCACAGCAAGGCGAGTGTTATCAACAAGACAGATACCAGTAGGATTATCAGGTAAGTTGATCAAGGTAGATACATTACAGGAAACTGGGTCTAACTTCTTCAACTTCTTGTTGTTGAAATCAGTCATAACTAGACATCCATCAGGTAGAGCACACATAGCACACACAGAACATTCCTGCCCGTCATCACTCATGCGGATATTGTTGTCTCCCTTGTATTCTACATCCTGTATGGTGTAATTCTCCTTTATTGAAGCAAACATTCTTTTCCCTTCCATTATCAGTTTAGTATTCTCGTCTACGTGTAGTTCCAAACTACGTTCTGGGGATAGTTTATTCACCCTTTTATGCATAGGATAAATATCACCAGATATTTCCCTTTTCACAACCTTACATGAAACGAATATATCAGCATCATGGTTATCACTCTTCATCTGGTCCATAGCCTGCTGAACCTTTGATAACATATTATCCACCTCAGTTATACTCGTGTGTACTGCTTCATTCTTCTGCTTAAATTTTGTCTCGGCTTCATCTACTAAGTCTTTCACCATCTTGTCAAGTTGATCGTTCATCTTCTTTCTGATGGATTTTATTTGTTTCATTAAAGCATCTTTGTCTTGTTTAAGACGTTGAAGATTGTCTCGTTTCAGTTTCTTCAATGAATCCAACTTGGACTTGAGTGTTTTCATTTCGGATTCTAGTTGTTTAAGTTCTTGGCTTGTCTTGATGCCCGCAGCTACATCAGGTATAAACTTTTTACCTTGACATGAACTGAAGAAATAACAATCACTACATTAAAAGCATATCAGTCTTAGACATTTTAATCAGGTAAATCGCTATTGATATTGTTGCATTGTTGAAAGACAGCAATATCGGATTCAGTATCTGATTAAACCTCCTTGACTTTGCGTAGTTTCCCACTAACATGGACAAACAAGAGTTTGTTCAGAACAATATGATATATATTTATTGTACTCTGTCCTGAACTGAGGGATGAGAACTATAAATCAGCAGATCATAAAATAAGCCATACTGATAAGATCTCCGTGGTAAGCTCCCACTCAATGTTACTATTATTATTTTGAAAGTAAATTATTGCCATACAATGTCTAAAACACCTAAACATTCCACATAGTCATTGAGCGCATGTACTTTTTATTAATTTTCAATAAGATTGACTTATATTATTTATATAGATCTGAATCACTGACAAATGATGATATAATGTTTATATGGAATATCCTTTCAAACAAAATATACAAATTTCTTTTGGAGAATATACGTCTGGCAAGGTTTCGTACCCGCAGACTTAAGATTGGCAGTGAAGCGCTATGCTGACTGAGTAGACTGGATGCGCCACTGACTTCAATAAAGCGAAAACAATGTTTTGTTTACATTAATTGCAAGTGTCTTAATAAACTGAACGATTCAAATCAGAAACATTGTGCTATTACGGACGATATAACTGACACGTTCACCTTATACATATGCGACGGAGAACACATGACTTGAAAGATAGCAGCTAGTCCCACAGTGACAGTGTAGACTGGATGGGGCGCTGAATTCGATGATGTGACAATTTCATTCTGCGTTCATTACAATGATCGTTTCATTAAGCTGAATAATTCAAGTAAAAATCTAGATGCTATTATGGATAATGTATCTAATATATTTTGCAATTTAAGAAGAGTTAATACATTCTGTTTAATAGATCAACATAGAAATCGAAAGCGAAAGTAGACAAATACCTGTGATCAATAGACATGCATGTAGAACAACCAACAGTATCATGTTCAGGACAGAAAACATCGATAATCTTTCCACCATGCTTGCTACATCGCTGACTTGGAAGCTGCTTCGTTTGTCCTTGGCTTGACTGAACTTGATCCAACACTTTATGTCCCCGCGTCATAGCAAACCTGTTGTGAAGAGTCAAGCATGTCGCACATAAATTTTCGTCACAATCGGCACAATATTTAATAGCCTCTCCATTTTTTCCGTCTTTTTCACAAGGGGAACACGGGAAATCGTATAAAAAGTCAGATTCTTTGACAGAACCACCGAGCTCACTTCTACCCTCCGCCATCTTGAATAGTGTATTTGTATCTGACCTACACTGATATGGGAGGGGTGTTGTAAAGTGAATTACTAACGATTCGCCACAATAACGATTCGCCACAATCGAATAACGATTCGCCACAGTTGTATAACGATTCGCCACAGTTTTTTTATTAGGATTATAATGATAATATCACGGACATATAAACCATTTATATGTCCGTGATAATAATAATGCTAATTATTATTAAATGTGACCTATTTATTACATACTCAGAAGTTTCAAATAACACCATAATTATCATGTCATAGATGATTCAATTTTAAAAGACCACATGTTGCTGCACATGTGAACAAAATAATAATAAAAGAGTGAGGTTTACAGAAAATAAACAATAAAAGAGTAGGAATAATGTTTACCTTATATTTTCGAAAGTACGTTGTATTTCAGATTTTTAAATGTATTTATTCAATAATAAATAAAAGTTTTATAAAGTTCGAGAAGAATCAGAAGTAAAATCGTAAACGGTATTCGGTATTTGATTTTTTGTTGAAATATTCATCTATACATAATGTATTATACAAAGGAAAATTAAAAATGCGTCCACACGTAAAAGAATTTGCGGCAATAATTGGTCTTTGATCAATTAACGATAATTGCAGTTAATTGCCTCCATGTAAACTCCTGTTATTTATGGCCGAAGACTTTCTCTAATCAGAGAGGAAATTTTGCAGTTTGTCACAATAATGACATTGGGTATTACCTTTAAACGTTTTACTGTATCCAAACCAATCTGAGTGATGTATGACATACACTTATAATGCTGTTTTTCATATTTATTCATATTGTATCACTGTCGTTTGTCATGTGTATTGTATAAATGTACGAGTACTTACTCTCATAGAGTATGTTAATATTATTATTGTAATGATAAGGATTATACTTAAATCCAGATATTAATAAAACATTATGTTCTGTTATGTTATGTTCTGTTCTGTTCGTATAAATAAACAGACGTTCAAATCTAAATCTAGAGCGGATCCGTGGTCCAGTGCTTACGTGCTGGACCAGTAATCTAGGGTCGCAGGTTCGATCCCCCGCCCCACCACTAATAGTTCTAACAGTCTTTTAAAACTGAGGTCCCGGCGGCGACGATAAATAAACACAAATACACACAAATCTAAATCACATATTCAAAATAGCATACAAACAAATACCATCAATCTTCAAGAATTCGCGTGCTGTAACATGCGACAAATGCCACAGATGGCTCCACATTAACTGTGGAAAGCAGGTACTAAGACACTACATGTAAAGCATGTACTAAGACACTACATGTAAAGCACGGTACTAAGACACTACATGTAAAGTATGTAATAAGACACTACATGTAAAGTATGTACTAAGACACTACATGTAAAGCATGTACTAAGACACTACATGTAAAGCACGGTACTAAGACACTACATGTAAAGCAGGTACTAAGACACTACATGTAAAGCAGGTACTTAGACACTACATGTAAAGCTTGTACTAAGACACTACATGTAAAGCACGGTACTAAGACACTACATGTAAAGCATGTACTAAGACACTACATGTAAAGTACGGTACTAAGACACTTCATGTAAAGCACGGTACTAAGACACTACATGTAAAGCACGGTACTAAGACACTACATATAAAGCACGGTACTAAGACACTACATGTAAACCACGGTACTAAGACACTACATGTAAAGCACGGTACTAAGACACTACATGTAAAGCACGGTACTAAGACACTACATGTAAAGCACGGTACTAAGACACTACATGTAAAGCACAGTACTAAGACACTACATGTAAAGCACGGTACTAAGACTCTACATGTAAACCACGGTACTAAGACTCTACATGGAAAGCACGGTACTAATACACTACATGTAAAGCATGTACTAAGACACTACATGTAATGCACGGTACTAAGACACTACATGTAAAGCAGGTACTAATACACTACATGTAAAGCACGGTACTGAGACACTACATGTAAAGCACGGTACTAAGACACTACATGTAAAGCACGGTACTAAGACACTACATGTAAAGCAGGTACTAAGACACTACAAGTAAAGCACGGTACTAAGACCCTAAATGTTAAGCACGGTACGAAGACACTACATGTAAAGCACGGTACTAAGACACTACATGTAAAGCACGGTACTAAGACACTACATGTAAAGCAGGTACTAAGACACTACAAGTAAAGCACGGTACTAAGACACTACATGTAAAGCACGGTACTAAGACACTACATGGAAAGCATGTACTAAGACACTACATGGAAAGCAGGTACTAAGACACTACATGTAAAGCACGGTACTAAGACTCTACATGGAATGCAGGTACTAAGACACTACATGTAAAGCATGTACTAAGACACTACATGTAAAGCACGGTACTAAGACACTACATGTAAAGCACGGTACTAAGACACTACATGTAAAGCACGGTACTAAGACACTACATGTAAAGCACGGTACTAAGACACTACATGTAAAGCACGGTACTAAGACACTACATGTAAAGCACGGTACTAAGACTCTACATGGAAAGCAGGTACTAAGACTCTACATGGAAAGCAGGTACTAAGAATCACATGGAAAGCAGGTACTAAGACACTACATGTAAAGTACGGTACTAAGACTCTACATGGAAAGCAGGTACTAAGACACTACATGTAAAGCATGTACTAAGACACTACATGTAAAGCATGTACTAAGACACTACATGTAAAGCACGGTACTAAGACACTACATGTAAAGCATGTACTAAGACACTACATGTAAAGCACGGTACTAAGACACTACATGTAAAGCACGGTACTAAGACACTACATGTAAAGCACGGTACTAAGACACTACATGTAAAGCACGGTACTAAGACAATACATGTAAAGCACGGTACTAAGACACTACATGTAAAGCATGTACTAAGACACTACATGTAAAGCATGTACTAAGACGCCACAGTCTATTCGTGACGTTTGCTGTCAGTATTTTTCGAAGTACGCTTCGGCATACTGTACACATCGGGTGCGGCAATGAATCAATTGTTTGAAAATGTCCATGTACCATGCGGAGTCATACTCATTAATGATAACGCATATCACACTCCTCTTTGTATTTCCGGAGAAAGATCCTTGAATCGTGGACACCGTGTTCCTTCTCATGATATTTTAGTAGTCTGGGGACCCATCATGCATGTACCTACAGGCAATTTTATTTATATAAATTCATACCTTTAAGTAAGTAAAAAAATGACGATTTTCCTCCACATGTGGAGAAGTTGCCGGCTCCTTGTGGAAGGGTAAGTTAGTACTGGTAAGAATTCAGTCCAGGAATCTACGGTTCCTGATTTGCTAGAAATGAAACAAAATAGAACTCGATATACATGTAGTATTTTAGTTTTGAGCAATTTTATTTATTTTCCAAATATATTAATGTATAAACCCACAGGTACTTGAAACAAAATACTATATTATAGTAATAGTCCACATATATAGAAAATTATAGTGTTTTGTTTCAAGTACCTGTGGACATGACTGTAGCAACCTCATTCAGACAGCATATCATGCATAAGACTCAGTCCAATATTCTTATTATAGTAATGGTCCGTACAGAATTTTTTTTTTTGCTTCAGGTACAGGTCTGTGTATAAACCGTAGACATTTGAAGATCCTTGATTATGATCCTGTGTATTGTTCCATAGCCAACGTCAAACATCTCCGAAAGTGCTCATATTGTCAGCCGCCGGTCTGTACTCAATGCATCCGTGACTGACGTCGCTAACGTCGCTCCGTGTTTTTTCTTTCTCCCTCTTCCCTCGTCGTCTTCTGGGCTCTCTTCCCTCACGGAAACGTTTGTGCCACTCAAAAACTTGAGTGGGACTGACTTTAACCTTTATACTTTATACAAGTTTCTGTCAGCGTCTTTCCTTATTCTTGGCAAAACTTGATAACAGCCCGAGATTATGTGCGGGTTGGTGACGATATTTTGACGTCGTAAACGTTGTAACCGATGCTCAGTGAAACTTGGTTATTTTTGCATCTGACGTTCAAATGACGTCAAATTTGCACATAACGTCAGCTGTACATGACGTTATGGCGATTTTTTATGGTTTTGAGCAATATCATTTTTTGAGATACATACAAAAATGACGTAACGTCTAAATGGACTGCACCGGGTTAGCGTTACCATGGTAGTTAAAAGAGCCAATGTGGTCAATTTAATGTAAACAAAAATCTTGCATTTATATGAACTGAACGGGCATGAAATGCGGTTTAAGATGGTATATATATTATAATATTAAAAAATACCATATTGGTGTGAGTAAGCGAGTCCTGTTTATTTTGGATCATCCCTCGTATACACAGATAAAAATCACAATTTCATTTATAATTCACTCATAATATAACACATGGAAATGTCTGAACACACTAAAACAAGGTATTAGAACATATATGCCCCATGGTATCTTGTTGGAAGCAGCGGGTAAGAAAGATTGAAGCAACCGTTGTCCTAGTGACTCCCTAAATATGTGGGACATCTAATGACAACAAATCACGATCGTTTGAAGTTTGCCAATAATAGGCCCAATCATAATTGATCCATTGAGCCATTTTTTATGTCACCGTGACCTTTACTATACACTCCAAACTGTGAATTCTTATCAGAGGAAATTGTCCTATGATTTTTGATGACTGTAGACCTGTTATCAAGGTATTGATCAGAAACAGTTTTTAGTCATGCAGTCATTGGGTCATTGGCTCTTAGGCACGGACAAACATTCAATGAAGTTTGACTGCTGAAAGTCCACGCATTTTCCATATACATGTATTGAATCTGAAACCAAATGGTCAATCGAAAGATGAACTGACTGACCTGCACTTCTTCGATAGGACTATTATAATAATGGGCTGATATACAACATACATGTATATCTGTTGTTTAACAATTATAGTAAAAATCAATCTCTTTCTATGTCTATTAGGGGTCAAAGTCAAATTTTTGGTCATTATTTAAATAATTGACATCTCATACAATGTTCCAAGAAGTTTATAAACTATGTCCATGTTTGACTGAACTAACGTCAACGTTTATCACTGAAATGTAAGATACAATATGTCATCAGATCATAAATCATTGCAAGTACTTACAGAGCAACGTCAGCAAGATGGTACACGAGTTCACATGATGATATAAGCATTTCACTTCTACACAAATTCCTATTTAATCAGGATGCTATGACACGGACGTTCATATTTCTAGCGTTTTAATAAAATGTTATTTTATATTGTTCAACTTACACAAATAATTGTTAATAACATTCACTTATTGCTCGTGTCTTTCAAAGAAAGAGACAAATATACACTCACAGTTATTTGATTCCACGATGTGTATGGTATAAAACACATATTAAGCATCCATGTCATTACTTATCCTATATTTCAATCATAGTGATCACGTTACAGTTTATTTACATCTTCATATTAAACATTTTAATGACATCACAGTCAATCAGAGCAACAATCAGTTGTGATGATCTTTCGTCAAAGTACAAACATGTAGGATTGCCTTTCACCTCATTTTTCGGTATCAGGGTACGTTTACCCTTATACGTTTGTATATAAATATTCCCGGTGCTGAATTCTCCAATACATATTTGGTCAGTACCAATCAGACAGAATGGTAAGTCATTATTGAGATCAGTTGGGAATGTATGTTTGACAACACCATCTATACCTCTCACCTGTACACCTTTATAGCGGTCACTAGTATATATTGTGGTATTGTAGCCGTCATTGATCACAGAAATATAAACAGGGTAACCAAAGTCTTCATACAAACATCGCAGCAGTTCTCCATTACAGGTGTATACTTCTATATGACCACGCCCTTCATTACGATTAGTATTACGTGATCCACCACAGCAAACATACAGCAAACCATCACAATGTGCCAAACCCCGACATAGATCTCCAACAGAGAAACTATTGTCCAATGTTACTTTACCAGAAAGTGACATATATTGTATCTTCTTCTGGTTGACTAGAGCCACAGCAAGGCGAGTGTTATCAACAAGACATAGGCCAACTGGACTATCAGGTACGTTAATCAATGCAGATACCTTACATGAAACTGGGTCTAACTTCTTCACCTTCTTGTTGTTGTAATCAGTCATAACTAGACACCCATCAGGTAGAACACACACAGCACACACACAACATTCCTGCCGGTCATCACTCATGCGGATAGTGTTGTCTCCCTTGTATTCTACATCCTGTATTGTGTACTTCTCCTTTATTGAAGCAAACATTCTTTTCCCTTCCATTATCAGTTTAGTATTCTCGTCTACGTGTAGTTCCAAACTACGTTCTGGGGATAGTTTATTCACCCTTTTATGCATAGGATAAATATCACCAGATATTTCCCTTTTCACAACCTTACATGAAACGAATATATCAACATCATGATTATCACTCTTCATCTGGTCCATAGCCTGCTGAACCTTTGATAAGATATTATCCACCTCAGTTATACTTGTGTGTACTGCTTCATTCTTCTGCTTAAATTTTGTCTCGGCTTCATCTACTAAGTCTTTCACCATCTTGTCAAGCTGATCGTTCATCTTCTTTCTGATGGATTTTATTTGTTTCATTAAAGCATCTTTGTCTTGTTTAAGACGTTGAAGATTGTCTCGTTTCAGTTTCTTCAATGAATCCAACTTGGACTTGAGTGTTTTCATTTCGGATTCTAGTTGTTTAAGTTCTTGGCTTGTCTTGATGCCCGCAGCTACATCAGGTATAAACTGTTTACCTTGGCATGAACTGAAGAAATAACAATCACTACATTAAAAGCATATCAGTCTTAGACATTTTAATCAGGTAAATCGCTCTAAAAGGTGATATTGTTGCATTGTTGAAAGACAGCAATGTCGGATTCAGTATCTGATTAAACCTCCTTGACTTTGCGTAGTTTCCCACTAAAATGGACAAACAAGAGTTTGTTCAGAACAATATGATATATACTTATTGTACTCTGTCCTGAACTGAGGGATGAGAACTATAAATCAGCAGATCATAAAATAAGCCATACTGATAAGATCTCTGTGGTAAGCTCCCACTCAATGTTACTATTTTTATTTTGAAAGTAAATTATTGCCATGTCTGACTAAAACACCCTAAACACTCCACATAGTCATTGAGCGCATGTACTTTTTATTAATTTTCAATAAGATTGACTTATATTATTTATATAGATCTGAATCACTGACAAATGATGATAAAATGTTTATATGGAATATCCTTTCAAACAAAATATACACATTCTTTTGGAGAATATACGTCTGGCAAGGTTTCGTACCCGCAGACTTAAGATTGGCAGTGAAGCGCTATGCTGACTGAATAGACTGGATGCGCCACTGACTTCAATAAAGCGAAAACAATGTTTTGTTTACATTAATTGCAAGTGTCTTAATAAACTGAACGATTCAAATCAGAAACACTGTGCTATTATGGACGATATAACTGACACGTTCACCTTATACATATGCGACGGAGAACACATGACTTGAAAGATAGCAGCTAGTCCCACAGTGACAGTGTAGACTGGATGGGGCGCTGAATTCGATGATGTGACAATTTCATTCTGCGTTCATTACAATCGTTTCATTAAGCTGAATAATTCAAGTAAAAATCTAGATGCTATTATGGATAATGTGTCTAATATATTTTGCAATTTAAGAAGAGTTAATGCATTGTGTATAATAGATCAACATAGAAATCGAAAGCGAAAGTAGACAAATACCTGTGATCAATAGATATGCATGTAGAACAACCAACAGTATCATGTTTAGGACAGAAAACATCGATAATCTTTCCACCATGCTTGCTACATCGCTGACTTGGAAGCTGCTTCGTTTGTCCTTGGCTTGTCTGAACTTGATCCAACACTTTATGTCCCCGCGTCATAGCAAACCTGTTGTGAAGAGTCAAGCATGTCGCACATAAATTTTCGTCACAATCGGCACAATATTTAATAGCCTCTCCATTTTTTCCGTCTTTTTCACAAGGGGAACACGGGAAATCGTATAAAAAGTCAGATTCTTTGACAGAACCACCGAGCTCACTACTACCCTCCGCCATCTTGAATAGTGTATTTGTATCTGACCTACACTGATATGAGAGGGGTGTTGTAAAGTGAATTACTAACGATTCGCCACAATAACGATTCGCCACAATCGAATAACGATTCGCCACAGTTTTTTTATTAGGATTATAATGATAATATCACGGACATATAAACCATTTATATGTCCGTGATAATAATAATGCTAATTATTATTAAATGTGACCTATTTATTGCACGGCGTGTCAACGCCGTGCATATTGAGTTCTGTTAGCGTCGTTTTGCAATGGACTCGGTTAAGAACAAAATTTGGGGAAAAATCGAACAGAGCCTAGGGTGGGACTAAAATCCGGGACTTTGGTGTGAAAATCCGGGATCGATATTTTGGACTATATCGTAGGTATCAACGGTCAATACCGGATAGAGGAACATTCGTTCACACCCTTCAGTTAACATATGTTCCACTCGAACAATTTTTAAAAATCGATCCCGGAGAATCACGGATCCCGGATAACGGGTTTCAGTCCCAACCAGAGCCTATTGTGCGCCTGCGCAGACCGGCGGGAATATATGTCGGGAAGCGAACGATTGTGCGTTGTAACGTCATTATTGATTTTGTAGGCTACAAAAGCTAAATTAAGGTATGTGATTTTGTTGTATATTATGATTGATGTCATTAACTAATATTTTCAACTGTATAATTATTGAATTTTATCGTTTCAACATTGTGGTTGACCCATCGCGTGGTTGACCTACATTTTATTTGTTATTGTTATGATGCAGCCAGCATTCGTCTCTGTGCTCTGTTTAATATTTTGCAGTATTTTCCCTCTTTCATAAGTCATGTATCGTTCAAACATGCGTGATAATTAACATGTAAACGTTTAAACTCGCAGGTTGTATTAAATACACTGATCACATGTTCTAACCTTTCAGCAATTTTCCGAAAATGTACTTTCAGTTTCAACTTTCAATTTCATTATTACATGCAGACTGAATGTGTCTAAGTACATAAGCGTCGACTCGATTTAGCATATTCCTGTATGACCTCCAATACTTGGAAATGACCCTGGCCTCGGATATGAAACTGCAATGACTTTCAATTTTAAAAGTCCACGGAAAACACTGCCAATGATAGATGGAGAATCTCAATTAAGATAATTGTCTGATGACATCTTCAAATTGATGTCTTCAGATACACGATCAGCAAATGAATGGCTGTTCTAAAACATTATTTGAGATGAAAGGCAAAATGCATTATTATCCATTGGAAAGTCTAATGCAGTATTTTATTGATTTACCTTTTATTGCAGGAAGTTCCGAAGAAGCTGTATGTGAGGTACTGAGAATGTCAAAATAAAGAACATATATTTTGAAGATGCAACAAACAAATGTTAGGTGGCCTTATGGTGCAAATGTGTGAATGAAACCTTTCAACCTGGAGACTTGTCATAACAGACAGTGTTACAAATACCTACAGAAATGAAGTTTCCCTTTCAACAACATCCCAGACCTTAGTCACGGTATGTCACATGGTTCTCCTACTGTATAATAAACTCACTTTAAACAGATAAAAAATAGTGACTTTGAAAGCCTTGGAAAACTCGCATTGAAGTGCGTGTAACATTTCCTTGTATATAAGTTCATAATTTGAAGTTTAATACTTAAATGTTCATGGAAAAAGTTAATTTGAAAGACATGTTGAATGAATAAAATAGCAGTACAAATGCTGTTTTGGTCCTTGAATTTTGTGAAAATACCCTTTGAAGAGTCCTTGAATTTTTTTTGGGAAGGGTGGGAAATCTGATTTGTGTTGTGTCTTGAACAACAGACAAATTGTGAGGTTAATTATTGCAATTATAGGAAATGATACATTGATATTCTGCTATACAAATTTAAATAGCAAGTTCAAATTATTGCAATCCTGTCGCCTGTTACCTTAAGCTAAAATAAGATATTGCAAAAAAATTCTGAATGTACTTTAGTACAGTAGTTATATCATCAAAAAGGCATAAAGTATTCAGATAGTTTTAGTTTAATAATTTTAGCAGCTGTCAACGGATACTTTTGAAATATATTGTTATTGGCTAATACTTTTTAATACCATTAAATTTTACATGGAGACATTAATATGACATGGTTATAATAAACATGTAACTAAATCCATTGTTAAAGCAGAAAAGTAAAGAAATACACAATTAAAGAACAACAAACTGTCAAAGATTATATGCAGCAGCAAGATCAAAGTAATACATTTTTTTTATCATAAACATGATTGGGTCACTTATCCTCACACTCCATCAAAAAGAGCTTTAACACTAGGCGAAAGGTTTAACACCTAAATATAGCAAAAATTGTTCAGATATTTCTTAAATATGTTTCATTAATACCCTTACAATATACCTATACTATTGTATTTTAACAGAAAACAGAATTTCCAGTAGAAGACGTAATTGATGAGGTGGATAGTGTTTGTCAGGAAGAAGATGAGTTCTCCTTCTTAACAATAGATGACCAAGTAGTTGTGGTACCTGTAGGAATGGTGAAGCAGATGTTCCCAGATATGCAAGATGAACATTAGAGCTTCATATTGTTGCCTTGTGTAAACCTTAAATAAGTGTCACTTGCACTTACAAGGACAGTGATCCCTTATCTATTCGGAACAACTGACACTGCAATCAAAGTTATGCGAAAAACTAGATACTTCCATTTCTGATATCATTCGGTATTTATTCATATCCCGGTATTGAAGGTGCTAATTTTATTTAATTTGAAGACATGATTCTCTGTGGCATATTCAAAGTACACACCAGTTTTGATAAAGCATGAAAAATTATGCAATTGCTTACAAGTATAATTTCTTTTGGAATATTTTTGTTGCCAAAATTGAAAACCTGTTGCCAAATTATTGTCTTTTTCACATTTGATGTTATTGGCGAATGACAGAGGGAACCCTAGAAACAAAAAATGTGGATTTTATTCTTGATTTACGACTGTTTCAGAGAGAAAAAAAAACTCCCCTCAACAACCTCTTACACACCACTTTATTATTTTCTTCATTGGTGGCTTTTAAAAATTGAAATTTACCATTAGCAGTAACTTTATTTCTGTAGGTAATGGGGTTAATATATTGCATCCTGTGGAGTGCAGTATTTTCTGGCCCTTTATTCTTAAATGTATAAAATCAGCTTGTTAGTGCAATGAAATTTACTTCAGGGACAATATTTATAATATTTGTGCATACGCCTTGGCATGTAACCAGGAAAGTACTGGGTAGATTCCAGGAAAGTACTGGTTAGATGCCAGGAAAATGGTAACTGTACGATGGGTCTCATTGGCACTATGCAGTGACCGTATTTGGCTTCAAAAATTGTCTGTTTGACCTATACTCCTCTACTGGCATCAAAAAAGTATATTTATGGTGTGCGGCAGACATACCGGGTCGACCAAATTACCATAATGTGCATTATAAAATGGGCGCGGCGACGGTCGACCTCATAAACACAGTAATACTATACATACATACCTTTTTACTGTATGGCAAAAGTTAAGTATTTCAAAAAACCACATGTAAAAAAACCCAGTCAGCACTCAAAAGTTTTAAAAAAACCAAGCCCTCCCTTATTTTGATTTAATTTTTGCTTGGGCCTCTTATTTGAATATATTGTACTGTGTTTTGATAGTTGACTTTGCTTGTCTTTGATACTTGTAACAGTTCTTATATTAATGTGCTTTTGCAATATTCATGTCTTGCCTCAGTCTTCAGGTGTTTTATTGCTGTTTGTTTCACTTTGATATTTTTTGATTATTTAACTCATTCGAGATTTGTTCATTGCATGATTGTCCTCAAATATTGTGTCACACAGCCCCACTCAGCGCCACTCGAATTCCAAAATAGCCAATTGGGCTTCTGATTGCCAGACATTTTTTCTAAAAAAATCTATTTACCCTTTGGCTGATTAGCTATGAACATGGCACATGATTGTACTGTACCAAAATTACATCCAACATCTGATTCGCTGACACATTTTGGATATTATATCTAAAGCTGCTAGAGCAGTTTAAACCAAACCGGGTAAAAATGTTCCTTGAATAGCCCTATCCTGTGTCTGCAGTCTACTTTCAACTTTTGATACAACTGGTCTAACATACTTTTTGTTACTGACTAAGCTCAAAGTAGTTTCCTTTAAAACAAAGCTTGGATGATTTGACCTGGATTCATGTATAAACTATATAAAAGATGATGTTTTTGCAATTAAGCTGCATATGAAGTAAACAGTTTAGTACTAATATTTAACTACAATGTATAATTATATAAACTTTGTTATTGCTTGTACATATGTGTTCATCATCTTGTATTTATTATGTCTCCACATGTTGTATGTTTGTCTGTCCAGTCTGCCTTGTTGTCCCTTTATCTCCAAAATCCAGTGATAGATTTTCATCAACTTGCTGGGAAGTATCAGTATGAAGTCTAGTAGTTCATATTGTAATTTGGGGTCATAATGTTAAAAGTCAAGGTCACAGGTGTCTGAAACTTGAAAACCTTGTCTGCTGTTCATCTCTAAAAAAACCTGTTACATTTTCATCAAAGTTGTGCTTTGAAAATTAATTGGAAAATACCCCACTGCAACAAGATAGCTCATAACCTATGGCAAGCTAGTGTTATCATAACTTTATGCCTGGCCATACTGATTTTACTCTAATTTAGCGAGGATAGAATTTAATATGTCATTTCATAATTAAATATTCACAAACGTTACATAAAGGGTCTAATATCTTTGTATTTCATTTATTTACAATCGTGACAAACATTTCACTTGTTTTACAGTCTTAAGGTTCTACCATTATTACTGACCATTTTTCTTTATTTTGGATTGAAAATCTAGCATTTCTAATACAAGTCTGATTGAAAATCTCTTGGAAAAATGTTTATTCTTTCTTCAATAATTTTTTATTCTTTTTCACATTTATGTCTTATGTTTTTGTTTTATTCCATATTCCATGCAAACCTTCTTACCTAGTTACACAAACTTTGATATTATAAAACTGTTTACAGTCAAACCTGTCTGTAAAGACCACCCATGGGAACAGCAAAATGTGGTCTTTGTTTACAGGTGGTCTCTATTAACATATTAAATATCATTTAAAATGGTCTGATGGGAGATAAAATTGATGGTCTTTGCAGACAGGTTTTGCAATAGTGGTCTTTGTTCGCAGGTGGTCTTTAACACAGGGTTGACTATAGTTACAAAACAGAAACTTATATGCAACGAGTTGCCAGCTTGGCTACATAGACAAGTGGTACTGTCCCACACCCCATTTGTTTGCTTTGATTGTATTGAGTAATCGTTTTTGCTTTTTGGTCATTATTGCATTATTTCTTTCTACTGTTAATATGTATGTGATATATGTAAATACGTTTATATTTCTCTTTGCTATGTTCATTTTGTTTACTTCTCTAGTCATTCATATACTAAGTCTGCTAAATCCGTCTGTATACACCTCCTATCACTTTTGTAGATTCAGGTATCATTTACAGTTTTCATTTACATATACAATTTCACCATTATCCAGTCCTCCACAAAGTTTATACTCATTATACATTCACACTGCTTGATAACTTATCCAGTGTGTGATTCTAGCATGCGGTTGTTACATACTGAAGTGATATCATATTTTGACAAGGTGCTATATCATTTAGTGATTAATGTTTTTGTATTGAGTTATTGTGTTGCATTTTGGTCACTTTTGCATTATTTCTTTCCACTGTAAATATGTTTGAGATATAAGTAAATACGGTTTTATTTTTCTTAGCTATGTTCTTTGCCTCATTATAATAGTCATTCATATACTACGGCCTGCTTTCACTTCCTACCACTTGTTCATTCAGGAAGCATTTTAAAGTTCTCTCATGTGTCACTTTTTAGCTATCATTTACATTAAATTACACTATTTTTCTAACTTTCAAAATGTCTAAACTCATTTTACATTCACACATTGCTTGATTAATTCAGTGTGTGATGCTGGATGTCTGTTTGTCCACTGACATGTTGTTAATTAAACTGTAGTGCTCTCACATTTTGACATGATATGCAATATCATTTAGTGATTATTGTTCTTCTTTTTAATTTTTAGTAAATACTAATTATGTAAATTTGTCGGTATTTCATTATTTATTTCTACCGTGATAATGATTGTGATTTATGTTAATATGTTTCAATCAATGTTTTGCATTTTGATATGTATAATGTTGTCTTAATTTACATGCATGATGTTCATTATCATGAAAGTTTTCCGCACTATCAATTTCTATTTCTGTTTAACTGTCCATACAAAAACTAGTCTGTTCCTTAATAAATTCCTACTACTAAAACTACAAATGTACTTTTTATACATTAATATATAGTTACACATTAAAGCATAATAAACACATACTGTTACTTCAAATTGCAGTTGTTCTATTTCATTTTGTTTACGCCGTGCACCCACCTTTGCTGCATCAGGCAGCAATTTTTTACTTGTTACATATATATACTCAGAAGTTTCAAATAACACCATAATTATCATGTCATAGATGATTCAATTTTAAAAGACCACATGTTGCTGCACATGTGAACAAAATAATAATAAAAGAGTGAGGTTTAAAGAAAAAAAACAATAAAAGAGTAGGAATAATGTTTACCTTATATTTTCGAAAGTACATGTACGTTGTATTTCAGATTTTTAAATGTATTTATTCAATAATAAATAAAAGTTTTATTAAGTTCGAGAAGAATCAGAAGTAAAATCGTAAACGGTATTTGGTATTTGATTTTTTGTTGAAATATTCATCTATACATAATGTATTATACAAAGGAAAATTAAAAATACGTCCACACGTAAAAGAATTTGCGGCAATAATTGGTCTTTGATCAATTAACGATAATTGCAGTAAATTGCCTCCATGTAAACTCCTGTTATTTATGGCCGAAGACTTCCTCTAATCAGAGAGGAAATTTTGTAGTTTGTCACAATAATGACATTGGTTATTACCTTTAAAAGTTTTACTGTATCCAAACCAATTTGAGTGATGTATGACATACACTTATAATGCTGTTTTTCATATTTATTCATATTGTATCACTGTCGTTTGTCATGTGTATTGTATAAATGTACGAGTACTTACTCTCATAGAGTATGTTAATATTATTATTGTAATGATAAGGATTATACTTAAATCCAGATATTAATAAAACATTCCGTTCTGTTATGTTCTGTTCTGTTCGTATTCTTCTCCCATCCATTATCAGTTTAGTATTATTGTCTAAATGTAGTTCCAAACTACGTTCTGGGGGTAGTTTCTTCACACTTTTATGCATAGGATATCCCGAAATATGATTTTCCAAACATATGAAAATGGAGGACCGAAAATGTTAGATATCGATTCATTCTTAAATTCTGTCAAGGTCAGCTCGGTCAAAAGAATCATACCGGAAATAATGCTAAATGCAAAATAATTTATAACATTAAACTTAAAAATATTTTTAAATACGTATAGTACTTGTAAAACAGATGCAGATAAACTGAAATTCAATTTTACATTTCTCTGCATCCTGGTGCTCAATCAAACAAATTCAATAAGCAACCTTCCTAAAGAAATTATATGGAATAGTTCAAACATAAAACAGACAAATGGAAATTTGTTTCTACATAAAAATTGGTTGGAAAGAGATAGCTTATACATCGAACATTTTTTGACTTCTTAACTAAATATTTCTTAACTTTTGAACAAATGCAGAACGTATTTCATTTAAATTTATTGATCATTAAACATGTGCTTAATAACCCGGATACATACCAATAACAATTATAGGTTCGTATTTCTTTATTCATGTTTAAGTCAAGTATATAAATGAGTTTTACAGTCATCGTTCTGCAGCAATGATTAAAGAAAAGCATCGTCTTTATATGCATTGGTATTACTGGTACAATGATACAGTACTTTTTATATGAAACTCTTTAGTAAACGGAGGAAGAAAAATCGTGTATACCAGGCCCGTAGCTATGCTGAGGCACACCGAGGCAGCTGCGTTGGTTAAAACTTCCAAACAATCGCGGAGGACTATAGTCTTAATGGTTTGACACTTTGTTTGGTTTGGTTTGTACACAAAAACATGCCAATATATATTGTTATACGCTGATGATATTGCCATTTTCTCAGAAACAGAGTCTGGTATGCAGAAAGGATTAAATATATTACATGATTATTGTATGAAATGGAAATTAAAAATTAATGTCCACAAGACAAAGATAATGGTCTTTAGAAAAGCCGGACAGCTACCAAGAAACATTACTTTTTTATTAAATGGCAAACAAATTGAAATAGTCTCAGCATTTTCATATCTTGGCTTTGTCTTTACACAAGGTGGTTCTTTTGCAGAAACAGAGAAAAGTCTAGCCGGAAAGGCCCAAAAAGCTATATTCAAATTGAATAAATATTTAATGAAATTTTCTGATGTATCGATACCCCATAGACTAGAATTGTTTGATAAGTTAGTGTTACCCATATTATGTTATGCATGTGAAGTCTGTGGGTTTTATAACGCTTAAGTGTAAAACGTTCAACACAAAATGACTTTATATATGGTATATTAGGTAGATTTAGTATGGAAAACACTAGATACCTTAGAATTATTAGTAATGGTTAAAAATTGTGAATAGCTCAGAAAATAAATATTACAAATTAACATATGACATACTTAAAACAGACGCAGATTTATATCCAAATAAACATTCTTGGGTCACGTCAGTTAAAACACTCCTGTCAAATTTAGGTTTTCAAGATGTTTGGCTAGCACAAGGTGTTGGAAACAATAAGTTATTCGTACACGCTTTCAAACAACGTTTACATGACGTAAGTTTACAAGACTGGCATACACGTGTAGAAGAATCTTCCAGAGCATTATTTTATAAAGAAATTATTAGTTTTGACTTTTAGTATTTCCTTAAATGTTTAAATATCCCAAAATTTAGAATAGCTATGACACGTTTAATCGTCTCTTCTCATAATCTTTTCATAGAAACAGGCAGATGGCAAAGACCAAGAATTGAAGTTCAAGATAGATTATGTAATGCTTGTCATATAGTTGAAAATGAATATCATTTCATTCTCGAATGTATAAAATACAACGAACTACGTGAAATATATATAAGTAGATTTTATTGGATAAGACCTAATGTGTTTAAACTGAAATTACTTTTTGAAAACAGAAATGCAAATGTTATTCAAAACCTAAGCGTTTTCATATTCAAAGCATTTAAAATCAAACAAAATGAAATGTAGTGGAGTATGTTTGATTATTCTCAATTTATATGTTTATAAATGCGTAAGAATTTTATTATTAAATCTATCTTTCATGGAACACTGTACTTATACATGTAATCACTTGTTATCAAAATAATTATTTTGTCTTCTTATACCATTTGTTGTCAATGTTCAATGTTCTTATATCTTCATTTTGAAATACTGTTGTACATGTATTAACATTCAAATGTCAACTTCTCTTGCATATGTTTGTATTTCTATAACGAAACCTGTCATTTTTCATTTTTCACGAAACACATTTATATTGCACTGTTATGTATATAACTATATGTAAACTGAGATAGGATCTGTTCCCTTAATATATTGTTTTTATCTTACAATGTCCAAATATTTAATTTCCCGCCACAGATGGCATCACAGATGGCATCGTATGTCTTTATACATATAATTTCCTGGGATATGAAGATGTTTTTTGTTTTCTTCAGACATTTTGTTTTCCTTACGATGGTCGAACATTTCATTTCATTGCGTTTAGAATACAAGTAAAACTATTATTAATCACCTGCTAAGGTATATAGCCCTTAAAACAATTATATATTAAATCATTAACCCCACCTTCTCCGTTTAAACCAGCCCCATCCAACCGTCCTACCCTAGTTTTAGAGTATTGGCCTCTCCGTATTTTTACAAACTAAATGTACAAAACTAAAACGAAGCTTCAATCATATTCTATTTATTTAATTTGAGAAGTATTGCCTGCTGTATGATATGTATAACATTGTATTGATATACTTTGCTGTTTTCACATTTTGCCACTATGTTGTGTATTGATATGTGTCAATCTCACGGGCCTCCGGCCTACAGATATATTGAAAATAAAACGTACATAATATATTATATCAACACTAAGTCATGGTTGATTCACGCCTTTTTTCTACGTTCATAAATCTAATCTGTTCTGAAATATGAACCTAGCATCCAAAAAACATAATAATAATCATTCATGTAGGACTTTATATTCTAGTTTTATTTTAGATTTTTCTACCGTTTACGTCGTTGACTATACTAATGACTGGTTAAGACATTTTAAAGATTGTATAATATCATTTCAAATACTGAGCAAAGCAATTATATGTATATTAATAACTAGTAATAATTATGAAGTCATCAACAAAAAGTTTTGCAAAAAATCGAGCTTTGCTCTTGTACTTTGAGTGTTACGTCTGCATTATTCACAGAATGATTTCTCTTTTGCAGAAAAATAACAATATAAACAGGTGATTTGTCTAAACAATTGCAACATCCGTATTACATTAGAAATAGCATTAATATAATAATTTAAAACAATTAAATAATGTCAACGCAAAACATATATTTATTGTACATGCAAGGTGTCCTGTAGGTAGTTGTTTTTGCGTCAATGAAGAAACTTTACCACCGTACTGCAGCTTCACACAAGATGTACTCCCACTACGTTATTCAACCACATTCACTAAGCCAGGAACGAAAGGAGTACTTATACAAAGCAGTAAGACCGTATGTGCGACCTGCATATCAGGACATCACTTGTCCAGCTCCAGCAATCCAGTGATATTATTGACTGTTGTATTTTGTTTGTCTATGATTTTGTAATTTTCTCGTAATAGTAAGTATAGTAGTGATAAATAAACATGTGCGCCTTGTTTGATTTTCTTTCATTTATTTCCTTATTGTGGATTGAATACACCTTTAACATACTATCACTGAATACTATCCTGAACAAAATAAGTATAAAAACAAAAGCTATAAGACCATTACATCTAAAGGTATATGAAAATGATCTGTTAAAACATGGGTGAAATGAAATGGCCAAAACCCCACTTCCGTCATAGAACATTCAATGATGTGAGCATGACACGTGTTGTCTTTAAAACGTTATAAAATGACAATGAAGTAGTAGAGAGTCATGCGGTTTTCATTTTTAAGGTTCTTAATGTCTGACGCAACAGAAATTGTGGAAACCTGAAAATTGTTAAGCCCCGTTTTCTTGGAGAACGACCCATATATATTGGTCCCAGGTTTCATCAACAAAATCGAACTCCAAATGTTTTTTTCTTTATGATAATAATACATAATGTTTTAACCGTTTATCGGATAAATAGATCTAAGATAGCCCGCTACATGTTAATGTGTTATACCAGTTATCAATCGGTGATCATCGGAAAATTTACGATCACTTACGGAAACTACCGACAGACAAATTGACTGCTGACCAAAAGCCCCATCGATATCGATTTGCATCGACTGGATTTACCTGATAAGCGATATTGTTGGGTATGGTACCCCCTATACAAACGAGGGGGACACCCCGTCCTTGCACCTCCCCCAGTCGTGCGTATCATCAAAAACAGCCCAGCTACGGCCCTGACTATCAATCATAAACTACGCCAATCAGATATCGTGATAATCTGTACTTTTCTATAAATTCACGATCCGTCTAACATGTCAAGTATTTCTCTGAAATGTCGAGCTCTTTGAGCGTTCATATGGTCGGCCATTTTTACGCAAAACGTAGAGATTTACGGTCGGTAATTTCTAACGTAACGTAACTTTACACTCTAACTTACGCAAATACCTACGTACGCAAATATTAGTAAAACGCATTTACGTAGAAATTTTGTAAGTACGCAAAAACTTACGAAAATCTTTGACTTACGCAAGCGCAAGTATGTTAATAAAACGGTACCACTGGCTGTTTACATGTATTGATTTTCCACAATGAGTAATAACATGGAAGGTAAGCAATTCCGAGTATTTCTTATAATAAATAACAAACGCTTTACAAAGTTTTTAACTCTGGTTTACTACATATAACATACATTTATTTTCTAGGTTAATCAATCCATTTTAAATAGCATTAAAAGCTCCCCTAAAGCTCGCAAAATACTACGCTTGTTTATGTTTTTTTTTCAAATAATCGGGAAAGGCCGATTAACATCATATTCAGATTTGTTTGATGAAAATCAAACACATTTGATACGTTTTATTTGAAAGACTAAGTACATATATTGACAATGAAATGAAAACAAATTCAAGACTATTTTATACGCGCGCACAGTTTATTTATGCCAATAATCGCCGAGGTGTTCCGAATGATTCAGAAAGCCAATTGTTACGCAATAGTTGACACGACGATGCCTATAGCCGGATAACGCCTTTGGCGTTAGTCCGGCTACAAACGCCGGTAACTTATTGTGAGGTAGTTCGATCAGTAACTATAGTGACTATGGTTGGATGATAAAACACAGTCTAGTTCATCTATGGTCTGGTTACTCTGGTCACTCTTAGAATTTGGAGGGTTGAAAACCCTATAGAGGTGTTCCGAATATCGACTATAGTTCAACCGTAATAAATCGGTGGTTGAACCATAGTTAATGTTCGGAACACCTCTCTATATAGTATTCAAACCTCCAAGTTCGAAGAGTGACCAGAGTAACTAGACCGTAGATGAACTAGACTGAGTTTTATCATCCAATCATAGTCACCATAGTCACTATAGTTGCTGATCGAACTACCGCAGTATAAATTCAATGTAGACCAAGTACGAGTTGTTCCCCTTGGACCCGTTCTGGTTTATGACTGTGTGCTCAATTCTTGTTTAAACATTGTCTCGCTATACCAATATGGATGAAGTATTAGTGTAGTAGTAGATTGTTAAATTGAACTAGTCTCTGTAATTCTTAACATGTGTTACAGTATATAAAATCAAGTTTAAAAATTATTTAGTACTGATCATTATTTTATTAATAGGATGTTCATGCGTATGCATACACATATAAAATTCACAATTTCATATATAATTCACTCATAATATAACACATGGAAATGTCTGAACACACTAAAACAAGGTTGTAAAACACATATGTCCCCATGATAGCTTGTTGGAAGCAGCGGGTAAGAAAGATTGAAGCAAACGGCGTTGTCCTAGTGACTCCCTAAATATGTGGGTCATCTAATGACGACAAATCAAGATCGTTTGAAGTTTTCCAATAATAGGGCCAATCATTATTGATCCATTGAGCCATGTCACCATGACCTTTACTTAGGGCTGTAACGAGTATCCGAGTACCCGAGTACTCGCGAGTCAAAGCAAAATATCCGACACAAATACTCGCCTATGCCGAGATCGCTGGATCGCGATTCAAGTGGAAAATTTAATTAAAGAATGAAACAAAATGATTTAATTCAATGCAAGCAAGTATTGCCATGTTTTAAAATAAATAATAATGCATTGTTTATCCGAAATATCCGAAAAACGTTACACTGTTGCAACCGGAAATCGATTCATGCAGAGCTAGCATTCAATTAGTTGTGCGGTGTTCGAATGAATAATGCTGTCTCTCAAGGTTTTGACGATTTATAATGTTTTAAAAAGTATACGCTTTGAGAAATTAGAAATAAAATGTCAGAGCACGTAAGAAATTATAAAAAGAAAAACTACGATATTAAATGAAAATGCGAAATTTCATGTAAAGAAAGCTATCATAAATTATCGTCTGCAGAGTGCAGTAAATGTCAACATGGCATCTTCAAATCCACGGTACAGAAATGCACCAGCATCGTTTACTGCCAAAATGTATTGTGTATTATGTAAATGAAGACTGTTTTTAAATGTTTTGTAGCATAAAACATTAAAAATGAGGTTTTAGTTATGTTTATTTTATTCATTTACTTTAATATGTGTATTGCTTTATACCTAGTGAATCGTGAATCGATTCGTGGATCGCAAGTCAAAGATCGCGATTCGAATCGGATCGCCCTTTGTCTGGCGATACACAGCCCTACGGCTTTACTGTACACTCCAAAATGTACATTCTGATCAGAGGCAACCGTCCTATGAATTTTGATGGCTGTATACCAGAAGGTATTGACCAGAAACAGTTTTAAGTCACTGTAACCTTGACCTAATGGCCCCAAAATAATTGGGTCATTGGCTCTAGACACGGACAAACATTCAATGAAGTTTGACTGCTAAAAGTCCACGCATTCTCCATAATATTATATTAAATCTGAAACCAAATGGTCAATCGACAGATGAACAGACTGACCTGCTGAACCAGCGGCATTAATAAGACATATAAGCACTTCTTCGATAGGACTATTATAATAATTGGCTGATATACAACATATATCTGTTCTTTAACTAATATAGTAAAAATCAATCTCATTCAAGTTAGAGGTCAAAGTCAAATTTTGGGTCAGTATTTAAATAATTGACATCATCATACAATGTCCCAAGACGTTTATAAAATATGTCCATGTTTGACTGAACTAACGTCAATGTTTATCACTGAAATGTAAGAAACCATATGTCATCAGATCACACAACCTTACAAGTACTTTCAGAACAATGTCAGCCAGATGATCATTGCCAGAAATCCCAAGCAAATCGCTGGCTTATTGATGAAATTGTCTCCCTTGAAAATCAGCGGTGTCGATTTGTCAGTTCGCTCAATTTGTGGCAGTTTTTTAAATTATCATAATGTTTTTGTTATTTAATTCACATAATTTATTCACATATGAGCACAAACTTCAATGTTTCCTTTTTAAAATGATATAAATTATTTTATGATTGATTATTATCTTCATGCTTCCCTGTTTGATTTAAAATTGTTATTATTGATCCTTATATCTTTAACTGAAAAACACACGAAAAACTGTAATTTCATAAAATATCCCATTTTTAGATACATATTTAAAGTATTTATATTTAACGTACATTATTTATTCACATATGTGCACAAACTACAAAATATAAATATTTTAATGGTGTTTTTAAAAATTAAATCAAATGTGATATTCATGCTTCCCTGATTGATTTAAATTAGCAATGTATTTGAAAAACACACGTTCATATGATGATACAAGCATTTAACTTCTACATGAATTCCTATTTAATCAGGATGCTATGACACGGACGTTCATATTTATAGCGTTTTAATAAAATGTTATTTTATATGGTTCAACTTACACAAATCATTGTTAATAACATTCACTTATTGTTCGTGCCTTTCAAAGAAAGAGACAAATATACACCCACAGTTACTCGATTCCACGATGTGTATGGTATAAAACACATATTAAGCATCCCTGTCATTACTTCTCCTATATTTCAATCATAGTGATCACGTCACAGTTTATTTACATCTTCAAATTAAATATTGTGATGACGTCACGGTCATCCATTGCAACAATCAGTCGTGATGATCTTTCGTCAAAGTACAAACACGAAGGCTCGCCTTTCACATCATTTTTCTCTATCAGGATACGTTTTTCCTTGTACGTTTGTATATAAATATCCCCGGTGCTGGGTTCTCCAATACATATTTGGTCGCTACCAATCAGACAGAAAGGTAAGGTAGTATTGAGAACAGTTGGGAATCGATGTTTGACAACACCATCTATACGTCTTACTTGTACACCTTTAGAGTAGTCACCAGTATATATTGTGGTATTGTAGCCGTCATTGATCACAGAAATATAACCAGGACAACCAAAGTCTTCATACAAACATCGCAGCAGTTCTCCGTTACAGTTGTATACTTCTACATGACCACGCCCTTCATTATGATAAGTAACAAGTGATCCACCGCAGCACACATACAGCAAACCATCACAATGTGCCAAACGCCGACATCTATCTCCAGCAGAGAAACTTTTGTCCAATGTTACTTGACCAGAAAGTGACACAAATTGTATCTTCTTCTGGTTGAATAGGGCCACAGCAAGGCGAGTGTTATCAACAAGACAGATACCAGTAGGATTATCAGGTAAGTTGATCAAGGTAGATACATTACAGGAAACTGGGTCTAACTTCTTCAACTTCTTGTTGTAGAAATCAGCCATAACAAGACACCCATCAGGTAGAGCACACATAGCAATAACCAAGCATTCCTGCCCGTCATCACTCATGCGGATATTATTGTCACCCTTGTATTCTACATCCTGTATGGTGTACTTCTCCTTTATTGAAGCAAACATTCTTTTCCCCTCCATTATCAGTTTAGTATTCTCGTCTACTTGTAGTTCCAAACTACGTTCTGGGGATAGTTTATTCACCCTTTTATGCATAGGATAAATATCACCAGATATTTCCCTTTTCACAACCTTACATGAAACGAATATATCAACATCATGATTATCACTCTTCATCTGGTCCATAGCCTGCTGAACCTTTGATAACATATTATCCACCTCAGTTATACTTGTGTGTACTGCTTCATTCTTCTGCTTAAATTTTGTCTCGGCTTCATCTACTAAGTCTTTCACCATCTTGTCAAGTTGATCATTCATCTTCTTTCTGATGGATTTTATTTGTTTCATCAAAGCATCTTTGTCTTGTTTAAGACGTTGACGATTGTCTCGTTTCAGTTTCTTCAATGAATCCAACTTGGACTTGAGTGTTTTCATTTCGGATTCTAGTTGTTTAAGTTCTTGGCTTGTCTTGATGCCCGCAGCTACATCAGGTATAAACTGTTTACCTTGGCATGAACTGAAGAAATAACAATCACTACATTAAACGCATATCAGTCTTAGACATTTTAATCATTCAAGTAAAAATCTAGATGCTATTATGGATAATGTATCTAATATATTTTGCAATTTAAGAAGAGTTAATACATTCTGTATAATAGATCAACATAGAAATCGAAAGCGAAAGTAGACAAATACCTGTGATCAATAGATATGCATGTAGAACAACCAACAGTATCATGTTTAGGACAGAATACATCGATAATCTTTCCACCATGTTTGCTACATCGCTGACTTGGGAGCTGCTTCGTTTGTCCTTGGCTTGTCTGAACTTGATCCAACACTTTATGTCCTCGCGTCATAGCAAACCTGTTGTGAAGAGTCAAGCATGTCGCACATAAATTTTCGTCACAATCTGTACAGTATTTAATAGCCTCTCCATTTTTTCCGTCTTTTTCACAAGGGGAACACGGGAAATCGTGTATAAAGTCAGATTCTTTGACAGAACCACCGAGCTCACTACTACCCTCCGCCATCTTAAATAGTGTATTTGTATCTGACCTACACTGATATGAGAGGGTTGTTGTAAAGTGAATTACTATAACGATTCGCCACAATAACGATTCGCCACAATCGAATAACGATTCGCCACAGTGTTTTTTTTTTGGATTATAATGATAATATCACGGACATATAAACCATTTATATGTCCGTGATAATAATAATGCTAATTATTATTAAATGTGACCTATTTATTACATACTCAGAAGTTTCAAATAACACCATACTTATCATGTCATAGATGATTCAATTTTAAAAGACCACATGTGAACAAAATAATAATAAAATAGTGAGGTTTAAAGAAAAAAAAAATAAAAGAGTAGGAATAATGTTTACCTTATATTTTCGAAAGTACGTTGTATTTCAGATTTTTAAATGTATTTATTCAATAATAAATAAAAGTTTTATTAAGTAATTTATCAGAAGTAAAATCGTAAACGGTATTTGGTATTTGATTTTTTGTTGAAATATTCATCTATACATAATGTATTATACAAAGGAAAATAAAAAATGCGTCCACAAGTAAAAGAATTTGCGGCAATAATTGATCTTTGATCAATTAACGATAATTGCAGTTAATTGCCTCCATGTAAACTCCTGTTATTTATGGCCGAAGACTTCCTCTAATCAGAGAGGAAATTTGCAGTTTGTCACAACAATGACATTGGTTATTAACTTATTACCTTTAAAAGTTTTACTGTATCCAAACCAATTTGAGTGATGTATGACATACACTTATAATGCTGTTTTTCATATTTATTCATATTGTATCACTGTCGTTTGTCATGTGTATTGTATAAATGTACGAGTACTTACTCTCATAGAGTATGTTAATATTATTATTGTAATGATAAGGATTATACTTAAATCCAGATATTAATAAAACGTTCTGTTCTGTTATGTTATGTTCTGTTCTGTTCGTATAAATAAACAGACGTTCAAATCTAAATCTAGAGCGGATCCGTGGTCCAGTGCTTACGTGCTGGACCAGTAATCCAGGGTCGCAGGTTCGATCCCCCGCTCCACCACTAACAGTTCTAACAGTCTTTTAAAACCGAGGTCCCGGCGGCGACGATAAATAAACGCAAATACACACAAATCTAAATCACATATTCAAAATTGCATACAAACAAATACCATCAATCTTCAGGAATTCGCGTGCTGTAACATGCGACAAATGCCACAGATGGCTCCACATTAACTGTGGAAAGCAGGTACTAAGACACTACATGTAAAGCATGTACTAAGACACTACATGTAAAACGCGGTACTAAGACACTACATGGAAAGCAGGTACTAAGACACTACATGTAAAGCATGAACTAAGACACTACATGTAAAGCACGGTACTAAGACACTACATGTAAAGCAGGTACTAAGACACTACATGTAAAGCACGGTACTAAGACACTACATGTAAAGCATGTACTAAGACACTACATGTAAAGCATGAACTAAGATACTACATGTAAAACACGGTACTAAGACACTACATGTAAAGCACGGTACTAAGACACTATATGTAAAGCATGAACTAAGACACTACATGTAAAGCATGTACTAAGACACTACATGTAAAGCACGGTACTAAGACACTACATGTAAAGCACGGTACTAAGACACTACATGTACAGCATGTACTAAGACACTACATGTACAGCATGTACTAAGACGCTACCTGTAAAGCATGTACTAAGACGCTACCTGTAAAGCATGTACTAAGACACTACATGTAAAGCAGGTACTAAGACACTACATGTACAGCATGTACTAAGACGCTACCTGTACAGCATGTACTAAGACGCTACCTGTAAAGCATGTACTAAGACGCTACATGTACAGCATGTACTAAGACACTACATGTACAGCATGTACTAAGACACAACATGGAAAGCATGTACTAAGACGCTACATGGAAAGCAGGTACTAAGACACTACATGTAAAGCATGAACTAAGACACTACATTTAAAGCATGTACTAAGACACTACATGTAAAGCACGGTACTAAGACACTACATGTAAAGCACGGTATGTATACATTTTAATAAAATCCGCTTTTTAAAGTAGATAAATGATCTTTTTCGCACAAACGAAATTTTTGCGCCTGTAAATAATAATAATATTGACTATCAGTGCGGATTAACATTGACTGTGAATGTTGGCATAACAAACTCAACCGACATGCTAGGAAAGGGAAGCTGCCCTTCTATGTGTTAATTCCATTACTGTTCCATGAAGCGAAAGAAGTGACTCTCCTGGCAAAACTAGTGGTTGAATTCCATATTTAATATGTCTTTTTTATAATGACATTTTCTAGATTTGTGTCTCTATTCTTGTCATGTGCTAGTTTTGTTTGTTCATGTTTTTGTAACTTTCGTTTCTAAATTGTACGTTGTATGTGCCGCAGTGATTCGTATATACAAGTTGATGTCCATATTTTATGTCTTTTTATGGTAGCATCTCTTTTCAAGCTTTGTTTTGTACTACTGAAATCTATTGCAATGTATCCTATAAAATTATGTTTTATATCAAATGTAATAAAATATATTGCGTGTTCTTTCTCATTTTTTTAAGTTTTCAGGTGTTTGTATCATACTATGTACACCATAATGTCATAACCTAGCCTCTGGAATGGAAGAGGGCGAACAGATTGATGCCATCCTACTAGACTTCAGCAAAGCCTTCGACAAAGTACCCCACCAGCGCCTTCTATACAAGCTCCACCATTATGACATACAGGGTACAGTCCTATAGTGGATTGAGAGCTTTCTGACAGATAGAAGTCAACAGGTCATTGTCGAAGGCCAGTCTTCGCATTCAGCCCCAGTAACCTCCGGAGTACCCCAAGGCTCTGTCATCGGACCCCTACTGTTCCTGCTATATATAAATGACATGCCAGGGAAGGTCCAATCCACCTCGAGACTCTTTGCAGACGACAGCCTCATGTACAGAAGGATCAAAACAGTTGAGGACACCAAGGCCCTGCAAGATGACTTACAGAAGCTGGAACAGTGGGAGACTGACTGGCAAATGCAGTTCAATCCGACCAAGTGCGAGGTACTACGGATCACTCGCAGGAAGTCTGCCATCCATGCCACATACAAAATACACGGGCAAGACCTCAACATCGTGGAGAATGGGAAGTATCTGGGGGTGACTCTCAACAACAAGCTGTCATGGAACAATCATGTTGATGCCACCTCCAAAAAAAGCCAACAACAGCCTAGCATTCTTGAGAAGAAATATCACCAGATGCCCTCCGGATATGAAGGCCCAATGTTACAAGACCTTGGTGAGACCAATCTTGGAGTACGCTTCGCCAGTGTGGGATCCTCATACCAACAGCAACATTGCAAAATTGGAGGCAGTTCAAAGACGAGCAGCGCGCTTTGTGACCGTGGACTACAATACCACAAGCAGCACGACAGACATGATGTCCAAACTTCAATGGCCTCCCCTGCAAGATAGACGTATGGATGCCAAAATCATCACGATTTACAGGATTAGCCATTTCCTTGTTGATATCCCTGCAGCTACCTTCCTCCGCCCATCAGCACTGTCAACCAGAGGTCACACCCTGAGGTACCTGGTGCCATTTTGCCGTACAGACACATACAAGTACTCCTTCTTCGAGTATTCGCCTATGGAACCAGTTGCCGGAGTCTATTGCCACAGCCCATACCCTTGACACTTCCAAGGCTAGGCTCGTGGCCCACCATCAGTAACAACACATCTTGTTTTTATTCGTTTTTAAATTCACTATTTCTACCTTCACAACGACCTTGTACAGTTTCACTTGTGTGTCGATGCCCCAGGGTGGGCCCTGCACAATATTTGGAAGAAGGAGATAATATTCGTTATTTACTCAGGCATTGTCAAAATCACACCCGATTTTCTTGTAGAGAAACATCATTTTCCGTAACAATGTCGTTTGGAAGTTTCTCCTATAAATACAATTTGCACCATTTGTCATCCAAATTTCATTTATCACAGCTGTGGCGAATCGTTATACACCTGTGGCGAATCGTTATTCAATTATGGCGAATCGTTATTCAACTGTGGCGAATCGTTATTGTGGCGAATCGTTATATTACCGCTGTAGATAGCAATGGAAACGAATGAACAAGTCTCATGATCTGTGTTTGTAAGATAACATTCCTGTATGTATTCATGTATATATCACAGCTGGTTAACACTGATTATGGCGGGAAAATCACGTCAACACTTCGAAAATATATTTTACATCGGGTTGCTCTTAATACCGAATAATACCGGATAATACCGAATAATTCGAAATAACTACCGAATAATACATTTTTTCTGCAAATAACACTCATAATCGTATACTTTGAGGTGAAATATATATGATTATGGTGTAAAATGGTAATTTTCTATTGTTTTGATTGCTGTAATCAAGCATTTATGATATCCAAGATTTCTCTCCCTTCGTTATCGTATTGTGGTTCCTCCCGGTAGTGAAACCGTTTTACATCGATTGTGAAACAACTTCTCGTAACTTACACTGATCACTACCGAAGACTGCTTCAATACTCGTGTCAATTTCGGGGATTGTGAAGTTCCATTCAATGTTGGGGTTCAAACTCACGACCTTCAGATCATGAGACTTAGAACCAAATTAAAACAGGACAATACCCTAGTATATACATGTATCGATGTATATTTAACAATGATTTAATCATGACTTCCAATTAACTGCATTGCTTATTATTAAAATGAATGAAAAAATCGAGCAGGAAATACCAAACGTTTAAATCAGAAATTCGGGCCTATTTACTCGACGAAATTGAAACAAATTAATCAGCTTTATATCTATTTATGTGTACTAGCACCTGTGACCAATATATACATGTATATTGGTCCCAGCTAGCACTGATAAAAAGTAGTCACTTGAAACAGTTTACAAGAAAAGTGTGGTGGAGTAATGCAATATAGTTCTTTCCGTGGCTAACATGCTTTCTTAACTTGTCCTGTATTGTACTCCCTGCATTCCACCACGGACCTATATACCGTTTATAGGTCCGTGGTTCCACCCCGTAATCTACCCCTCCTTGTTGTCCTCTTCTTCTTCCGTTACAGTACATGATCCCACTCTGGGGCATATTCGTACAATTAGTTGTCCTCTCCAATTCTCCAATGTTGTTTTTGATAATCACCCAGACAATTCTTTCTTTTATTAACGCCAAATGTTTGTATACTATTGTTTCCCTACGATCTGTGTGGCATTGTGTTATGTTATCACTTTTGATGTTTTGCAATACTTTTTGATTGTTTGTGCTTCTTTTCTCCAATTATTGACATTATTTAACAAATCAGCAGCTTCGTTATCAAATGTATAAAAATTCAACCAATCAGAGGCCTTCTTACAAAAATTGTTTTCAATAGTAACAAATGGCTGACAGTGGACAATTTCTGTAGTTAAATTTCAGATTTGTTGCTGTATCTCCGTTATAATCCTATTTAAATGTTTGATATTGAAAGGACATAGAAAGAATTAATAGATAATTAAAATGGCATCAGAAGAGTTGTCATTTTTGAAAGACCAAGGTATTATTTTTCACTTAAATGGTGACTGAAACGAGTTCAGTCTTGATCATGTTCACTTGATGATGAAGCTGACTGTTAAATATCTTATTGCTGCCGATTCAGGGGTTCCATTTGACCCTGGAATCGACCCTTTGACCCCTGGAATTTCTTATTGGCCACCAATTGACACTCATGATTCTGGCTGAAGTGTAATTTTTCTCTAAATTATAGGTATTTTCGCAATAAAATGGTTAAAAATTATCAAAGTGACCCTTTAGTTTCAGCACCTAGTGTAACCCTGGCTATTTGAGTTTTTATTGTGTATTATTTAACCGATCTTGATTTATTGAAACTATAAAATGACAGTTTCATTCATCGTCAAGTGCCCTAATTCCGGTGGTGACCTCATTCCGGTGATTTTTGTTTACATTGCCTGTACCTTGTTTTGATGACAATATTTACAATACCTGACCGCAACTGTCAAACTTAAATTTAGCTGAAAATGCGTATCAAACTGGTAAAATTTTAATATAGAAGTACAAACTGATAAAAAAGAACATTTTCCGCTATTTCCAATCATATAGAGATTAATAATGTTCTTTTTTTACCTTAAAATGGTGACTGTGAAATTTGACAGCGCATCTGCATTGTAAACACACACTTTATTGATCGGTTCAGACCGGTTGAACTAGTACTTTTGGTTTTGCGCGCAGTGACGTCACCGGAATTGAGTCCTCTTCAAAATGGCCGATTGTTGGTGTGATTACAGCTGACTTTTGTTCACTGAGGATCGATTTTTGGTGCAAATAAAAAGAAAAGTATTCTACAGTAACAATACAGATAAGTGGTGTGGGGTTAGACAGCCGCCCGGTTAGCTCAGTTGGTAGTGCGCCATACTAGTGTTTGGAGGGTCGTGGGTGCGAGCTCCACATCAGACACACTTTTTCCCCTTGATTTACTTCAATGGTGGCAGCGGTGTTTGACAGCCCACAGTGGTTGAGCCTCAAATGTCAGAAGGGGAAGGAGTGTAGTGGTGTGGAGTTAGATGGCCGCCCAGTCAGCTCAGTCTGTAGAGCGCCATACTAATGTTTAGGGGGTCATGGGTTGAAGCCCCACATCAGGCACATTTTTTCCCCTTGATTTACTTCGTCGAAATTATATTAAACTGTTTCTTGCCTATTATTTTAGCTTTCTTTTTGTCCAAATACTAATATTTACAATGGTCATGTACCATCAGTTCAGTTCTGTTACCATCATGAACAGTTTTTTTAATACTAGCTGTTTCTTTATGACAACTCAATTCACAGGACAACACAAAATTAATGTTAGATGTAAATATTTTTTGTTGTTAATTGATATTTTCATGTTTGTTGTTTAGTTCAGAGACTGAGTAATGAGCTTTCCAAGTACAGAGAACAAGACTTGGATCTTCCTGATGATGTGGAGGTATGGTTTGTTTCATAACGTATTCCATTAACTTCTCTGTTATTCGTGTTTTCTCAAATGAACTGAGCATCAAGTTATTGATACATGGTCATTTAACTTAAATAGCTTTGAATGTAGGACAATTTGCTCCTTTTTTTCAATGTTTTGCTAAATTGTTACAAGTTGTACTTTGCAATATTATGAAAATTCTGATGTCTTAAATTATTCTTAAGTTTTGACAAGTGTGTACATTCTTTTGCCTGAAAGGGTCTTGAATTGAACCATTCTGAAGTTCTGCTGATATTAAAATGTACATAGATACCTTAAACTACTGCGCTTGTCGATTTGTTTCAGGGTTCTCTCCCCACGAATGGACCACCGGCCCCTTGGCTTACTGATAAAGGGTATGCATTGACCTTCTGCAATCATATGTTACAACATCGGTCTAAAAAATTGCAATACTAATGTACCAATTATTCTAGGTCTATAAAGAGGGGGATTTTTTCACAAGAGAAAGAAACAAATAAAATCTTATGTTTCTTCAGATTTTGAGTTAATTTTCACTATGGAATATTTGCTCAACAATGTGTGGAAGACATTTTTTATGGACAGAATTTTACCCCCGAAATGCCAACTGTGGCCCCTGTGATTTCTTTAGTAAACGTATGTAATAGACATTAATTTACCAGTACTTTTAAAAACTCTTCGAAGCTGATAGTTTTTTTTGTAAAAATTCTGTTACAAATGTATCAAATGATTTTATTTTTGTGTGTGGATGATATCATATTTTATTTATGTAGGCTTTTATCTCCATTGATGGCTGAATATGACAGTCAAAACAAAGAATTGAACCAGTTAGTGGATGAATATGAGGTAAAATTGATTTGCATGTTTGCGGTAGATATTATCATGTCTTCTTTATTGAATCCAGAATTTGTTTTATGATATATAAATATCTCCTGACCCATAAATTTGTTAAAACACTAACTACACTGCGCACCAGATCAGTGCGAATTTCAAAGATTGCTGTTTAAAATTATAATTGTGAAAATGTTTCCTAAAAAAAATGCTGAAAAAGTACATTATGGAATACATGTACCATCATTTTATCTGCACGTTTGAGTTGAATTTGAGTGCATTTATATCCAGTAAACTGTGTAACAGTCTCGACAAATGTTGTTCTTTTTGCACTACATTGCTCTAAGCACAGTTAATGACATATAGTAGTTGAGTTATTGTTGACCTCTTAAACATACATGTGTGTGTTGCTGTACTGTATTGGGATATTTTGACCTTTTATGGTCATATCATGAATTATCAACATTTGATTATAGAATGAGTTGAAAAGCCTAAGACCCGAAGTTTCAAGACTTGTCCAAGACAATGAGAGGTAAATATGTATTTGACTGTATTTTATTTTTGTTGTTGTAGTGTGTCATTTTGTTAGAAATTAATGGTCAAATCAATTGATTATGTAAGTAATGGTTTTATCCAAATACATGTAGTAATGCAAGTTGCTCATATTAAATGTTGTTGATTTAAATTATTAGCATCATCAATGTATTGATGTATGTTCTCGTTTTTCAGATTGTCCGAAAGATTGAAAGAAACTTTGAATTCTCAGTTGCCTAGCAATGGAACAACAGATTTAGAACCTTTAGCTGGAGATGAGCAGATCCTACAAAATTTACAGCTCCAGATTGATACAGCTGTACAGGTTGGTACAAAAATGTTCTATTCTTATGATAGAATCTAGAACTTATGAAAATGTTGCGTGAAAAGACAATACAGTGGGAACTCGTTTATTTGACAAACTTCTATCCATATACTTGGTATCATCAGAAAAAAATCAGGTCCTGATGTGTCTTCTTAGACAGGTCAAATTGAAAAAGGCTGTTCGAAACTTTGTATTAATTGAGATCAAATTTTGGACCCCATGAATTAGAATTTTAATACACTGTAAAGTATCTCTTGTATTGAATTGTTTGTGTTTCTATATTTCAGAATTTGTCAAAAAATGCTTGACTAGATACTTAGGGGAAAATTTAATTTGGTCTCATATAAATATTGAAGGCTGGCTCTATTAGGTGAACTGAAATATTTGCTACAAAATGTATGTAGATACATGAAGCATGATATAAATTTACAATTCATTGTATACACATTTCAGGAGAAAGAGGCTGCTGTGGAAAGATGGCACGAAGCAGAACAAGAAATGGACCGTCTACAACAACAATTACAGGTATTTCACTTTCATCATCAGTCATCATGTTTCTTCCATTGTTGAGTGTTAATGGATAAAAATGATGACATAGGTTTGATAAGTCTAAAGTCTCACCTTATTTTTGTGGGGAGGGGACACAAAAACAATCATGTGTAATTATAGGACTGAATGCAAGTCTGTTGTTATTTTCTCCTAGTTATATAAGCTAGTGAAAGTGGTTGATCACATTTTTATTTACGACATAACTCAGTACAAGTGGCACTGTTTGTTTGCATATGCTAGTTTCTTTCGGTACTACATCTGTTATTTGGTATTTTTAGAATTTGATTAATAACAAATGCACATAGTTCCAACTTTTCCTCAAAAACTTATATAATAACTGTATAATATTTATTTCATATTTGTGTATCAATGTTTTAGGAAGAAAAGAACAGTCATCAATGGGGTGTGATTGAACATCAAGCACAACAGGTAAGATAACTGTTTTATTACATGTGTATTAATATTACAAAAACTCTTTCAAATTTTCTTGAAAGAAAAAACAACACATTATTGCTTTCTTCAAAGAAAAACTTTCCTATGGTTTGACATGGTTTTCTGTATTTCAGGTCAATATTTCAAAACATTTTCAGTGCATTCACATCTTATAAAGATTTTTGTATGTGTTCTTGTTTATTTCACAGATGCAGTCTGAATATTTTGAGACTGTGAATCTTCTGAACAGAGAGTTAGAGCAAGTACAAAATGAGTTAAGGTAATATAACATGTGTCTTGTCTTTGTTTTCCATTACTTTGAGTTACACTGTATAGATGGATATTTTCGTGAGGCAAAACAATCGACCAGGACAGTTTCAGACACTTCAAGGATGGATATATTTGTAAATCACTGAAATGAGTATTGTTTCATTTCATAGTCAAATGTGTTAAATATACTTCTGTGAATGAAGAAATTTATGCAGTCTGATATTTTTGCAATTTTATTGAATTTGCAAATTTCACAAACATTTCTGCATCGTGAACTTCACCACTTATATCCACAACTTTCTGACATCAGTCTGTTTTCTTCTTTTATGTCCATATTGAACTTGTAAAGTTCTTTTAATTTCGGTATCTAGCAAATTCTGTCTTAAAATTGAATGGCTACATGATATCGTAATGAGATATTTTTCGTGAACCAATAGTTGAGATTTAGCATTTGATTGTGTCTAATTATTATCAAGCTGTTCTAGAGTTAACTAAAACATCTGTTTCATGACATGATATAGACCTCGGGCCAGAGTTTTTTGTATATTGAATTATTTGCAGACAAACTCGACAGGAATTGGAAACTGCCAGTCATCAAGTAAAAGATTTGAGAAGGACAAATAAAGAATTAGAACAACAACTGAATTGGAAGGTAAATTCTACATGTAATGTCTACTGGACTTTATCATTAACATCTTACAAGTTAAATTCTTCATGTGTCTGTAACAACACATATATCATATGGATTGCAGATCTAAGGCAGAGAGTGAGCTTGTTTAATTTAAAGGAAGTCAAACTTGCTTGAAGTGACAACTGTGCAGATGGCTTCTATTATATTTCACCATGATTTTTTCCAGGCAGATGCCAAAGTGGAACTGATATAATTTTGATGACTATTGTTGGCTATTATTGTAAGTAAGATTTTTCATATTTGTTGTTTTAAAGGATCAGGAAGTGGCAGAAGTCATATTTAAGGAAGGAATCACAGATACTAAAGTGAATGAATTGAAGAGAATTATGGATGATCGAAAACGAAGGTAGATTGACAATTGTACATTATGTTAAATATTTAAAGTATTTGTATCTTTGCTTAGATTGCAGGGCTTGTAATTGTGAGTCATGTGATCAAATGTTTGCTTCTTTGTCATTGTATAACTCCTAATTTTTGATACAGATCAAAGTAGTTTTTACATATCTGAAAGTCTTTCTTTTTTTCAAATTTTACTTATATTGCACAAACAAAAATGCTTTTGTGTTCTCTCCTTTTTGTACCCCCTCCCTTGTCTGTCTAGGGAAGTTCTGATTTGTGAATATGGCCTTCCCAATCTGAATTTTTCCATACTTCAATGGACAAGTTTATGGTAACAGTATTTCAAATTCCCGCTTTCTGTAATTTTGCAGGTTTAGCACTAATCGATATGTTGTTTTATTGAGGAATGTTTTTTCCCAGTGATTTATTCAATGTTTTACTGCAGGATTTCAAGTCTTGAATCAGAAGTTGACGAGGTGAGAAGAGAGAAACAAGCGTTGGAAGTGAGGATAACCGAGATGCAGAAAAGAGGGTAAATTGAAACAAGAAATACATATGACGAGAACTGACTTTTATTAGCTGAATTAACAGTATAAGTCAAGACTTGGACAAACTTTGTTACATTTTGTCCTAATTTTCTGGCATTAAACTGTTTAACCTGACTAAGTTGGCCATGCTTGGAGTTGAAGTTTGTCACTAGTTCATATACTTTCTTAACATATGAGTGACATAAACTGAGGCAAATTGAAGGAAGGAATGGCGCATTATGGCAAATACATCTGAATATATAAATCTTGGATATATTGTACCTTGGACTGCTTTTATAGCACTGTACATTAACTACAAGGGTTCCATTGTTATTTAACCTGTTGAGATTACACTCGATCTCTTTCTGTGTGCTTTGTTACTTCTAACCTACAAGTCTCTTCTACAGAGATGTCGAATCATGTACATACAGTACAGACCAGCGTAGTTACTCAGTGGAAAAAGTTTGATAGCTAGATCTGATCAATACTGCTTGTATTATTTCAAGGAGATATTTACTGAAGATTGTTGTAGATTTACCATAGTTTATATTTCCTTATTGTGATGCAATCTATGTAATTGTAGTTCTGATGTTGCCAATAGAGAAATGGAATCCGTTGCTCAGATGAGAGAAGCAGTACAGATGGTAGAAACTGCTGCATTAGAGAAAGAACAGGTAATTATAGTATAGTATTTTATACCCTGAGATGGGGGTGCTTAAACTCTTAAGAGGGTAAAAAAAGTTTGTTCACAAAGTTTTGACTTAAGATAAAATGAGAAAAAAGCTGTGTACAATGGCTTTATTTCATACATGTATAATGAAAGATACTGCTTTTTCATGAATATCTGTTTTCTCACACAGAAGTAAACTATTGGTCCATTTACATAGATGGAAAGAGTATGTAGAAAAATTAGATTTAAAACTTTGTGAACAAACGTTTGAACACCCTGTATATGTGACTTGTGAGTCAGTGTATTTTAATTAACGATAAAGTCTGAGGTATAGTTCCATTGTATTTAGTTCACTTCCTCAACGTTTGTCAGGCTGTGACAAATTTTTTGTTAAGAGATTTTTTTTGACTGAATTTCTTTTGGATGTTTTATGTTATAACTATATATATGGACACATTAATGGGATTCTGTCCATATATAGGAAATGTTTGTCAAGCTCTGCAGTTTGACTTATTATATGAATCTACTTTTCCATGTTTTAAAATTCGAAGATTGTACTTTTAAGTGTGATATTGTTACCAATTTATGTCTGGGTTATATAACGCACCTGCAGTGTGTTAGGAAATTATCTCTGTCTCTGTGTAGGGTTTATACCTGGTAGATCCCTCGTGCACATGGAGGCAACAACCCTTACACGACACCATGAAAGGCTACTAGGTAGTGTATATATCCATTATTCTGATCCCTCTTACATGTAGACGACACTGAGACAGTTGTGAAGATATTATGTGAATTATTGTATTACTTGCAGGCTGAAGCAGCCTTACAACAGAAGGAAGATGACTTAGAACAGATGAAAGAAGTTATAAACAAACTGATCAATGAAGCTGGTGCTAGAACTAGACAAGAGGTACTGCTCATTGTGATGTGTTTATTTAATCTTAGATTGGGTTCATTTCCTAATTAACAAGGAAAATGAACATGTTTTCCCTATTGCTATTAGACTTAGTCATATCCTGCTGCTAATTGATGTAGTTTAAACATTGTTTATTTAAAAAAAATGTATTATATTGATACAAAATGCATCTAGCAAGTCACTGGGATAGAAACGATATCCAATTAAAATTACTTTTGTGGGTCATCAAAATCTGGTTGGTGGTGGCTTTAAAACCAATTGAAACCCTGTTGACGGCGCCCTTATTTTTGACTGTCATTCCTACTACTCCAGGGAGATTTTCCTGAAATAGCCCTCAATAGTGTTTGAGGGTCTCCAACCAGAATTTCATTGTTCTTCACAAAGCTTCTAACATCATTCCCTCATGAGTAAGAGAATAAAAACCTGATGTTGCATTGTTTTCAATTATTCACATAGGTAGACCAGGTACGAACTCAGTGCAATGATAGAATACAGAAGTTAACTGAAGAAGTTCATGCTTTAGAGATGGATAATTCAGAGAGACAAGATGCATTAGAAAAAGCTGTAAGAGGCAAGAGAACCGCTGAAGCTGAATTAGACAGGGTGAGTAAATATAATAAGTCAATATACTGTAGATCAGTATTTGTTTGCAACTGTCAATTGTTTTGTTATATTTAATGAGTTCAATTCAATTTGATCTCAAATACTGATGGGCATTTAGTTCATTAGGGCACCTAGATACTAGTTATGTGTGAAAATTTTACTTTTTGTAGAAGTGCAAATGAAAGAATAGGCGAAATAAGTAAAAGGAAAAAATTGGGCAAATTTCGTTAAAGAAATCTACAGTGTGGTGGATTGTGTGTAGGACTGAAATTGTAAAGAGAATAATCAATTAGTGTTTTATATTTTAAATACATGTAAAATATTTGTATCTGAATATAAGTACAGTCAGACCTTGTTTATTCAACAACCTTCAATCTGAATACTTGTCAGGTCCTGAGTCTTCAAGTACATGAACAAATTATTAGGAAAATTATGTTGTTGTTTTTTCAACATAATGTATTAATGCTTCTCACCACATATGTAAACTTGAAGGCTGTATATTTTACCAGATGCATAAAGAAGGTATAAAACAGATGAGTAAGGAACAGGGAAGTTTTGAAATAATGAATCAACGAGCGATCAATGCGGAGAGAGCCAGAGATGACGCAAATCTTCTTGTCGAGTCCTTACAACATAAATTTAAAATGGAGGAAGTGAAGTAAGTGAAAGTGTGCTTTATTGGTTTCATTGTCAAAATTATCTTGTAAAATTCACAATTATGTAGAACTCAGTGTGGGCTTAGATTTTGTATCTCTAGACTCCTTGTTGAGACGTTGTTGCTCTTGAGCCCTCCTCTATAATGAGAGACCACTTAAAGACCACCTCAATAACAAGACCACCTTAAAATGAAAAACACAACTGTCAAGTCCATTTTCACTGTTTAACTCTTCATTCAATCTCAATATTAAGACCACCTCAATAAGAAGACTAGTTTTTAGGGTACCAAGGGTGGTCTTTTATTGAGGTTTTACTGTTATGTTTTATGAAGTAAGAAAGATTGATTCACTGGAAGTATTGTTTTATTGCTATATTTTCCAGTGGTCAGCAGTTGAAAGATCAGTTAGAAGGCCAGTTAAATAATTCACGAGAGAGAATGTCATCGTTACAACAAGAATTTGAAAATGTCAATGACGACAGGATACGATTACTGGATGATATCGATGAAATAAAGAAAAGACTTCAATCTGCTCAACAAGAGAAAGAGGCAGCTCAAAGAAAATACCAAAAAGAGGTTGATTAATAATTTGTACAGCATTCGTGATAAGGGTCTGATTCCACAAAGGATCTAATTGGACACCTGTCTCATTGTCAGATTTTGTGAGTTGAGTTATCGAATGCTTAGCCAATCAAAGAGGTGAAATGTAAACAAATTTACAAATACAAGCGCCACTGTCAACCGAGGTGCAGTGGTCGAGGGGTAAGGCGTCTGACTCTCGATCCCAAGGTCGTGAGTTCGATTCCCATGATGAGCGGGATTTGATCACAAACTTCACAATCCCTTATTAATTCGGCGCGAGTACTGGTTGGTAGTCAGGAAGCAGTCATCGAGAGTGATTAGTATAAGTTGTAAGAACTTGTTTCACAATCAATATAAAATAAATAAGTTTAAACTAAACTGTCTATGGGTAGAGAGTTGTGGCTAAATTTTCAAGATAAGATATATTTGAAAAGTCTTAATTCTAGAAGTTTTGTGAATCTGGGGCCTGACCTGATGGGAGAGAATCTTTCAGAAGTTTGAATATAAATTCCTACACCCTTGATTTTGATGGTAATCTGGTTCATTTATCTATTTCACGGTGGTAATGTATCTGTTGTGACTGGATGTATTAAGAATGTAGCTAACAGTGAATACCTGATTTTATACTTCAGATTACTATTTTTGAACAAGAAAACAACATGAAATTACGAGACTATGAAGTAAAGCTGCAGTCAACAGAAGACGTCAATCGACATTCAATGTCTGAACTACGCAAGCTATTGAATGGTCAACAAAGAATGTGTGCCAGGTGAAATACAGTTACATTTACCATTCATTGTTGTCAGTTGCTTTTAAAGAACACACGTTATAGTGGGACTGCTTGGTAGAATCTTCAGGGGGCTGGTTTTGCCAAATAGATGTTCAAAGTAACAAAAATTGGTAAAACTTGGCTTTGGACTAGATTATAAGAATCTTTTACTAGCTTCCTGTATGGATTGAAATATCCGAAACAAGGGTTATTGTTAAGGCAGTCACCTGAGAGCTGGATATTTCCATCCGCACATAAAGCCAGTGATAGATTCTTTTTCTTGCATAGCATTTTAAGAAATAAAGTTTACAAATTAAAACAATTAAATATGCAAAAATTTGAAAAGCTCATCAGATATCAGGGGGGAATTAAAGTTTTGCATCGTCTGGTATGCAAGAAATAACTCGTGTTATATGGTTCACTGTTAGATTGTGCTTTTCCAAAGTTTAATTTAATACAATACTGGAAACTATTATACAACTTAGCTGAACATGGTATAGAAGGTTTTTGTTGTAAAATGTTGAATCAGACAACTGAGGTATTATATCATGGTGTAACTACAGCACATATACTTGTTGGGTTATACTAATGTACACACCTTTATTACTTTACATGGACACATTTCACTGAAACCTTCTTTGTATCAGGCTTTAGTGTACGTATGATTGTGTTGCTGTTTTACTGCAGAATCCTGGAAAGCATGAAATTAATACATGTAGATATAGATAGAGTTTAGCAACACTATTGTAGCTGTTGTGTAACCAAATCTGAGTTACAACAATTATGCAGCAAACCTGTAATAAAGAACTGATTGTTTTAGATGGAAGGAGGAATGTACAAGTATTGCTCAGAAGTATGAAGCCAAGGTGACAGATTTAAGGTCAGAAATGTCTCAACTAAAGAAGAGAACTCACGAGGTTACCAAGTTGTTGAAGGACAGCCAGGAGAAGACAATTCAGGTGTGTTCTTGTTTTATTTTGTATAGCTCGGACTATTGGAGTTGTATCCCTTTAGATTCCCACATTTGCAACTTTGGGAGTCCTGATAATTTTTTGTGGTCCCAAGAGTACATTTTTAGCTTTGACATTTTTTTATCAGCCATTGTAATTGTGTAATACCAATATGCTTGCAATGTGCAATAATTGAAGCGATATTGAGTGAAAGTGAATTTTAAATAACGAAAAGTGCCAATTTTCCAAAATGGGCTGATCATATATTTAATGGTATTTGTTTATATAGGCAGAAAAGATGATACAAGATTACACAAAGGGGATACAGAGAATGGAACAACGAATGAGAGATTCAGAAAGCAGAGCGGCTGATGCATCAAAACAGGTATGTTACCTCCATGTGTGTATGTGTCTAAATGTACAAGATGTTTGTTGTTACAATGCTAATGAATTTCAGATAATATTTATAGTGAAGGATTCACTGTGTATAGATCTTTCCTACTTAATTTTGTTACTTTTATTATTCCTGATTAATGTGGGTATTACTGTAAAATCTGATATTTTCACCATGGATGAACTTTCACTGCTATTGCAAGATTTTATATTTGCGGAATAAATGCTCACTTAACATTGTTTTGTAAAATGCTCGCTTAACATTGTTTTGTAAAATGCTCGCTTAACATTGTTTTGTAAAATGCTCGCTTAACATTGTTTTGTAAAATGCTCGCTTAACATTGTTTTGTTAAATGCTCGCTTAACATTGTTTTGTAAAATGCTCGCTTAATATTGTTTTGTTAAATGCTCGCTTAACATTGTTTTGTTAAATGCTCGCTTAACATTGTTTTGTTAAATGCTCGCTAAACATTGTTTTGTTAATTATACGACAAAATTTAAAATAGAAACTCACGAATATATTACCTCATGAAACCTGGTAACTTTAATTTGTGAAATATTGGTTTTGTGAAACATCAGGATTTACAGTATTATTATTTGTTTCAGTTAGAAACAAATAAAATATACTGGTACTAGATAACTTTAATGCTTTTGTTTCAGTAATCATATCGTGCTTTCTAGACAAGTAAAATCTGTTGTAATTTTGTTGTTGATGTTTTCAGTTATCCCGTCGTATTATCCGAGAAAAACAAATGGAAAGTGAAAAACGAAGTCTATCTCAGGAATTAAAACGTAGTCAACTTGAGGCATCTACAAAATCAGTTAGGTAAGGAATGATGCAATAGTTGTCAGTAAATGTCTCTTACCATGCATTCCTGTCCAAAGCTACCTTGCTATTTCCCGGCAACTACTGATCAAAATTCGATGAAACTTAATGGGAAGCTTCACTACCAAGACAAGATGCACACACTGTTAGCATGTTCTGGTTCAATGTTTCACATACTTGTAGCTCTTTCCTCATGTACATACTTCAGGGAGCATCCATCGGTTCTACCAATATTCTTGTTTGTTTAATTTTAAGATTACAAAGTTTTGAATGTTTTTTCTGTATTTTGTTCAATGTAGGTACAATGCTATATTCTAATGAAACCAAGATTTTTTTTATTTATATAGATAAGTCTGAAGAGGTTTGTACCATATGTGTTAGGAATGTTTGTATTCTATGTCTATAAACTTACCAACATATATTTTCTTCCTTCGTGTGATATTTGGAACTGTTTATTTACTATAGATTTAATCAGAATGTGGAACTGTAATCTTGCATTTTCTTGTATTGATATGTTTATAGGGTAGAAGTTCATCTGTTACACTGTGTAGTTCTTTTGTCTGTTGTGTTTCTTAATGTTATTTTAGGAAATTGTATGACATACTGTAGTAATTCTGAACATAGTGAACTGTGTGTATGTGCTGCTGACCACTCTCTCTCTCTCTCTCTCTCTCAATTTGCCTTACTTATACCCGAGGGCACTGTTTTAGGATTAAGTTTAACATGGTGATACTTGCTCTGTTTAATAATGTGGTGTTTAGTTTTTTATTTCAAAAGAATAGGTGCTAAGTATATCAGGTACTGTTTGAGTGATAGCATTTAATTTTTTATATTATTTAATCTTTCTCAAATCCTGAATGGTTTATTTTATTCTGTTGTTTGCTATAAAATATGTCTTGTCGTTTATGTATACAAAATCTATACAAAAACTATAAAATTGTTTTGTATAGTAGTTTAAAGTTTTTTGATTTTATTCATGAATTTTCCTTATTTGGGCATATATGTTATTCATGAATTTTCCTTATTTGGGCATACGTGTTATTCATGAATTTCCTTATTTGGGCATACATGTTATTCATGAATTTTTCTTATTTGGGCATACATGTGATCCATGAATTTCCTTATTTGGGCATACCGTAGTCATACATGCTAACATGAAATTTCCTTATTTGGGCATACACGATAATAATAAGCATTCTCTATTTTACTTGGCTAGCTAGGTACTGATAACTGAAGGAACATTGATCATTATCAAAAGCAAATATTATGACAAGGTAACAGGGAGACGTTATGGTCGAGGGGTAATCGCAATCTCTCAAGAAAGCCCAAGTATGATAAATATAAGTTGTAAACTTGTTTTGTTGTACAATAAATATGATTAGAAGCATACATGTCTACATATATTTATTTTTAAAGAAATATGTAAAAATTTACCCTTATGATTTATTTGGTATTTCAGAAGTCATGCCGAGGACCTTCACATTACAGATCTGGTTGCTAGTCATGGTTCTATGAATGGCTCTGTCAGGAGGAAAGGAGAAATTGATGACTTTATTGAGGATAGATGATGTTAAAGATTATGATATTAAATTCTGTTAATTATTTATATTGTTGTGATTGCTACCAGAGTTTGCCAAATGTAGCCGGTCTTCACCATACCAAGATAATTGTTTCCACATTCTCCAACGATTTTACTAGACAAATCAGGCAGTGAGACACCTTTGTCAAACTCGGATTAATATAAGAATATTCTAAAACTTCATGTTACAATGTGTCGGACAATTTGTATGAATTGGTGGACATTAAGCTGCTGTAGTAGGACTCAACTGGACATTGGTCAACACTTGTGTATGGTACATTAATTCACTGATGGTACTTTGATTTAATCATTGTATGCACCACCAGGAACATTTGATTGTTTTGTAATGGTTAATATTTTGTAATACTGTGTTGATATTAATATAAAAATGTAGAATATATTTACTCAGAAATTCTGTATGATTTCTTGTCAAAAACCTGTGATATTCTTTTTTTACCATTTTCTTTATATCTTCAGCTCTCTTATAGTTCTCAATATTTCAAACATACTGTAGTAATTATATTAGGCTTTTTAATTAAGCAGTTTAAATACTTCATCAGGAAGACCTAATTAACATTGTTTCCATTGTAATTCTCTGTATGATCATTTACAATCATAGTGATATTTGTATATCCATTGATTTATATTGATAATAAAAGTATGAACATATCAACTTTTGTTGTTGTCAAATTTCAGGTTTTTATCTCAAAATGCAAATAGGTACAACTGTTTCTGTATGATACAAATAAAAACTATTTGCGTTTGCAAGGATGCCATTCCTTATGGAATATGTAAAAATAATTTACATACATCAATCCGAGCCAAACCTCGTTTATTGTAAAACCTTCTATCCAAATACTTGGTATCATCCGAAATAAATACCAGGTTCCAATGTATCTTCTCATGCACATTAAATTGGAATGGGCTATTGGAAACTATGACCAGATGAATGAATGATGTCCGACTGTATGTGACACTGTAACTAGGGGTGTCATGATGTACCATGATATGTTTCATTGCTTTATATTAGCAACATATTGTAATATGTACCCAATATATTGCTTTATTACCATAAGCTATGACTGAAGATATTTTTCTAAATAAACATGCATATTCTGAAACTCTCGTTTCAGTAATTAAATGAGGTTTTCATGACTAAGTAATAAACTAAAACCAAACAGCGATACTCGTTTCATGTTTCGATTATGAAATGAGGCTTTCATGATTATAATATCACATTTTTTTAGGTAGTACTTGGTAACATTGTAGTTTACTGAAGAAAAATATATTGTAAAAATACTTCTAATACTGTGGTACAGTTTGGCTGCATATTTCAACATACTGGTATCTTGTGACACCTCTAGCTTTAACCATTTATCTATCATTCATATACATCAGGTTAACTAGTTCAAACTACCAAATTTTCTTTCTCCAACTCGGAAAGTTTTTTGGTTTTCAGAGTCTTTAAATTATTATACAAAAAACAATGATAAAATGTTTATTAATCAACAATAACAGCAGTAGAAATAGACATATGAAATGAACATCAGAATAATGAAATGTTCAGTTCAGCCAATAGGTAAATGTCCTCACCAGATTTCATACAAGAGCAAGGTGTCTGTGCAATTCACACACGTCATGAAGGTATATATCACTTGCTGCATAAAAGCCACAAAGGTTGGAAGCAGTTGATTATTTCTGTTGTATGATTATAGAATACCAGGTACTTACACATTTAGTATCACATGACATCACTAAGCACCAAAAATTATCAAAGAAGATATTTTGTACAGAAAACGTTGGCAGACTCGAGGAGGGGGGGGGGAGGGAGACCTGCTGCCCCCCCCCCCCCCCTAATATCTGGTAAATGAACATAAAAATTTAAAATGGTAAACTCTCTAACTATGCTATTATCATGATACTTTAAGGCATCACAAAATAGACAAAACAAGTTTAATGTCTGTACTTATACATCACAAATAAGCAACACTTTAGTGCAGAAATCCAGCCTTCCTATCACAAAATCCCGTAGCCACGCCCAGAATACCGTCGCAATCGCACTCAATATTTCTGTAATACCAAGTGTTGTATAATTTTACTGTGAACTAACAGTTTATTTTTTGGAGGCATACATGACATCTGTTCTCAAAGCGTACTTTCTGCCTTTCTGCAACATGGAGCCCTCGTGTAAGATATCATGTTGAAATACCAACACCATACCTGTAATCATATCCAATAAAACTATAGTTGTTATTGACATTACCAAGCAAGTATTCTGGTCCTATGAACTGATCAGTAAATCATCCAGCTTTCATGGCAAATAGTTCATAAATATAAGCATAAATACTGCAAGTATATTAATATTGGAACATCAATGAAGATATAACAAAAAATATCTTGAAAAAAGATGGTCGGCGCAATTTGAAGGTAAAAATTGGTTGTGCAACACAAAAATTGCCGAGATGTTACGATTGCTGGTCACTCCAGATCTAAAATGGATTTCGATATATTCACTGAAATTCAGTAGATTTCGGTATGGTATGGTACCCCTTATCGAAACGTTAACCAATCCAATGTCAATGTTACAAATGTTGTTCGGTTGAAGAGAAGTTAGTTTAGAGTTTATGTTCGGTTGAAGAGAAGTTAGTTTAGTGTTTATCGTAAGATTTGATTTGTTTACACAACACTGATATGCAAATAGCAAAGCTATGTTTGTACAGCTTCGCCGAAAAACGGTTTACAGTTTTTATTAGGGATGTCAACGAATAGCAAATCAGGTATTCGAATATTCGTTTTTCATTTCGAACGAATATTCGAATATTCGTTCGACACAACTTAGACAAAATTATTAAAAAAATAATATTTCATATACCAAAGTTCCTTACGTGCTGTGAGTATTCTACTTTCGTTTTCACCGGAAATTAAGACTCTGACGAATGAAGTTATTGCAGTTAACAGATCATCTTCTGAATGCCAATATTCGTGTTTATGAATATCTTTGTGAAGTGTTTAATATGTTTTGTTTTCGTCAATTGTTCATTATTTTGCAAATAAAGCATGACAAAAAGAATCAGTTCTGTTATTTTTAAGATGTAATAACAACCCATTGTGTTTTCAAGTTTTATTACAAGTTTCAACGTTTATCATTTATGCATTCATAAATATACGAAATCAAGAACATGACAACTTGGCAACACGTTGCATTTTGAGTAAAAGGTTTTTAAACAGTCATTTTGATTGGATGATATGACCTACGTGAAAAATTAGTATGCAAATTATGTTGTTGCCCGTCACCCCATTTTTCTTTTCTCAATTCCATCTTTGATCTTCCTTAACTAAAAAGCGAGTCATAAACTCAAGTCCCTGTGGTTGGTTTCGTCAACAACAAAATTACCGACATTTAGACACCTATTTTCTTCTATTTGAGACTATGGACTATCAAACTGTTACAAACGGTCAGTAATTAACGGATTATCGAAAGAGACAAAATGTCATCACCCGACGATAAACAATTATATTAGCACCCCCCAATATACACAATGACACTTTTACAAGCGCCTATATTTCAACAACAACAACAACATCCTTTATTACTCTCATACTATCTTACACAAATCGGGGTCGGCAAATAAATAAACAAACAACAATTTTTATTTTTCATAATTTTTTTATTAAGTATAAGTTTTCGAATATTCGAATATTGAAACAGGATTCGAATATTCGAAGATAAAACGAATATTCGAATATTCGAATATTCGTTGACATCCCTAGTTTTTATTGTAATATACAATATCTGAAAATTGCGAAATTGTTCGCTAATTTACAGCTAATTAAAATTATTTCTGCCAACTATTCAGTTGCAGTGCCATTTTTTTCTGTTGATCTCGAGGCTATATTGTAAAGTAATACCTCAATAACAAGACCACCCTTGGAAATAGCATTTCACGAAAACAACTTTCTGTTAGTTTGATTTGAGTATGTCAACAAGTGGTACCTGTTTTTGGAACAACCTCGATTCTTTCTTTCTCACCATAGTCCATAAATGTTGTACTTCCACCCTTAAAACCCTGCAAGTTTTGAGAATAATATATATATATCATTAGGGAGGCATAGTGCTCGAATCGCAATGAAAACAAAGGCGGGATTTATCATCCGTCATAAATTGAACGGATCTAAAATTAAACGTTGTACCCCTGGTAAAAAACGATTTTACCGAATTCCGGACTTCATCCATTTCTTCAGATATATATGCAAATGTCAGGAAGTTAAATATATGAATTAATTACCTAAACAGTGCAAATGTATCTTGTTATCATAAAACATACATGTTGAACATGTAATCTGTAATGTATACACACAAACATACAAACAAGTAGGAGTTTATAGTCCATCGAAGGAATTAAAAAAGATAATTGATATATCGTAGATATTTGTCTTTCGATATATCAAAATCGTCGATATATCCAAAAATTTGAATCAAGACACCTTATGTCAACAAATTGTCAATAATCACCTCGTTCATATATAGCTGTATAGTGACATAGCTGCGTTCTCCGTTGTCACGCATGTAGCACCCGTCCCCATGAGGAGCAAAGTATTCGCCAGGATCATATTTCAAAAATCTCAGTCTTTCGTTCAGGCCCATAACTTGTCTGTCGGCCCACGTTGCGGGTATATATTGTTTAATTCTTTGCCAGATTCTGTCAGCTTCGTCGAATGAATCCCATATGCACCTTGTATTGTTTCGTACGTCCTTCATCAGCATTTGTCTAAAAGAGAAACAATTTTATGGTAAAATAAAAAAAAGGTCATGTACAATGAAACCTCTGTAACAAGACCACCATTGGTTCTGAAGTGAGTTGGCCCTTTTATATGCTATGTTTGATTACTGTATTCAAATGTGGAAAAATAATTTATCCCTTCTAATTAGTATTCATATACTATAGAAGGGATAAAGGGAGATAACTCTATAAGGGAAAAGGGAGAGAACTCGTGACAATCTCGTGGTTCTATCAGTTTTCAACTAACAGAACAATTAAGCAAGTTTATCAGTTTGATCCGTATTCTTACCTTCCAGCTCCAATATTCACTAGAGCATCTGTATATCCCATCTTCTCAGTTTTCTTTATGAAATCATCACATTCCTACAACATGAATGAAAATGGATAAGTAGATATATACAATGCTCGTGTCTAATTATGTATCAAAACCCGGAACTAAGATAGGTGTTCTTGTAACCCTGCTCTCATATCCTAACATTACGGCAATATTTACAATGAAAGTTGTGGTAAATCTCGCAGATAAGACAAAACAAAATTATGTAAAAATGAAGTAAATTGCAGTTAACCTTGTAAAAGATTTAAACCTACCTGTTTGGAGAAAACGTTATAAAGTACAAACGCTAGTTTTCCTTTGAAATCTGCGGGGAGAGTTACGTCTTCTTTCACTATTTTCGTTTTATCATCAGCTTCATCAACTGTTGTGTCAATCTTTTCTGCAGGATTTGTATTTTCACGCCTGACTTCGCCTTCATGTTCACAATCGTCCTCTGTATTGCCTGTGTTTATGTCCATTTTGGCAATACGAGTTTCAACAATTCCACTTTCACTTTCGTTATCCAAATTTTTATTAACCGATTTTGAATCTTCCTTCCCTGTAAGCTTTTGATAGATTGACGACAACATTTTCTCGTCTCTCTGTCACTTAAATCAAGTTTAACCAATGAAATGTTACGGTCGATAACTCAATCTGTCATGAAATGTTTTTAATAATTTTAAAATTATGACGTAATTTCCATAGAACATACACAATCCTACTTCCGGTTCCGTAACTAGTCACAACTTAAAACACTAATAAAACGTCTGCGGAGAGTTTTCTTAACTAACACAATCTATAACCAATTATATACATGTATTAGAATCTACATGTATAACTTGTATAAACTGTATTCTTAAGATTTTTACAAATCTTTTCGACTTCTTATCGTGAATTTTAAGGAAAAAAGACGCACGTTTTGTCCACCATATACTTTCGACAACGTTTGTTTACAGTGTACCAAACCAGAATTACTTAAATACTTCAAGTAAGATCGATATGTGTCATGATCTATATTTAACATTGAGGCACAGGATAATCCTCTCTCTACATTTAGAAATCGATCATATGTTTAACATATCAATCGCAACATACAGACGATCTAAGTTCTTCAATTCCTTGGTAGATATAACAGATATTTATAGAATTCAGTGGTAGGCTTTAATAATGATTTAAGCAATTGCTGATTAGACTCTGGAACATGCTTGACTAAATTACGCGGTAAAACTAATGGAGGATATCTGAAATGGTCATAACCGGAAACACTGCGGACCAAGCCACGTGGCCAAATACACGCGTCCGTTCGATATTAAAAAATATAGAATATACATAATATAGTTTGTCTCTGTGCTACATGAGCGTTCCTGGTGCAAGTTGTATCTAGTGTAATAGTCCCTTAAACGCTTGCATTCCTAAATAAAGTATTATAGATCTAGCTAGCTGTATATCACGGACTCCGTGTATATATGTATAAACAATTAGATTTAGATACGGATTAAATAGGCGTTTAAATGATCTAAATTTTCTTGAATAAATCTAGACATAACAAGAATCTACATAATCTAAAGTATTAGAAACTAACGTATTCGTATTCGTTTAAACTGCTTTCATTTATTTTATTTTTTTCAACGGGAGACAATCTATCATGAAACGACTTTTCTCCTTACAATGGTTACTTCCCTTGTTAACGAAGGGAGATCACTGGACTGACCCTGAACCTCCTCAGCTGTTTCAGCAATGTTGTCGTTCGGATCATTTGCCTGGTTTATTTGTTCTGTGTGGGTATCTCTCGGTGCCCTGTTTGTCAGTTTTCCCAAGTTGACGCCAGCTATCGTGCTCCATCTCTACGTGTATGGAAAGATAAGAAAGAGTGGGGGAGTGAACAGTAAAAACAAGTCCTTGCTACTTCCAAAGAGGTACTGTACTATTTATCATTATATATTCTATCTATTTTATTTTAGTCTGTAAGATACTACAGTTTTCTTTTCAGTTAATATCAAACATATGGAACGTTTTGGTTTGTATAATTTCGCAATCTACTTTCATCATTCAATGTTGACATTCTTCTGTGCACAAAGTAAGGTCAACATTTAGGACATGTATAAAGCAGCCATACACTTTAAAGTTTTCTCTGACTCGACACTATCACTCCCCTCTACTTTACTAAAGCTGCCCTGTTGTGTATCTATCTAACAACCCCAGGCACACGCCACATTCTCGCTTGCATGCTTTATTTTAATAATGATTTCCAAGTAATAAGGTCAAATTCAGAAAATGTACAAAACGAGTTTGTGCCTGCACATGTTTTAGCTGGCTACGCCCCCTGCTGTGTGACCTTGTGTCGGAGCAAGACAGGTCACAGGTTTGATATCATTGATAAGGTAGATATAACTGGCTACCAACTATCGCCACTCTAGCGTTTGGTCTAAATCTAGTCACGTAAATTTTATTTAATATGGAAGTAGCCAGTAGGGAAAAACATATATGGCCCAAAATGTGCACCTCTGCGCAAGTGGGCGCATTAGTTACCCCTTCTTTCCTTTGGTAACTGAAGGTAACTTGTTCTATCTCTTTGGTAACTTCTCTGATTTTTTGGAGAATTTCTCCAACCTTACCATCATATAAGGCTTATAACTATGAAAAATCTATCAAAATATGAAAAACATACCCTCATATTTCCAGTTACCAGGTAACTGCTCTATGTCTTTGGTAACTTTGAGGTAACTGGTGGTACTCAGTCAATACAGTGGTAACTTTTCTACTTCTATCAAAATATGAAAAACATACCATCATATTTCCAGTTACCAGGTAACTGCACTATGTCTTTGGTAACTTTGAGGTAACTGGTGGTAACTCAGTCAATACAGTGGTAACTTTTCTTCTTCTATCAAAATATGAAAAACATACCCTCATATTTCCAGTTACCAGGTAACTGCACTATGTCTTTGGTAACTTTGAGGTAACTGGTGGTAACTCAGTCAATACAGTGGTAACTTTTCTACTTCTATCAAAATATGAAAAACATACCCTCATATTTCCAAAGTTACCACTGTATTGACTGAGTTACCACCAGTTACCTCAAAGTTACCAAAGACATAGTGCAGTTACCTGGTAACTGGAAATGTGAGGGTATATTTTTCATATTTTGATAGAAGTAGAAAAGTTACCACTGCATTGACCGAGTTACCAAAGAGATAGAACAAGTTACCTTCAGTTACCAAAGGAAAGAAGGGGTAACTAATGCGCCCACTTGCGCAGAGGTGCACATTTTGGGCCATATCTAGGGAAAAAGACATCTCCCACTGTGGGGATTCATATGAATTGCTTGACTCTAGGGTGGAGAACTTGACCCTGAAAAGGCTAAAAAATATCTAATTCCCTTGGGTCAGCCCACCACTCCTCCTGGGGTAAAATATATAAGTTTATAAGTGCATAACATACGCCCTACTGAGATTTTAACACTGACTGACAGTCACTGACTAGATATTTCTTAGTCTAACTGATAGTTGTTCTACTTTCAGTTACTTCAGCCATTTCTACTTTGGTGGAATTTTGTGCATCACCGCCAGTTTCGTTTTATGTCTATACGTTACCTGTGGGGAGGAGCCATGGCCAAATTTTCTTTACAATGTGGTTGATTTTATGAGATACCCAACTAAGGAAAGTAAGTTATAAATGTATACACAATTATCTGTGCTTACCTATGAAATCCTACTGAAAAGAATGTTTTGTTGAAAAAATAATACTTTAATATTATTGTAATAAATCCAATGCAATCATTCCAAGAAACACTTATTCTGTCACAATAAGTGATAACTCAGGGAATGTCCCATAGAGTTTACTTGACTTTCCATCCTTCTTGCAGATTAAATTAGCAATGTATCACATATCTAAAACTGATATCTTCTTTATATACTTCTTTCACAATTTAATACGCAAACAGTTTCAGGTGAATAATGCAGTATTTATGTTACATTATTTTTTAGTAACTCAACTGATCAGACTGACTTTAAAGTAATTTCAATGATACAATTTGAATATATATACATATACATTTGTATAATGTGTATGCTTTCTTTCAGGTTATGGGGACATGTTTTCAAATCTACTTGTATTGGCCTGTGCTAATTTCCAGGTGGTCAGAAGATTCCTTGAATGTTTGTTAGTAAGCGTGTACTCCCCTCAAAGTAAAATGAGTCTTGTCATCTACTTTGTTGGTGTGGCCTTTTATGCCACTGTACCGATCACTTCTATAGCGGGGACAGACTTAAATGATCCATTTAAATGTGCAGGTAAATCAGCATTCAGTTATCTTTTACTATCAGGGGTTCAATTTGACCCTGGAGTTGACCCTTTGACCTCGGGAATTTCCAAAAAGCCTCAAATTGACAATCAGGATTCTGGCTGAGGGGTAATTTTTTCGCTAAATTTAACTGTAAAAAATTATCAAAATGACCCTTGAGATTCATGAGCACCTAATGGAACCCCCCTAATGGAGCCCCTGTACTATATGCATTTTCTTTATTCAGATCGTTGTTTTGATTAATTGCAGATTTTTGTCGTTTTGACTCATTATTTCATCAATATAGTTATTATAATGACCTTCATATTTTACAAAAATGTAAAAAAAAATAACTTAAAAGGTTCTTTTTTTGAATATGGAATAGTCAATGTGTTCAGTGTATGTATACTAAATACCATATTTTACATTGCGTAAATTATTCTTAAATATTTATGGGGATTATGAACAAAAGTAACATTGTCTTTTTTATCCTTGTAGACTTGTTCCAGTATTTTTGTTGGAATCACATTGCTGGTATCGGGATTTTTGTGTGGGCGTCATGGCAACAAAATAGGGTAGCTGTACAATTTGCCAAACTACGACAAAACAAATCAGGTATATTATTTGATGTTGATATATAAGCTTTGTACTTTCACTTTGTGCATTTTTTAATTATCATTTTTATTTTTTGGTTTTATAGAGTATTCCATTTTTGGAAACAGGTAAACAGTCAAAGACAAACAAATTAAGGTATTTGCAATCATGCGGGTAATCTTTAATTATTGCATATGAAGGATTACTGCTGTACAGTCACTGTAGTGGGTAGGACCCAGAAGTTTCACATCCAAGTTTCGAGGTTCAATCCTTGCAATTACTCAAACTCTCGAAGTAATCACCCCTGGACAGTGAAATAGAACCTACCGTTCTAATTCTGATGGAACAATAAAATGTGTCTATTATGAGCTGGATTGGATACTTCTTGTAACAAATTGATTGCAGATGTAAATTAGAACTTGGAGAAACCTAATAATTGATGAAAAGGTCTCAGCAACATTATAAAACTAGCCCCAGCTTAGCTCGGATAGGCAACATTATAAAACTAGCCCCAGCTTAGCTCGGATAGGCAACATTATAAAACTAGCCCCAGCTTAGCTCGGATAGGCAACATTATAAAACTAGCCCCAGCTTAGCTCGGATAGTAATACTCAATCCTACTTTGTAACTGTAGCAACCATTTCCGTCCATCTAAGTTAATTATTTACTCAATATTTCATTGCTTACTTTCAGGGAAAGTTGAAAATACAAAACATCACGTTCCTCATGGCGGACTGTTCGAGTACGTTTCCTGCCCTCATTACTTCACTGAAATTCTGATTTACTTTTCAATGAATGTCATGTTCTCGTTCAGGAATACAATGATGGTTTGGTTGTTTATATTTGTGCTGGTCAATCAACTTATTTCTGGGCATTTTTCTCATAAATGGTATAAAGAGAATTTTCCTAGATACCCGAGATCTAGAAAATCCACAATACCGTACTTATTTTGATATGCTTTTGTTTGCTGGGTATAAAACACAGTTTTTGTGTCACTTTTGATATGCAAGAGTATTTTACGACTTCAATGTATATATATTACAGTTGATATTACAGTTATAATTTGAGATCCACGACAAAACTTGTATTAGTGACCAAAAAGTCAATTTTCAGGTTTTTACATTTTCTAACATATACATTTTTCAACTTTCATTTAAATACCAAAAGTATTAAAATTGGGGGTCTACTTTCTTTTTTATAACATTCTTATATCAAGAACAAGATGCAAAAGTAAGCAACAAGATGATGACGTCGCATCATAATGTACATAATTCTTGTACATAAATCTTCAAATGGAAAACAAATTTATCACATAACTTGCACTCCAGGAGTGGCATAAAGCAGTGACATAACTATCATATGTAACTAGTTACATAAATAGCCGAATCACAGAACTATTTAAAGTCTATTTAAAGATTGAAAACAATCTATTTATGGTGTTATGTGATAAATAGAATCTTACATTCGTGCTTATTTGATATTGTTTTTATGAAACTCTTCGACTGAAACGAATACCATTCAGTCGACTCGTTTCATAAAAACAATATCAAATAAGCATGTAAGATCCTCTATTTATACAATACTTATATAAATATTTTCTGTAAATTACAATGAAGCCTCCAAAACATATTCGGACAAATGGCATAGTTTGTGACTTCACGTTGATTGGGAAATACTCGACGTCATAACCAAGATCACTAAAACAGGTTTTGTCATGGGACTGCTTATTTTAATTAGATTGATCTCTTCAATATTCGCTGGTTTGGAGCACAGGAGATTGTCTCGAGTTCTTTCCTTTTATCCCTTCTAGAGTTCCCTCCCTTTATACCTTTTAATAGTACATATAAAGGGATAAAGGGGGAGAACTCTAGATGGTAAAGGAGAAAGAACTCGTGACAATCTCTTGTGATTTGGAGCATTAGCTGGAATATTGATCAATTGTCCATGCCTCACTTCGAAATGTCTTAGATACCCTGCTCGACTTTAACATATTATTGTATTTTCTGATTTAATAATCTCTACAGACTTTTGAAATGTTGAAAATGACACACGATTCTATTTTTTGGGTTTTAATTTTTTTTTGTAATGGGGTTTTAAGTCACACAAACAGCCCGGGTCATGTTGTGCATTTTCTAACTATTCAGATGGGAAGAACCCCAGGTGTCCATTCTAGCATTAATTTGGCATAGCTTTTTAATTTTATTATGTCCATATCACCAAATAACTGACTTTTTCAAGTATTTTAAAAAGATGGTCTAGTCACTAAGCACACTAATCAAACGCAAAAAATATATAGTATATTATAATACTGCAAATAAATATCCAGTAATTTCATTGGTTAAGGGCTCACATATAGTATTCTATATACATGTACACGGCGCTGACAGGGTATTTTACGTGCGAACTAATTTCCCCTTCATGCGCCCCATGACCATTTTTGCCAACGCCTCGGGTTATATGGCACACAAGCAGGTTATATTCCCCCATATACCCTGTCAACAACATGTATAACTACAATGTAATACTATAGAAGAGGAGATAACTCATTTCAATCTCCTATGTTACTTAGTAATTTACCATTTCATACATATTTATCTAGTGGTGGATGCAGTTTCTTGTCATGTCTCGATGAGTACGTATTTACTACTAATTCAATGCAATATTTATGTCAGGTGTTAATAATTTTACCAGTGATTTTCACTGTAATGTATCATTAGTTAAAAATGCTTGTATGTCAAAATCATACACAGTAAAACCTCAATGATAAGACCACCTTTTGGAACCTTGAAAACGGGCCTTTCTATTGAGGTGGTCTTAATATTGAGCTTGAATAAAGATCAAAACAGTGAAAATGCACTTAAAAATAGTGTTCTTAATTTTGATGTGGTATTATTATTGAGGTGGTTTTTAAGTGAAGTTTTAGTGTAGTTTGTTACGAAGTTTGAGTGTTTGCTGTCTATCACAAATATCGCAATTTAGTTGACACATTTTTTGTTTGTATTTGCATTGTTTAAATGTTCTTTAGACCATTATAGTATGTATGTACCACGCTTGTTTACATTGCATGTTTACAAATGTTGTCATTTTGAATACATGTAGTTTATTCTGTATATAATTACAGCAATTTAATAATGATTTAGAAATAGTATTTCCATGACTGAAACAAAAGTTTACCAAGATCTTGTTGTGTTGTATTGTTGTCTTGATGGAAACCAACATGAAATTGTTTCTGTGGAAATTACTGAATATATAAGTGGCCCGAGTTCATGAAAATACTTAAGTTTTAAGTCAGTAACTGTCTTAAGTATATTTATCAATTGTTTCTGCGTGTGAAATCGAAAGGGTCGAAAGTTTCATTTCCGCGTGAGAAAAATTTCTTCTGTTAATATAAATCAATCACCAGTATCTACAGGCCAACAAGCTATAGAGACAAAATATACTTAAATAATTTCTTAAGAATTGTTTATCAGTCTTAAAAGATATTTATAAATAAATTATTAATAAAGGAGAAATATTGTCAGATAGTGCTCTTTTGATAACATTTATACAATGTAGTACAAGATTCTCATATCAAAATATAGGTTTTAAAAAAAACTCTTTGATAAACAATTAAAATGATTTAGAGATTTTTGCTTAGTTAAGTTAAAACTTACGCATTTTCATGAAATCGGGGCCAGATGAAGGTTTGAGCCCGGAATTGAAGGGATTTATCACGAGCTTCGCTATCCACAAATCTTCAGAAGCATTAATCTAGAGTCATAAATATAAGTTGTATGAACCTGTATCACAATCAGGGTAAAACTAATATGATTATACATTATACTATACTAACATTCAACCTGGAAATACTCCAGGACCAAAGTAATTGTGATAGTTTACAATTTTACATATAAGTAATATCCTCCACATTATAGTAAATAAATGTTTGTGGAAAGAATTGAATTTTGTTTCATTATGATCTGTTGTTAGGATACATCTAACCCAGTTTTCTAGCACGAAAACTTACAACTGTATTTTCTATAAACACACACAAAGAAATAAATGTTTGAAAATGGCATGTCAATTCCTTCATGCAGACATACTCTAAAACATTGAAGTCATATCTTGAATCTCCTACTGGAAAATTTAGCTATAGTAAGAAAATATCTTAACAATGAATGCGCACGTGACTTATATTGATCTTTACCACAGCCACTTGCCAGGAATATAAAAATACAAACTAGGAAATAAACTATATTACATTTAATTCAATCAATTCTTTCAACATTAAATTGTGCGAGTCATGTACTCCGCATCATGATATCTAATCAACCATTGTTAAACTTAAAATTGATCTACAAACAATATATTAATAAGTCCTGCTTTAGAACATAAACGTATGAATCACAAATTGACAAAATCTGACAAAGAAATTCTATCAGCATTATACTCTGTCAGGGCTCTAGCATTTTCCTTTAAATACAGCTGTACATGTTAAATATGACTTATCCGACATGGGAGGCTAAATGTCTTGAGTACAGCACAGGGTACAGATTAACAGTTAAGTAGGCGAGCATGACAGACTTGTCCTAGACTAAGTCCAAGTCAACTGTTGGTACCTGAATCGGCAATTAGACTTGTCTTCGACGTTTGGCTAGTGGATTTCTAGAGCCCTGTCCATGGCAGACATCTGACCATGTTGTTAGAGTAGATTATGGTTGTACTTCAAATATTAGCAGGATACAATAAACTGTTTATATAAAATATGAGCATGTGTAAACAAGTGATCACAATTTTACAATGAATAAACTGCAAGCATAACTAAACTTCTCATTTAGAGTGCCACAATGCTACCAAAGAAAATAGCTCTTGTTTATGAATAGCTGCTTCTTCACATATATAACATGATGACTATAAATTGAATTATCATTTACACCAATTCATAAGTATGATTAGTGAACATTAACAGACAAATAACGCACACACTGAGTTGATTACACACCATCACATACATTAAATCCTCGGCACTTAAATACTATGGAATTCTGGAATGAAAAACAATTTGTACATTGTTACACATAAATACATCTTTACACCAATCATCATGGACATTGTGGTAATAAATGACGGAATATCACCTCCTATCAAAACCTCAACCACTGCATTTGGGATATACAACCACACATAAGAATGCTACATTTTATTTTCTCCATTATTATTCAACCACAATAAAGACAGCACTTGCCTGGCACTCAATAATCATAGCCCCTCTCTTCAGGCACTATTGCCATTCTCATTGAGTGGATACAAAATCAAAAAAATCTGCATATACTGAAAGTCTGTCTTTGTACATAGCGGACAATTATTTACAGACTTGTATGAATATTCATCACGAGTGCCATATTCTGATATTACTAATAATTCATTGGTTCATGCAAAGAATACTTATAAGTCTTTGGATCAAATTCAAAATGGCAATAAAAAATTGTTTTCTGTACCAAATAAAACCTGAAGTATGTTTTGCAAGGAAAATATGAGATAAAGTAAGCAATCAAGTGATGCATGGACATTTTTACAAAGAAGCGAATTTACAGAATATCTTTTACAAAAAAGTTACATTAATTTCAAGTGTCAATATATTAAAATGGTAACTTAAGTAGAATACAAACTCACTTATCATTCAAAATAAAGTACTCATGTTTTCAAAAAAATCAAGAATGAAATATCTTCCCATTTTTCTAATTTGTACAAATTAAAATTCAAATAAAAAAACAAAAAATCATAACAAACTGCACAATAAATGAACACTGCACTGCTACAAATCCTTCCGTTTGTAAGAAGCAGATTAACTGGCAACCATTTGTTGCACATTGTATTTTGATTCAGATACAATACATGTATATACAAGATTCTTTCATAAAAATGCAGTGTAAAATTGTTAGATTTAGATATCATAATTTTGTCCTAAAAACTCAATAGTAGAAACACATCACAGCTCAAAGTAAACACCAAGTTCCACCATTTTTCTTCTCATTTGAATAAAAAACTGAAAAAGAGAAAAAGACTTACTTAAAAATAAATACAATCGATCAGATTTTAGACAGAATATTCGACATTCCAAGCCTAGCGTCCATAAAGAACAGGAAAAAAGTGCTGGACTGGTATTTTAAGACAATTCTCAGACACAATTTAAGATTTAACAAGACACAATTTTTTATCCACAAGTGTTTTAAAGTTAAACTTGAACAATAGTGGTAGTTAAACTAGGTCAGCCAAAACACCGGTCAGATTATAGCAAAAACAATTGTTGAGTATGAATATATAAAGCAATGATCAAGGCATTTCTAACACGGAACTATAATGGCTGACAAATGTTTCAAACCTCTGCACAGTCATAGCAGGAAACAAACTGAGGAGTTGACGTAGGTTTGAAATGTAACAATGCTCAGAATCAGAGAAGATTTTGCTCACCTGTATGGATAACCTTGATACTTAGATCTAAATATGGAGAGAAGTAGGCTGAAAAACACAGCTACACATCCTAGTCCCACTAGAGCAAATACTGAAAATATAGAACAGATTTGTGTCAAATATTTTTGAAGTTTCTTTAAATTTATAAAATATTATTGCATAAGTTGTATACATGCTAAAATAATACTAGTTCATGTATGTATAAATAACATGAAACATACAAAATAGATTTTAAGTGCAGAAGTATTTTACACATTCATTTACTAAGGCCTGAAAAATGTAGTGTTTCAAGTAACCTGACTGACCCTAAGTAAATATATCAAACCTGATATTTATTTCGGATGATACCAAGTATTTGAATAGAAGGTTGTCAAATAAATGAGGTCCGACTGTAAGATAAATCAGTATACCAGAAATAACAAAAAAATACTTGGACATCTTCACAATTTTCTCGAACATACCTCTCTTTTTTCCTGGATCACCTTTTAAGTTATTTGCTTCACTCATCAGAATGAATCCACCAACTATTGCAGCATCTAGATATTGAATTAAGGACATGTAATTTATAACAAGCTTGCAAACAACACATCAACGCAACCACTTCTATCACGTACAATGTAAATGCTGGTTTAGTACATTTCTAGCCAAGACATTATCACTTTCATATGTTCACAATTCAATGAATTGTCAGTCAAATTAAAAAGCATTTGATAAGCTATGTGGGATAGGAAATCTAGTAAACCTAATCCAATCCTATTCATCATTAACTAGCTTACATGGCGACAGGCTGACTAGAGAGAATTAGACTGTTATTTTTGGGTCCAGTAAAGCATTTTGTCTTAATCCCGTAAGTGGGAGATGATAATGCCACACTTTCGTGGTCTATTAAAAATCCAGCTAAAGTCTAAATACCAGGACCCTGAATCATTTGGCATGTCACATTCCCGTCCGTCAGGAATGGTCTTTGGTCTGAAGTCCCATTCATTCTCACTGCACACCGCGGCAAACATTGATAAGTGCATAAGTTACAATGAAATAGGAAATACTTTGTGTGGGAGGCTCTCAAAGCAACAGATACAAACTTTGTCAATGACTATCAAACACACAAAGTAATATCATCTCAGTATGAGCTAATTCTGTATTGTACAAACTCCAGGTTTGACTGTCCATATTATAAAGGATACTGAGCAGGAATACCATATAGGTTTCAGCAACAAACTGTCCTTGACTAGATCCATGAATATAGTGCTGAAAATATAGTACAATGGTAATTATAATTAAGACCAATTACTTTCGATTCAAAATTACAAATGAAGTTGAGAATACCGTTTTTGTGTACAAGATTTCTAAAACATTTTTTCTCATTAATTACATCAAATTTCCCAACTGACTGCCTCAAAAGTTTATATGAAGTCAATTAAATGATGTCAATATCAGTTTGATAATTTCACTGCAAGTTTATTGGATAATAATTCACCATTGTTACAGGGTAAACAGCTGGAAAGCATTAAATAAGCACTTTAGTCATACTTACAATGGCACCGGTGCTTGGGTTCTTGTGCATAACTGGTGGACCTCGAATGTGGTTCCACATCTGTCCAGATGTCATTGCAAATATAATAGACTAAAAAATAAACAACATAGGAATTAACATAATATGTTGATACCCAAACGGAAACAATAATTTATATTGAGCACATTTTAAACATTAAACATTTTGACAGACTGAAAAGGTACAGGCTTAACAAATCTCTGAGGTCTAGCTTACAAACACTGTCTAACTAAGGTAAACAGATTCGCCAATTACCAGAACTTCCAAGACCACTAATTGAGTCCAGACAAGATCTTACCTGACCACAAACCCCCCAAGTGCAACCATTGAGATAGTGGACTGACCCCAGACCCCCATGCTGTCTGAATGAGGTTGCTACAGGCATGTCCAACCACTGAGATAGGGACTGAGTCTAATGCATGACATGCTGTCTGAATGAGGTTGCTACAGTCATGTCCAACCACTGAGATAGTGGACTGAGTCTAATGCATGACATGCTGTCTGAATGAGGTTGCTACAGTCATGTCCAACCACTGAGATAGGGACTGAGTCTAATGCATGACATGCTGTCTGAATGAGGTTGCTACAGTCATGTCCAACCACTGAGATAGTGGACTGAGTCTAATGCATGACATGCTGTCTGAATGAGGTTGCTACAGTCATGTCCAACCACTGAGATAGGGACTGAGTCTAATGCATGACATGCTGTCTGAATGAGGTTGCTACAGTCATGTCCAAGTTAAATAATAAACAAAGCAGCCATTTTGACAACTACGTCAATAAAGCAGCAAGCAGGCTAAACAAAAGTTATTTAACTCACACTCCAGCTAGCTACATATACAAATAGATATCAGTGAACTACCGACTAATCTAGCAAAACAACTTCCAGTACTAGAACTCAGTTATACCAATATCCTACATATACAAATAGATATCAGTGAACTACCAACTAATCTAGCAAAACAACTTCCAGTACTAGAACTCAGTTATACCAATATCCTACATATACAAATAGATATCAGTGAACTACCAACTAATCTAGCAAAACAACTTCCAGTACTAGAACTCAGTTATACCAATATCCTATCCTACATACACAAAATTTAGCAAATTACAAGATAAGACAATAACTGAAATTTTCACATACCAGAGAAGCAATTCCCCAGAATGTTTTGTTGTAGAGAAATTCCAAGTTGTTCCTCTTCATGTACAGAAGGCCTCCAACTAAGGAAAACAGCAAAGCCAAGGCTAGAGTACCTGAGTAGTTTGGTGGACGGAATACACGGATCTATACAGCAAGAGAAAAATTGACAGTGCACGTATCTATTACAATTTTATCATGTGAAAAAAATAATTGTTTAGCATGGTTTATATTAGTCCAGCCACGGACGTCACGTCTCTATACTGTGGCTGTACGACCGACGCGTGTAAAAGTCGGAGTACAGAGACACGTATGCGGGGCTAGGTTTATATATACAACATACAAGTTAAATGTAAGAGGAAGAATTATACAGACTTAAAATGAGCACAGATCTACAGATTTACTGATACCATAAGACCAAATGTAGGACAGAGAAGCCTCCTGTCGCTTACTGCTAAGGTGGACAAAGCCACTCCTGTTAGTGAGTGAGGCAGAACAAAACCTCACCCACTGCAAATGAAAAATGAACATGCATGAACAGTCATGCATTCTATTGTAATTGTTACTTGTCTTCTTTACATACATACTGGCCTGAAAACAATTTAATATATAAGAACTTAAATAGAAGTTCATGTCAGTTTGGTAAGAGAAGACTGCTCTCTGCCCGGCAGGGTTCAACCTACATCATGTAACATGTAAAAATGCAAGATGGATTTTGTCCACCTCAGCAAAAGGTGATAAGGAGAGGTTTTGTCTGAAAGAGTTTTATCCCATTCCCCAACAGACCTTAACTGGGATCTGTCAGAGTGACCATATATTATAGTGACAACCGGCACAAGTGGTATCAAACTTTACTTTGATAATTTGCTACAGTCCTTATAAAGATTTGTCACTTAGAAATAAAAGCAATCACATAAATACATCAGATATCACACCAACCTGAATATCAGTTCTTTCCTGAACCCATCTTGCAATCTGTTCAGCCACAAATCCAACTCTGAAACAACAAACAAAATCTCTTAATGTTTGTTTTATCGTGTATTCATTTACTACAGGATTTTGGGTAAATCAATGATAACAAACAGCTATGTTTCTTTTATATATTATACAAATCTAACAACAAAACAACATACAAAAGCTCCTGAAGTATTTTTACCCTATTCCAATGATACCAAGATACTGTGGATACACTGAAGCTTCTAATTATGCAATATATTTGCATGTAAATGATATCAAATAAATTCTGAATGTTGGAGTACCAAATTACCAATGCCATTTAAGGCAGACTGCAACCCCCTGCAAATGTCTTGGTGTTCTTTAAAAAAGTAGGCAAATCTTTACATTCCAAACATGTTTTTGGCATTGTCAAAATCTGTTTCATTACAGAGCATGCTTGATGGTATATTACATGTATAAAACAATTTTCAGTCCATATAATAAAGTACAACATTCTGTCCTTGAACATGTAATACCAAATAAAGTCAGTTTTACATGTATTTCAAGAAAGCTTTTAGTTTTAGATTTTCATTGATTCATTACAGTGCAAAAGAATTAGTTAATATCAAATGTACTATCAATATCTTTAAACTTTCATATCAATACGAAATTTTCAATCAGTGGCATCCCTAAGATAAAAGAATTTCACCCCCTTACAAAATTTCATGACATGCTAACTGAAACAAATTTGAATTAAACGTTTAAAGTAAATAAAAAACAGCCATTCTTCCATGTGAGATTTATATATAAAAGATATACCGTCTAACCATTCAACAAGTTAACGGTAAACAAAATATTCCTTCCACAAAATAAATATGTTAGTAGTGAACTTAATAGACAATACATGCATATAAAACAACACTCCACCAATAACCCTCTTCATTTGTTATTTATCTCACCAAATGTTCACACACTTACTCTTTCTTTGTGCTTAAATATCAGGTACAAATAACATTAACTTTTTAACACACACACTAAAAGCCAACATGATTTCTTGCCATCTCGTACTTCACTACATGTAGTCGTACTTCACTAGTGAAGTATTGAAAATAATACATGTGTGTTGTTACATGTTTGTCTGTGACATGATATAATATAAACAAAACAAGACTACTGCAATCTGAAGAATACTGTCACCATGTGTAAACTAGAAATGTGTCCACAGGACACAGGTGCCCCCCCCCCAAATGTATCACCTATTCAAGGCCCATAACTCCATGGTGGAGGGGAAAGAGAAACACCAGGTACACAACTTCACACACCAATATACATTCCTATAAAGTTTGAAGACTGTAGATCAAACAGTTCAGGAGGTATGAATGATTTGTGGTTGGATAGACTGATGGAGGGACAAGAATAAATCTAAATGCCCCTCAAAATTGTGTGGGAACACATAAAAAACATGAAGCATGAAAGCAATAAGCATGGTAACGTTCGCTTCACCAAAAATTATAAAAGAAATATTGCAAAATAATTCGAGTTAAACTATACACATAGTTTGTAGATACTAGATGTTACAGGCTAACTTGACTCTTTGAAAATGCAATCTCACGAATTCACTCCATGCATGTCTCTTGTACGTACAGTAAATACATCGCCCATACTGTAGGTTGTTGTATATTAACATAAAATCATATCACAATTAGTCAGCCTATACTTATTGCTCGTCAAAGATAAGCATTGGATAATAGGAAATGATAACATAAAGAGCTTTGGCATAGTAAGCAAGATGAAAGCTATAAAATATTGCAATTTAATCAAAATGTAATGTCTACCTGTGAATATCCATAGTATCAGCCTTCTTTGGTTTACCTTTTGGTGGGAAATGCATGAAAACTGGAGCAGTGTTCAATTTTAGCTGAAATAATACAAGCACTTATAATTTTGATCTCTTTCCTCAATCTTCTTGTTGAAATATCTGTACAGTTAGATTTTAACGGTGATCAAATTGTAAGGGAATAATTACCAATGAATCACATCACACAACTTGGACAAAACATAATTTAGAATAATCAAAGTGTCATAAGATAATCTTTGAATCAGGTTTTAATATTGACAAAAGCAACTTTCTAACATGCACATTGATATCCAGTTATAAATAATTAAAATAACCAATAACAGTTCATGATAGAAATACAACTATAATATGTTGGAGAAAATATCATCATATATAAAATAATTTACTGTTTGATACATAAAGGTAATAAAAAGAAGAAAAAACAATTATGTCATATTAATGAATAATCAAGACAGTAGATTGATTGTGGTCCCAAATTTGGAATAGGGCAGTGTTAAAAAGGGGGATAGGACAGGGTGGGGTGCACTGCAATTCCCAGCTACAATAATCCTTACCTCAATGAAATACAAGATACAAGATACAACTTGCAATCTTAATTAATAATTAAGCAGACTATTGGGGCTTTAACCACTATATGTTGACACCTTTTACAATGCTATGTTGCGCTTTTCAACCCTGCCCCTTTTGCTATCCTAGAATAATCACTATATTACAGGGAACAAGCTAGGCTCATTTTTTTGGGAGAAGACACTTCTCCCTTCAGCTGAGATAGGGAGAAGTGGGGAGAAATTAGGGAGAAGTGGAGACGGCGCGTCCGCATCATTGATTTTGTTTTTTCTTCATGACACTGGATCTTTTAATAATTAATGTTTGATAGAACATACAAATTAACAAAAAGTGCAAAGCTTCCTATTAGTTTATGTTTTACAAATCTCTTCATTGAATAATAAGAAAGCATGTTTCTAGTCGCACACTGAATAAATTATAGTGTGCATACGTTTTTAGCCATATATCAACCAAAATCTCAAAGTAAAATATAAATCTTTACTCAATTTTTCATCTTACATATTATGACATGTTTACCTTCAAACCTTATGAGAAACTAGCCTTACAGCTTAATGTTTCACTAAAAATCGTCAAATTATGCAATACTGAAATGTTAACCAATGAAATTTAATGCAAATCAAACCTATAACCGATGTTTTTTTAATTAACATCAATATCAAGTATGAATAAACACCGTATGACGCAACCGACGTAAACGAAAATAAACGTGAGTCGATATTGAAAACGAAAGTAGGAATATTCAATAAAAATCTAGACAGCGTTTATGGTGAAAAATCTCAACAAATTCGCCGTAATCGCAGTATTCATTGCAATATCGCACCTTTCACGGGTCGTCCGTTTGATAAATTTATGACAGGTTTAACTTGTCGTCTATGTCGGTTCACCACACACGTGATGTAAACACACTCATGTCGAAATTCATTACAAAGCTAATCGCTCATTGGTCAGCAGTAGTCGCTTATCCAATCAGATCTCTCCTTACATTATAGCTGTAGGCGAAGCTTAACTTTACACAGTCGAATATTTGGGGCTGTTTATTGATCATTATTGATTAAACTGTGGAGTAAAACCAAAAATAGGTATGTTTATACAACGAATGCACTGTGGATGTCTCGCTTGATTACACGAAGGCTCCTATTGCTTAATGACATGTCCCAGAAATTTACGGCGACTTAATTTTCGTCATACTTTTGAAATGAACGGACGTTCGGCGACTTCTTCGCCCACTTCGCCTAGTAGCTTGTTCCCTGTATTAAGTAGAAAATCAAGCAAACCTGTTGAAACACATCTGATCCTTCATCAAAGTCAATCATAGCAAAGAACAGTTTGTTGGTCTGAGAATATCTCCATGAATTGGCAACAATTGTAAATTCATCATTCGCTTGCCTACAAAACAATACGAACATAATAATATTTACGATTAAACAATATTTATTTAATTTTACTTATATTTTGTGACATATTACAATATATTGCATAAAAAAATATATGCAAAAAAAGTTGATCGACACTTCATGCATGAATGTTACTCATAGTGTGAAAAAAGAGGAAAAGTTGCCGGGGGTCAAGCGGGCCGCGTATGTGGGGGACCAGGGACAAAGTCCCCTGAAGAAAATGCATATTGGGCATTTTTGCATCATTTTGGAAGGGTTTGCTTGAAGCTTTTGCTGTAATACACAGTTGCTTCTGATGTAAAAAACCAAAATCATTCTGGTATTGGCAGACAACTTACTTTCAACTTTCATAAGTTATTCCATGCCCTTATCATTCTTATTGTACAATCATGTTATAATTTGGGAATATTAATCTCTCATTTTGCTTTCCTTATGTTATAACTTATAGATCTACTACATTCATATAAATTAGAGGTAAAATAAAATGAACAGTCAAGAATCAAAAGTCAATCCTCCACTCCCTAAAGCTATAATATCCGAAGTGGGGATACATATTAGGTGTAGAAGCTTGACAGAACATTTTCTAGAATTTTGGCATTTCTTGTAATGAAACCATCTTAGGACTAGGAGGTTATTTTATTCTTTTAAATACCATAGTCGAATCCGTTGCTTTGTTTATTCTTTTACCATAAACCGATATTTCATCACTTCCTCAGATCAGCAACAGTCACTAGACAACGTGCAGCATATATATATTATTATTAATGATATAAATATATCAGTATATGCGCAGATCAGTGCATCGCTTTTGATTCGTGACCAACGTCTGGTGGGATAAACGGACGGTTTGTCATTTCAAAACAAGAACAACAACAATCGCATGGTTGTGTTTAAAATCCCGCCATCCGTACTTGGTAATGTTTAAAATCGGGTTGACCGTATTACGCCCGAAATTTTTCGTACCCTACCCACCGCAAATTTTCTCCTCGGATTTATGTGTTTCATGAGATCAACCCCTGGGCGACCCAAATCCGCAGAATTCCGCAGAAATTCACATCCCTGAACTAAAGGTCTTAACAGTGAAGAGGATAGCTCTCAGACTGAGAAACATTGTACTTAGACATTTATAAATAAAAAAACTGCACCAAACCAAATCTTGTAACATAGCGCTAGCAACAGTTAATAAGAATTACACTTACTTGCAAACAGAACACTGACGTTGTGGTTGCAATGCTGTTAACATAACAATCACTGAGTAGTTTCGGGGCACACCACGCACATACTGCTTAAACTTCTCGCCATTCATACGAATCACCGGCTTCTTACTGTTCCAATCCATCATCTGCTGAACTCTCTCTGCAAGAGGATCCTGCAAGAAGAAGTAAATACGTCATTTCAAGAATTACAAACCGAAGGCTGACCTAAAATCATTTCTGTACTCGTCAACTTCTTAAAAATCGTATCACAAATAAACATGGACTTGGCAGCCGGTTGCTGAAAGACGAAGTTAGTTCTGTATTTCAGCAAAATTACATGAAAACTAAAGGTTTTTCAATTGCACAAATAAATATAGACGATGAACTCAAGACTTACATCTTTTTTCTTCTGTACAGCATGGGAAAAACAAATAACAGCAAAAAATATTCCTAAAAACAATATTTTCCACATTTTGGAGTCCATTTTAACCGGAACTTCCGTCTACGTGTGTTCCAGTTTGATTGGTTCACACTTTTCCGAATGGCCAATCAATGAAATCCTATTTGGCCTATGTTAATATCCAAAACACGCAAAAACGGTACGGTCAAGTACGTGCTAGGTCACCTTAAGTCTTAAAATGTTTCGACAATTACACACACACACTTATAAAAGAAGAAATTAACACCTCGAATGAAGAACAATGGATAAATCAACCAAACATAAACCCAATCGGGTCAGACAACGGCAATTACATGTGTTACATTTATCCATAAAAACATTGCTACACAAAATAATAATTATAATTTATTTTGAGTAAATACTATTTTAGACTACACCCGATAACAATACAGAGGGGTCGAATTGACTTAGCAAAATTAGGGGTCGAGTTGACTTAGGGGTCGAGTTGACGTGGGTCGAATTGACTTAGGGGCCGATTTGGTAGGGGGTCGAATTGTTCAGGGGTCGAGTTGTCCCGGCCGCAGCCCTCTGATTCTACAGAGGACACAGAAATATAACCATAACAAATACCGTTTAACTACTTAGCTTGGTATATAACTTAAACATGTTTTTCCCATGTAAGAAAAATACTGAGTGGTACATTTCCCAGTTAAGGAAAGTAACGTTTCAAAAAATGAATAGAAATAGAGATATAAATGGTGATCTATATTTTAATTTTTTTATTTAAACTTATTATATGTTTTTTTCGGGTGTCATATATTACTGTAATAATAGGAATAGTGTTATTACTGTTGACATCAGTGGCTGTAATGCTGCTGTTGCTGTTGGCGGGAGAGGCTGTAATACTGCTAGCTGTTACTGTTGGCAGTAGTGACTGTAATGCTGATATTGCTGTTGGCGGGAGAGGCTGTAATACTGCTGTTACTGTTGGCAGTAGTGACAGCAATACTATTGTAACTGTTGACAGTGACAGTAATACTGCTGTTACTGTTGACAGTAGTGACTGTTATACTGCTGTTACTGTTGGCAGCAGCGGCTGTTATACGGTTGGTAGTAGTGACTGTAATACTGCTGTTACTGTTGGCCTGCTTTTTTAGCAGTGGCTGTAATACTGTTGGTAGTAGTGACAGTAATGCTGCTGTTTCTGTTGACAGTAGTGACAGTAATACTATTGTTACTGTTGACAGCATAGTGGCAGTAATGCTGCGGTTAATGTTAGCAGTTGTCGCTGTAATACTGCTGTTTCTGTTGACAGTAGCGACTGTTATACTGCTGTAACGTTTGGCAGCACTGGCTATTCTACTGTTGTTAGTAGTGACAGTAATGCTGCTGTTTCTATTGACAGTAGTGACAGTAATACTGATGTTACTGTTGACAGCAAAGTGGCAGGAATGCTGCGGTTAATGTTAGCAGTTGTGGCTGTAATACTGCTGTTACTGTTGGCAGTAGTGACAGTGATACTGCTGTTACTATGGACAGTAGTGTTGGCAGTGGGGACTGTAATGCTGCTGTAACTGTTGACATTAGTGGCAGTTATGCTGCTGTTACTATTGCCAGTAGTGACAACAATGCTGCTGGTACTATTGACAGTTGTGGCTGTAATGCTGATGTTACTGTTGACAGTAGTGACAGTTATGCTGCTGTTACTGTTGATAGTAGTGACTGTTATGCTGCTGTTACTGTTGGCAGTAGTGAAAGTTATGCTGCTGTTAATGTTGGCAGTAGTGGCTGTAATACTGCTGCTAATGTTGGCAGTAGTTGCTGTAATACTGCTGCTAATGTTGGCAGTAGTGGCCGTAATACTGCTGCTAATGTTGGCAGTAGTTGCTGTAATACTGCTGTTACTGTTAGTGTTGCTACTACTTACAACTTCACTCCGGTATTTTAACCCGTCTATCTGTACTCGGTGTTTAAAAGTCATAGGAATAATTTTTTGTCATTTTGTGGTCGGTTTAAGGTGCTTTAAGCATCATTACCTAAAACTGAAACGTGTGTATGTCTATGATATAATACTATCCCTACAAGAATTACAGATAATTCAAAATAAACTAATGATGTCGGATATTGGTAGTAAAACATCTTATTTTTAGACACATTGTGTAAAAGATCAAGGAAGCTGTTTAGTCCGCGGGTTTTAACATATTGTAACATACCATAAATATATCGCACTGTCATCTTCGGTTGATACTCACATGACCATGATGACTGTTGTAAAGATAAACTTATCATCATATATCAACACGTCGCGTGAATCACTTCTATTGTGTTTATCTTAATAACACCAAGCTACGATTTCTTTACCAACAAACGTGTACGGCAAGAATGGGACCATTGACGCCGTGGAACGTCGCTTACATATTTCTTCTGTTAGCTCTGCTACAATGGACGGCTGTGAACGGAGACACACCGGCGAATTGCACGTACGAGGATATCAGAGGAACTTGGTTATTTTCTACGACACAAGTACGTATTGTATTCTTTCTTTGTCAGATATTATCATCGGAGAAGTACCCTCAGATCTGTTACGATAACTCTTTCGACTTTTACGTATAGCACATCGTTGCGAAATATATCTTTACGACGTAAATGTAACACGATATAGTCCTAAATACATACAAATACATGCATATATCCTAAACTGTATATATTATATAACTATCCTTGATATACGGGAGTGAGGTTTAACTGTATATATTATATAACTATCATTGCTATACGGGAGTGTGGCTTAAATCGTCTTAATAAAGGTTTGAATTGAAGAAATTCTGCGAGTTACACTTGATTATTAGACTTAAACAGTTCGAGCAAACATTTCTTAACTTTTGTTATGTGGACCACTGTTCTAAATTTCTCCCTAGTTACATGTTATTCACGTGAGTTTTGTTCATGTGCAAATTAAATCGTCAATAAAATTTCAACTATTCAATGATAGTGTTGTCAATGAGATAACAGCAGACGCTTATACAGATATACACCTGTCTGGCTGTCGATGACATACAATGTATAATGTTAATGTTATGATTGACGGATGCTGGTCAATTAAGTGGGTGGTTCATTGATTAAATGTATTAATTCTTGTAACAGCTTAGTCGATATGCAGAAAATATACCGTGCAACCTCTAACAAGCGATCCTTTGTCTGACAACAAGCTTTCATCAGTATCAATTTTTCTTGAAGTAAGAATTAACTATCAATTTAACCTCTTTAGCGCAATAACCTCTCTACAACAGCCAAAATGACCATACATGTAAAAATGTTCATGGTGTATTATATAGGAAGTTTCAAAAGCCGGAAGTCCGTGCTCTATTCGCGAGTAATGCAGATCATGTCCCCCCCCCCCCCCCCAGTGACATTTGTCCTCCACCCCTGATCCATGTGTAGAAGTTGTCAGCTGCCTGTGGAAGGGCAAATTAGTACTGGTTAGGTATACTGACCTATAACTGAACAATTGGCGTTTAACTTAATGAAAACCACTATGACACGGAACACTTATGTTCAACTTCCAATCATGAAGCAGGTGTGGAAGAGAAATTACCGTAGCCTAATGTCACGGATCATGGACATAACCGGGAATCGAACATGGGCCTCCCGGGTGACAGCCGTGCGCTCCAGTCATTGTGACTTAGAACGCTAATGTTTTTGTGTCTGAACATAACTTAGCATATTATCGAGTTTTGTTTTCATTGTATACATAGATCCATATTTGTTTATTCAAACGAGTTGTAACATATCAATATTTCAGATTGGAGGGGACAACACCATTAACTGTACCACAGAGACAACATATGTGACAACATTTAAAATCACGTTGGACTTTCCTGATCTGGCTGTAGACGAGAATGGAAATACAGGTAAACTGGTGCATTTCAGGAACTAGCAATCAATGCAACAAACATTTATTCTGTGATCGATTCAATCGATGCGACATCTTTTATTCTGTGATCAGATGTCATTGATATTTTGTGACGCGTGTTTTGTGACATCAAGCTTTTGTTTTCTCAAACTATTCAAGAAGGCTTTGTTGGCGACGGTTTCTCGAAGGGCTTGAAAACGTGGACGCTGACTCTGTATAGAAATAATTAACCTTCATAGACCGGGCTTTATTTCGCAGAAATCATGAAGAAATATAAAAGTTACATCGAATGCACGAACGCACGCAGATCCACTGAATTCGGCCGTCTGCCGTAGCAAAATGACGTCGCTATTTAACAAACCATGTGGTTACACCACAAATTCACTGCTAGGGTATACATGTAGTGATTTTGAAAATTGTAACGACTTCAACGTTTTTAACCGAGGTGGAGTGCTTAATATGTCATGTTTTACAAACAAACACACGCACACGCTGAAACCTGCTAGTACATTATGTGTGTACAGTGAAATCTCTGTTTGTTCTCAGGTGGTCTGATTGTCGAGTTAAAATATTAAAGATGTCTATATAATAATACGGTCTTACTAAAGCGGTTTCGAGGTGGTCCTTATTAAGTTAGAGTTGACACTTATTGTTCGCACAGTCTAAGATTTGTATGACACTGTGATGTTTTCAGGTCGTTGGACGATGATATACAATCAGGGATTCGAAGTTGAAATAAACAGTAAAAAATATTTTGCGTTTTCCTATTACAAGGAAGACGGAAAGACAGTGGAAAGTATGTGTCACATGACCTTTCCTGGTTGGGTGCACAACATTGACGAGCGGTTCTGGGATTGTTACGTCGGTGAGAAACAGTTAACACCGGGCATACCAAAACTGAACTCTCATCGTGAACAATCCGGACGGACAAGATTCCGTGTGTCAGATGGATTGATTTCAGGTAAATTCACAGCTTCTTGCGTATGACAATTTGTATGAAAAAGTAGCGCCTTGAATGCGACGTTCATGAGACAGAGCTTCCGCACAAAGACCATAACTTAGGGAGGATTCTAAGTAAGCTAAAGAATGAACAGTGGACATAAACAACAACAAATAGAAATTAACTTGTTGTTTGTCTCAATTTGAGTAAATAGATCATACAATTGGACCTCAACACTACTGAACTTCAAACGATCGATTCAATAAAAATAGCACATGAAAGTGTCATGAGTTCTTTCTGTTTTATATCCCTTCTATTGTATATGTATATATATTATTAAATAGAAGGGATATAGATGGGGAGAGAACTCGTCACACTCTCCTGTCACGTTTACCTACATTTATGTACATGTATTTCAATTGTTTTATTATCGTCTGTGAACTATTTTTTAGCTATTAATGCACATCAGTCCAGTTGGAAAGCGGTTAGATATCCAATGTTTGAAGACATGACAGTATCAGAAGTCATCCGAATGGCTGGAGGAAAGCGAAGTGCTAAAGCGTTCCCTAAACCCGCACCAGTGTCAAAAGAATTGTTGGAAGGTAAGTTTTTAAGAGACACACTGATCGTAAGCAGCTTTCTGTGTTCTGTGCGATATAACCAAATTGTATATACAGTTCACTGCCGGAACTGCATGTTTACAAATTGTTTATACTTAGTGAAAGCTGCAGAAGTAGTTACAGAGGCAAAACATTATTGAAAACGTGCATGCTATAATTTAAGAAATGGTTGAATTTCAGACAACACTCGGAGATCACTTTTCTATCCATTAACCTCACACGTAGGCTTAATTTTGGCAAAAACCCGAGATAGTCTGTTGGAATTGTTTGACAGAACCGAAATTTTCCTTGCTCCCTGTCGGGCTTCAATGTAATTATATTTCATGTGGGCGAAATGCAGTTTTTGGATGGAATGTGGTTTTTAAATGAACTGTCGGATTGTCTGATTGAGCAGAGCTTTATGTTCTAATACGAGCATGATTGAGTCTTTTTGCCGTTTTATTAGTCTGGGTTCCAATCTTATTAAAATCAGACCAACTTAGCTTCGATTCCTCTACTCGAGAACTTGTATACACAGCGAGAACTTGTATACACAGCGAGAGATTCCCCTACTCGAGAACTTGTATACACAGCGAGAACTTGTATACACAGCGAGAACTTGTATACACAGCGAGAGATTCCCCTACTCGAGAACTTGTATACACAGCGAGAACTTGTATACACAGCGAGAACTTGTATACACAGCGAGAGATTCCCCTACTCGAGAACTTGTATACACAGCGAGAACTTGTATACACAGCGAGAACTTGTATACACAGCGAGAGATTCCCCTACTCGAGAACTTGTATACACAGCGAGAACTTGTATACACAGCGAGAACTTGTATACACAGCGAGAGATTCCCCTACTCGAGAACTTGTATACACAGCGAGAACTTGTATACACAGCGAGAGATTCCCCTACTCGAGAAATTGTATACACAGCGTGAAGTATTGTAGCGTATTTTCGATTCCTCTACTCGAGAACTTGTATACACAGCGTGAAGTATTGTAGCGTATTTTCGATTCCTCTACTCGAGAACTTGTATACACAGCGTGAAGTATTGTAGCGTATATTTGATTCCTCTACGCGAGAACTTGTATACACAGCGTGAAGTATTGTAGCGTATATTGGATTCCTCTACGCGAGAACTTGTATACACAGCGTGAAGTATTGTAGCGTATATTCGATTCCTCTACGCGAGAACTTGTATACACAGCGTGAAGTATTGTAGCGTATATTCGATTCCTCTACGCGAGAACTTGTATACACAGCGTGAAGTATTGTAGCGTATATTCGATTCCTCTACGCGAGAACTTGTATACACAGCGTGAAGTATTGTAGCGTATATTGGATTCCTCTACGCGAGAACTTGTATACACAGCGTGAAGTATTGTAGCGTATATTTGATTCCTCTACGCGAGAACTTGTATACACAGCGTGAAGTATTGTAGCGTGTATTTGATTCCTCTACTCGAGAACTTGTATACACAGCGTGAAGTATTGTAGCGTATATTGGATTCCTCTACTCGAGAACTTGTATACACAGCGTGAAGTATTGTAGCGTATATTCGATTCCTCTACTCGAGAACTTGTATACACAGCGTGAAGTATTGTAGCGTATATTCGATTCCTCTACTCGAGAACTTGTATACACAGCGTGAAGTATTGTAGCGTATATTCGATTCCTCTACTCGAGAACTTGTATACACAGCGTGAAGTATTGTAGCGTATATTGGATTCCTCTACTCGAGAACTTGTATACACAGCGAGAAGTATTGTAGCGTATATTCGATTCCTCTACGCGAGAACTTGTATACACAGCGTGAAGTATTGTAGCGTATATTGGATTCCTCTACGCGAGAATTTGTATACACAGCGAGAAGTATTGTAGCGTATATTCGATTCCTCTACGCGAGAACTTGTATACACAGCGTGAAGTATTGTAGCGTATATTGGATTCCTCTACGCGAGAATTTGTATACACAGCGTGAAGTATTGTAGCGTATATTCGATTCCTCTACGCGAGAATTTGTATACACAGCGTGAAGTATTGTAGCGTATATTGGATTCCTCTACTCGAGAACTTGTATACACAGCGTGAAGTATTGTAGCGTATAATGGATTCCTCTACTCGAGAATTTGTATCCACAGCGTGAAGAATGGTAGCGTATATTGGATTCCTCTACGCGAGAATTTGTATACACAGCGTGAAGTATTGTAGCGTGTTTTCGATTTCTCTACTCGAGAACTTGTATACACAGCGAGAAGTATTGTAGCGTATATTGGATTCCTCTACGCGAGAACTTGTATCCACAGCGTGAAGTATTGTAGCGTATTTTCGATTCCTCTACTCGAGAATTTGTATACACAGCGAGAAGTATTGTAGCGTATATTGGATTCCCTCTACTCGAGAACTTGTATACACAGCGTGAAGTATTGTAGCGTATTTTCGATTCCTCTACTCGAGAACTTGTATACACAGCGTGAAGTATTGTAGCGTATATTGGATTCCTCTACTCGAGAACTTGTATACACAGCGTGAAGTATTGTAGCGTATATTGGATTCCTCTACTCGAGAACTTGTATACACAGCGTGAAGTATTGTAGCGTATATTGGATTCCTCTACTCGAGAACTTGTATACACAGCGTGAAGTATTGTAGCGTATTTTCGATTCCTCTACGCGAGAACTTGTATACACAGCGTGAAGTATTGTAACGTATTTTCGATTCCTTTACTCGAGAACTTGTATACACAGCGTGAAGTATTGTAGCGTATTTTCGATTCCTTTACTCGAGAACTTGTATACACAGCGTGAAGTATTGTAACGTATTTTCGATTCCTTTACTCGAGAACTTGTATACACAGCGTGAAGTATTGTAGCGTATATTGGATTCCTCTACGCGAGAACTTGTATACACAGCGTGAAGTATTGTAGCGTATATTGGATTCCTCTACGCGAGAACTTGTATACACAGCGTGAAGTATTGTAGCGTGTTTTCGATTCCTCTACTCGAGAACTTGTATACACAGCGTGAAGTATTGTAGCGTATTTTGGATATTGTTAAAATGAGATTGCCTGTGTTCCCGCCAGCCATTTCCTTATCTTTCTGAGGTCATCCTCTTGCATCAATATATCTATATTGCAAGTAGGTTTGTATAAATATTGAAACAAGAACTGGTCGCATAAATGATTAAATATACCGGCGACTGAACTCAGACAACCATTGTGTTAATGTACATGCATACAAATGAACCTTTTATCTATGCTATGTAATTGTTAGTTCGTTGTTTTGTCGTAAGTTAGTGCCACTTGTCGTTTGCTTTTTATTTTTTAAACGTCTTTAAAATTCAGTAAGTGGCATTCTTCCAAAAGAATTCGACTGGCGTGATTACCATGGCGAAAACTACGTATCACCAATCAGAAACCAAGGAAACTGCGGGAGTTGTTATGCCTTTGGTTCGATGGCCATGTACGAAGCTAGACTCAGGATTGCAACTAACAATACTGTTCAAAAAGTGTTTTCAACACAAGATATCGTGAGTTGTTCAGAGTATTCCCAAGGCTGTGATGGTGGATTCCCTTACCTTATTGCTGGTAAAGAAATGTTCTCCTTAAATATAATAAATACATGTAGTCCCTACCAGTTTATCTAAGCTAGATTGTGATGAAACAGTTGATATTTATTTGAATGTACTCTCGACTGGCTTCCCGAGAAAACCAGAACTCGTGTCGTAAGTTGAGGAATAGTGACTATTGCGGGTACCCGGCCCACAACCTCGGGGTTTGAGCGGCTGACAACTGATTCACTTCGGTATCGCTCCCTCAAATGATTGTTTATTAAAAACGATTTATTAGTTTTAATTATTAGTTAATGGGTAGATTGTACAAAAGCCAATTGTTTACTTGTCTTGGTACAATGTAGATACAGTGCAACCTCACCAGAGTGACCCTTTATTGAGCAACGACCTCTTTTCAGCAACGGTATCAATTTTCTTGTTGTGAGAAGTTACGTGTGGCGTAAAAGATGCTGGTCTGGATATCTCGCGCTGTTCTTGTGGCTATTTAGATCGTAAAATTATCACGTGATTTGATTGTTTTTCTCCGCGTAACTCCATGCTAAGCACTTCTTTCATATTTCTTACTAGGTAAATATGGACAGGACTTTGGATTGATTGAGGAAGAATGTTTCAAGTATGAAGGACAGGACAGCCCCTGTATGAAAACTTCTTGTCGACGTCATTACACACGTGACTATTACTACATCGGGGGATTTTACGGAGCATGTAACGAGCCGTTAATGAGGGCGGAGCTTGTGAAGAATGGACCAATCGCTGTCAGTTTTGAGGTGTATCAGGATTTCACGTCATATAAGGTATTCTTTCTGATAATATTGTTGGGAATACACCAAATCTAGATTGGAGGACATTAACAACTGGGATTCCCACCATGCCTTTTCATTCACATGATCCATATTATATAAACAGAAATATAAAGGAAAGAGATTGGGATCTGATATTAATTTCGGATGGTACAAGATATTCGGATAGAAGATTGTCGAATAAACGAGGTCCGACTGTATTAAACAAGCCAATGGAACTACGAAACATTAACTAGAATATGCATTACAAATTGGTTCTATCTGAGCTGATTGAGAAGAGATAATATTTTCAGGAAAAATGTTACCTTTAACTTTCTTGTAATCAGTTATAGTGAACGAAAACTAAATTGCTTTAGGTAGAAGAATGTGTCTGTGCATTAAATCCTGCATAACGTCCTTTTTTAAACGTCGGGAGTGTGAATCACAAATGTTATGTTTTAGTCTGGTTACACACTAGATGATATGTTTTACCCACTAGATATCCTTTTTATTTTATAACTGCCTAAACATCTTATTTGGCTCCGATCATTCAGCACTGATTATCCATGTTTGAGAAGCAAAGGGAGATTATTTGATAAAGAGTGAGTAGCTACAGGAGTTGTCTCCCATAAAGCATAGTGATTATTTTCTAATTTTGAAGTTGGTTATGATAAACAAATTGTTGATGCCGTTTCTTAATGGATAAAGGTCAAATGTTCGAATGTTCGTTTGGAAGGTCGACCGAATATTCGAATATCAAACTTGCCGTTCGTTGACATCCAAAACGGTTTGTACATTGAATAGAATACATACTGACGATATCAAATGTCTTGGTTTCAGAGCGGAATATATCATCATACCACTGTCTTGGAAGAGAAATTCAACCCTTGGGAGATAACCAATCATGTCGTGTTGGTGGTTGGTTACGGGGAGGAGAACGGTACCCTGTATTGGATCGTGAAAAACTCCTGGGGGACAAGTTGGGGTGAAGATGGGTTCTTCAAGATTCGACGTGGTAACGATGAGTGTAGCTTAGAAAGTATGGCCGTGGGCATCGAGCCCAGTGTGTAACATTGTCTCAAACATTGGACATGCTTTTTTCAGCTTCGCTTTGAAATTGTGATATAAACAGCTGCTACAAACTTGCTTGTAATTTAGTATTCAAAGCTAGTGTCGTATATTTTGTAATAAATGTTGTATCTGATGTGTAGAAATAAATCTCCATTTTATATAGTTTGAAATCACTTTCATTTAAACTCACGTGCCCACATATTATACGCAAGAAATTAAATTAGACTTTTGCTAATACGATTTAGTCGCTGATACTATATGCCTATTTAGAAGTTATTGTTACATAATTCTAGGAATTCCTTGACCAAAAAACAACAATTGCACCGAAAGCACTTTTAAACATGTAAGTACTACGCAAAACAACATGCAGAACGTACGTGTTTCAATGATGAAGACACTTAAGACATCAAACAATACACATGGTGGAAAGTATGGCGTACGATTAGGGTCTTTAATGCACGACCCAGCATCATGCTGAAACTTTCAGCATCATGCTAAAAACTTTCAGCATCATGCTGAAACATTTAGCATCATGCTGAAAAATGATTTTGCACGACCCTGTATCATGCTAAAACTTTCAGCATGATGCTGAAAGTTTTTAGCATGATGCTGAAAGTTTTAGCATGATGCTGGGTCGTGCATTAAAGACCCTAATCGTACGTCATAGGAAAGACGTCATTAAACAATACATTAAGTTAAACGCTTTAAGATTTTTCAAAGTTTGTGTAAATGTGAGAGTTTTTGATAATGCAGTTCTACCTGACTGGAACACCAGCCTTCTGGAGGTGCAAATATCGGCCGTTATAACACCAGCCTTCTGGAGGTGCATATATCGGCCGTTATAACACCAGCCTTCTGGAGGTGCATATATCGGCCGTTATAACACCAGCCTTCTGGAGGCAAATATCGGCTGTTATAACACCAACCTTCTGGAGGTGCAAATATCGGCTGTTATAACACCAACCTTCTGGAGGTGCAAATATCGGCTGTTATAACACCAACCTTCTGGAGGTGCAAATATCGACTGTTATAACACCAACCTTCTGGAGGTGCAAATATCGGCTGTTATAACACCAACCTTCTGGAGGTGCAAATATCGGCTGTTATAACACCAACCTTATGGAGGTGCAAGTATCGGCTGTTATAACACCAACCTTCTGGAGGTGCAAATATCGGCTGTAATAACACCAGCCGTCTGGAGGTGCAAATATCGGCTGTTATAACACCAGCCGTCTGGAGGTGCAAATATCGGCTGTTATTGCGAGTGTGTTGCTCTTGAGATTTTAGTAGTAAATATTTACTTCTAGAAAACAGATACAGTTGTTGTAGAGGTGATGTTGCTCTAGAGAGGGCGGCTATGGAAAGGTTACACTGTACACGTATAACGGTTTAGTGTAAGTCCCTTAGTATTTATTCTGACAGGGCTGTGGGGCCGTTGCCTTGCTATGTTTCTCTCCCACCTCAAACATTTTAGTAGAGTGTCCGCTTTGTGTGCGGAACGCTTGAGTTCAATACTATACTGTGCCATGCTATAAATGCGTCAAACTCGTACTGGTAGTTTCACGTACTTGGCACACCGTATATAAAGGTAGCACAGCTAGGAGAGAAATAACCTCAGGTAAATATATGTGAGTGGATACCTTGTTGGTCGCACTTGAAGTTTGTTGCACGCGTTGCTTGTTGATCAAACGCGACATTAAAAAAGCTCCTTCATGTTTAATCGTTGTTCAGCAATGATTAATTTATTTTCATTTTTCCCATACCTCTCATTTATAGTTTTATTACATCCCCGCAGCTCATTCTATAATATGTTTTCGTCCACTTGAGATCTGTGCGAGTGAGGTCTTCCAAGCAATTCGTTAGAGTTACGTTTTACCCCCTTGGACCGATTTAACTCGATAATCAGACCACCCCAAAGCTGAGACCGACTTCTTTCAGTTATAAGAGTGGTCATATTATTGAAGTTTCACTGTATTTCAAAGGAAAGTTCGATCTTCTTCTACGAATCATGTCCATGTGGGACTACAATCATGTCCATGTGGGACTACAATCATGTCCATGTGGGACTACAATCATGTCCATGTGGGACTACAATCATGTCCATGTGGGACTACAATCATGTCCATGTGGGACCACAATCATGTCCATGTGGGACTACAATCATGTCCATGTGGGACTACAATCATGTCCATGTGGGACTACAATCATGTCCATGTGGGACTACAATCATGTCCATGTGGGACTACAATCATCTACTATTCGTGTTCTACGAGTTTTCACAGGGGCATGTTTCTGTTTTCTATCCTTTCTGTTATATTATCCATATCCATAAACCTTGAGGCGAGAACAATCTGGACTCGGTAATAAATATTTCGATCCCATTATAATTATTAGAACACTTGGAACCAAGGTATATTAACCAGGTAAGATAAGCTAATCACGGCAGACGGCCTTTCTCTGTTTTACCCTTAAGGACCCTCTTGCAGAAAAAGTGAAATCCACCGCAGTTGTAAGGTTACCACACAATGGCTGAGGCACTATTCACAAACTGAATTCTCCAGGAAAACTCTCTCACGCGAATAATTATAAATCGGTCGGATGAGGTAGCATATCGTTAGGGATAATATCCGTGGAGTTCCGAATGCTGCGTTTGTTTTGTAGATCTGCAAACATTCTTAGGAGAGAGTGAAATATTAGGTGTTGGACGAATCTGTTTATCATGTTTAACAAATCATGATGTACACGATTATTTCTTATATTAATATCTTGTACAGTTTGTGTTAAATATACTCCATGGAATATATGATCACTTGATACAAGGTAATGAAAGTTTTAACCTCTTGTAGACGTACATAGATTGATGCAACTTGAGAAATAAAAGTTGCTATGCATTAGGATTGGTTGCTGTGATTTTGGAATCCAATTTCCGGTCACACTTTATATAATAAGGATTGTGTATCATTACTTTTGCTTACTTTAAATCTTTTTGTTTCCTACATCCCCCACCTACGCAGTCTTTAATGCAATACATCTACATGTATGAATCTACTTAATTTTTATTATTCTTTGTGAAAGGTCATAATATGAGCATGGGCTTTCGCAAATAATACTTTACTGCTTCAATAAGAAACCTTTGTTAAAATATACAAATTATAGAGCACGTTACTATCATTCACTTTTGGCCATTTAGAAATATACAGATCATGTGTTCTTAGACGATATATGTTCATGACCTTTCCTCTCACTCGCGACATGACCTTTCCTCTCACTCGCGATAGGCTTCCCTCCAAACGTAAAATTACCGGTCCTTAAATTTCTGTTTATGTTCATGTGAAATGTGCACAGTGTAATTTTTCGCAAAAATCTGTACTGTTCTGTTTTTTCTCAAAATGTGATATTTTAAACTAATTTTAATTGTTTCTACAATTAGTCGCATTCATGTAAAACATTCTACAAAATCAGCTTTATTTCTGTTCTGTTCCAAACCTGTTATCTGTGACATTAACAATCATGTATGAGTGCGCGTCTGTTTATATAAAAGTGTCAGGTAAATATAAGTTCTGTTCTGTTCTATATTTTCTCCGGATAGGTTTTAGCTCATGTGTATGGAACATATCATCTTGTTTTATAATAAGTTGTCATAAATCAACGTCAGATTGTGGGAATAGCAATCATGTCATACACGCGCGTGCACGAGCGTACGTGCGGGAGTCAGTCTGATGTTTGCACTCTCAGACGTCAAGAAAATACGAAGTTACAAACTGTCGATGTCGGTTGGTATATTGGCTTGATGTAATATTATTTAAGTATTTAATCAGTGTAAGTACTTAGGAACCGTGTCGTTATCAATTAAGTGAGATTTACTTATATGTTACGTAACGAACATGCATCTTAGCAAAATAACTAAACCAATATTGTTAAATCAATCAAATACCTTGTAGTTATAATAAGGGTGTGTGAGTGAAACTTAGGGGCAATTAGGGGTAACAATTAAGGTTCAGTTTATTGTTATTATTGATAGACCTATTGACTTTGTTTCAATACAACAGGCATTACAATCTGTAAGTATATAACTATATTATACAGAATTAGTCGCACATCGATCAATGATACATGTATATTGTACTACCTTTTGGCATTGTATAAATGATAGCGTTCCATTCTGAAATGCAGAAATAATTCAGCGTTTTAAGAAATAGAAACTTCAAAGGTCGAAGAGTGCACAAACGAAATTATTAGATTTTTAAAATATGTTAAAGCACTTGTCGAGGTCATAGGTGCTCGGTGCGTGACATATAATAGCATAATGATAAATGATCCCATGTACATGTGTTTGAATGTTTTGAGCGTTATGCTGTGGTCCAGTCTTGCCTTCTTTTGTATGCGAAACAGTAACAGATGGAATGTTTAAGTATATTTCGTTCTAACCTGACGCCGAGCTCCTGTGGTCCAGTCTTGCCTTCTTTTGTATGCGAAACAGTAACAGATGGAATGTTTAAGTATATTTCGTTCTAACCTGACGCCGAGCTCCTGTGGTCCAGTCTTGCCTTTTTATCTGAAAAAGTTGTATGTAATAAAAAAAATCCAAGTGGAGAGAAGACAAGGATTGATATTGACAATTGTGAAGGCAAGATGAAAGACAACATAACGACTTTACCAGGAAGTACAATACTACATCATGTTGTTAGAACCATACACAAATTCCTTACTCATGGGCAATTTATTACAAGTGCAATCAACTATACATTCCCCCCTCCACAGCTCCAGATGTATGTTTCTATACCAACACGTATTGGGAATTTACAAGTTTACTCGTCTGAGATCATTATACCACATACATCATTATATCACATAGACTATTAAACACATACATGATTATTTCATAAACGAATTAAAATTCTGGCAGAACAAAGATAGCATCTTTGAAAATAATATGTTTGGCAATATATTTAGTTCCAGTGGTTTTATTTTATATGAAATATTCAACAGTTTTACCGTTTATCTAAATTTATACAATAAATTTCAAACTTCCACGATAGTTTACATTTTTGATCAGTTTTGTTTAAACTTAAAACAGGAAGCATGCATGCGTGCAAACCGCATGTTTTCGTTGGAAACTCTAGAACACAACAGACACGTTTTCTGTTAGTTTCAAGCGGATAGTTTCTAAAATTGCTTTTGGTGCAGATGATCGTAATTAATTTTAATTGTTATGATGATAATTAATGATAATATCGGTTATGATGATTGATTATGATGATTGATTATGATGATTGAATAGTGATTGGATATGATGATTGAATATAATGATTGACTATAATGATTGATTATGATGATTGATTAGAATTATTGGTTATGATGATGGATTATGATAACTGTTGGTGATATTTGATTATGATGATTATGGTGTTGTTGGTGAAAATGATGTTGTTACTTAATTAAATATGATGATGTTTGGGAAGTTGTCATAATCGAACGAAAGCTCGAGTCAGTTTAGAAATCCAACGAACACAGGTTCTGTCAATCTTTACTGAAAAAACTGCAGATTGAGATAAATGTAAAAAATCTAAATTAGACAATTTAATACAAGCTTTAAAACCATTATGACAGAAATGCCACTAATCTCAAAACAAATATGTTTTCAGAAAAAGAAGATAATGGCAAACACATAACGTAATGTTGTTGTGCATTTGCCAGCCTCTTAACGTAACGATATTCTTTGATACTAACACAAATAAGCAGTTCTGACATTCCATCTCCCTAGCAACCGTGAGAGATTTCTGTATTCCTAAATCCAGTACAAAGATGAGATACATATGGCAACAATTAAGTTGTTTAAGTGCATACTATGATATCTACGTGCGTATTGTCATAAATCAACACCACAGATGCATACACTTCACTCCTCCACTCACTCTAAGCTCAGTTGTAAGAGCACTGGGCTGTCCCCCGGGATTCTGAGTTCGATTACCTGGCAGGGCATGTCATGTCCTTCTGAGACTTTTGTTACCCACCTCTAATTCATGTGGAGAAGAAGTTGTTAGCTGCTTACAGAAGGTGACGCGGTCCAAGCGCGATACTCGACATTCATCCTGGCACTAACCGGATTCCGTATTATACTCTGTATTTTTATAGCATAGTGCGTGTGGCATGGAAAGTAATCGTGTATCAATTTGTTTCATTCGACTTATGTTCTCGTAATGAGTCTAATATCTCATATATGTTTCTATCTAATGAGAATTGGTAAGCCCGTGATTAGTTTATCCAGTGTGAACAACATTCAATTACATGGTTATTAAACCAAGATAATTTATCCTACATTTTACCTTCTTTCTTGCAAAAGTGACGTGTTCGAGTACTTAATAAAACTTGCTAAAATAACGAGTTTTGAACAGTAAGACCATCTTACGAGTACTTGTATAAAACTTGCTAAAATAACGAGTTTTGAACAGTAAGACCATCTTACGAGTACTTGTATAAAACTTGCTAAAATAACGAGTTTTGAACAGTAAGACCATCTTACAATCAGTTTGAAATTCATTTAAGGTAACACAAATCTCGTAAAGTGGATGTTTCTGGGTAATCTAATCTAATACAAATTATATCTAGCCTTCTGGCCCAAAGGTCGCGAGTTCGTGGATCGATCTTCACAATCCCTGAATTTGGCACTAGTACTGGTTAGTAACCGTAGAAGCAGTCAACGAGTGTGATTAGTGTAAACTGTAAGAACTTGTTTCACGGTCGATGTGAAATAAATAAGTTTAAACTCAGTAATAGTGTGTCCATTTTTGGTTCATTCTTTACCTAAGCTAACTTTAAAGGCATATTGCGTATAGTTAAAGATCAATAAATGTGCATGATCAAGGAATAAAATAATAATACATTCCTCTGTAATTGTCAAGACAAAGTTTGTAATATCTTTACATAAAACAACATCCAGTTTTACAAGTTATTAACAAGTGGGGTTTTGTACAAGTTTTTTCCATGCGTAAAATGATAAAGCAAAAGTTTTTGAATTGGAAATGCATAATAAATGATCGCATTGAAGAAATCTTATCCAATGTTGAACAACGCTGGGTGAAGCCTGTTCAAACATTGTACGTTCAAATGGGACATATACATCTTGTTTGAATTTGAACGTAGCAAATGTCGGCTTCATGAAGCATTTGTGTATACTTGAAGCACTAATTACATGTTTTCCATTTATTTGCGCTTTCATTTCAGAATAAGACGCCAGGATACAAAGAATGGGGAAGGGAAAATCGTCCGATTTCACCCAGTCCGGGTACCAGCCGGCTGGAATATATGGATGGAGAAAGCAATGTTTATATGCAACAATTTTGTTTATTTTAATAATTGTGATTATGAACGCAGCCTTGACAGTGTGGATACTGCGTGTGCTTAATTTTAATATAGTAAGTATACATAAACAAACGAGGGGTACTAAACAACTAACCATTCACTGTAACATCGCTTGTTTCATAATTTTGGTAAATATTTCGTGGATTAAACTAAAAGCCCTTTGTTCTAAATCTGATATTACAACTTAAATCATACCTATATTGCCAATCATATTTGACATAATTAATTTCAAAGTGCCTTCAGCGTTTCTTATAAATCTTATGGACAGTTCACACTAGCTTTATTGGAATACCCCACTACCGGTGAACACTGACCACCAGGTGGTGTTTGTTATTAATATCCGTGAACTCGCATAATGTGCGTAGGATAAACAAAGAAAGTTGGATATAAGTATGCGAGATACTGCTTATGTTATGAATACCGTTATTCAGAGATCGAAGCTAATCACTACTACCAGAAACAGACGCCTATGTAGTCTGCATGTTTCCTGTTCAAATAGATAATTAATGTTTGTTTTTCGTTAATCAGTAATTGTTCGGTCTTAAAGTTATCAAGAGTTATGTTTGTTATTCCAGAGGTTTATCAGCAAAATAGCAATACAGAATTTCAGACATAATCGCTATGCAAGCAATTAACAAAAACGCCGATACACAATGTTTGGATCGTTAGTCAGAAATATGTACGCCAAGTCTGTGATCTAGGCTGCACCTTGTTATACATAATATTACATTTTGTTAATTAGTTCTATTTCTAAATGTTGTTCTGTTAAATGATCAGTTTTTACCCGTCTAGTCATCACACCCACTTATTGTGGAGCAAAACCTCGTACCACCGCTTCATTACAATCATTGTAGCGTACAACTTCATGATTACTCTACTTGCTGTGCATGCTGGGAATTATGCGAAGAAATGAAATCGATCTCTTTAATTTCTTGCTTTGATTACACAGGTTACTATGGTCACTTTTGTTGCTATGGTCAAGTTAATTATGTTGTTATGGTCAGATTGTTGCCATGGTTACTTAGGTACTATGGTCACATTTGTTGCAGTGGTCATTTAGGTTGCTTTGGTCACACTAGTTGCTGCGGTAAAGTTGAATTTGTTGCTATGGTCAAATTTGTTGCCATGCTTACATAAATTGCTATGAACGATTACAAATTAGAAATTAAGAGACATATAGTATATTACTACATAACGTTTTACTTTCAGACAGGGCTCAATTGGGGAACAATAAAAATAACAAAAAATGGAATATCAGTTGGCGGATTAACAAAGGTCGTCAAACCGTTATATGTATCCAGTATAAAAGCTAGACAGGTGAGTTATACATCTTGGTGGAAGACCAACTGGACAATCAGTATGGACAGTCAACATTGCCATAGGCTGTAAGCTCTTGTATTACATTAACTTGGAATGGTCCTGTAATATTGTTAGGTTGAGCTGTTCGTGAGGCCGACCACAGAGACGTATCTACCGCTGTGTTTTTGCGGGTTTGGAAATGGAACGGATTTAACGGCGTTTAATAATCGTTCTGGATACCTTGTATCCGACTTACATGTTCCATAATAACATCTTTTCACCATTTTTCTTACAAGGGACAAAGTCTATCTACTACAAACGTTTGTCCGACAAAATGGCGGATATAAACCTGGCTTATCAGTTCTGCGATCTGATTGGTCGATTCCACCTGTCAATCAAATGCTGGCGTATCGTCACTTATATACTGGTTTAGTTTTCACCAACTATTTTGCCTGTGTCCGTCGTCATGTCTCATCCATCCACTCGTCGTCCTCAACAAGTGGTTTGTTTACATTATTGAAACATGATACAAATGTTTTGCTATATATGTATCATTTGTGTGATGTTGGTGTATTCTTTGTGTCAATAATCAAACTCGTATTTTCTTTTGCAGAGTAATCCGTTAAATATAGTATCCGATAAAGACATATTTATCAGGTCGAGAAATAAAGAACCCGGAGATTCCAATATATTCCATATCAGTAAGTAGAGTCACTTGTAATTATAGAACACAATATCACACCATGCCACCGTTAAACAATCACAGAAATGAATGGTGAAGTCGCGCAGGAAATAACACACACAAAATGCATTAGGAGACTTGAACATATTTACATACAAGTAAGCAATTACAAAAGCAAAAGAGACACAATGCAAACGTAAATGATGATCAGTATCACCTTGGAACGGTCAGTGACAAAAACACAGCATGAAATATAATCTCATTGTAAGAAAAGTGATATTACTTTTATTTTAACCAAGCAGTCGTGGAGCACTTAGACTAGTAGAGTAACTTAAGACTCGAACTGATTGTTTAATAACGGAAGCAATTGATTGTTTTAATGACACGTATGAGAATTGAATTCATCTTGTTTTATTTCAAAGGCCAGTTTGAAGAATGAAAATCATTTTGCATTATTTTAGGTAAAAATAAAATAGAAGCATCGTGTGACACATTTGAAGTTCGAGACCCGACCGGTCAGAGTCGTTTTAAAGTTACAGATAAAGGAGTGACGTATAGTATGGACGAGGTTACATATAGTGGTAAGTCTCGTGTTGTTTATCTTGTGTCATATAAGTTCTCTCAGTAATACAACCTGTTCCAATCATCTTTACTTGTAAATGGCGTCATTGTACATAAAGACAGTGTAGTTACACCTGACTTGCATTCCAAGGGTGCTGAGATACCATGGAGTAGAACATGTATACCAATCCTGGAAGTTACAAGTTCGAGATCCGACAAGGGAGTGTATTTTCTGTGTTGATTTTCCGTTGCTGATGTGACTAAATTCATGCTTCAACTTTACTAGCATGTACGAAATGTGTTGAATACCCGGGAAAATACTCCCATTTCTTCTTGAAATATCCAAGGTCATACAACTGAACACTGTCGGGTAATGGAATATAAAACATTACCCTTGTACAAACGATATTACGCCAAAGATTTACGTACGCGTAAGAAACACAGTGTTTTATACGACATTACACACTCAGGGGTAATCACGACTGAGTCATAATATCATATAGATCTATAATGTTACCATCGTCTGTTACAGGTAAAGCTGTGTTTAACGGTTCTATAGAGACACCAAACATTCGAGGACCTCACAAAGGATCATTGAGGTAAAGTGTGTACAAGTAAATCATTTTAACAGTATAATAGCCTGGTCATATGTTTTATGTATTCTCGCAATTAAGCCTAAATCGTTACTAAAATCTGAATTTAAAGACCAAAGCCCAGTTTTAAACACAAGCATCTGATTGGTTGTTTAGAGGGCAATCTCAGAATTGACCAATCGCAAGGATGCTTTCCTAGACTGGCATCAAAACATTACTTTATAACCATACGCCCAAATTGTGTTTCCTTACGTTACTGATCTGGCATGCTTATACGCTTGCTTTACAGTCTCATCATGAAAGTGCTTGGTAAAATGTTATCATCATAATTGTAACCAATTTTCAAATTCAATCTTGAAAGGTTTGTAGAATTACATTCCTTAAACATAAATCTTGAACATCAAACATGCACGCATTTGAAAATGTCTCATAGTTGATAAATTTAAATAGCTGCATTCAAAAGTAATAGAGTTATCAATCAAATATGATTCATTATTTGACAGCCATTTATACATATTCCTAAAAAAATATCTAATGAAAACCTGACTCGACACTATTTTACATTTTCACGAAACATTAGCACACAGATTGATAAAATCAATGTAATGAATAAACGATTGCATGACTAGCTTTAGAAACCATTAGTGCATAATCTAAATACATTCATACTAATCACATGATAATATTTATGGGGAGTGTTCGACCAACATGACGAGCCACATGCATGTATATGTTTGAAAACGATGTGCTTATTCTGGGGTGCATAGTACTATGATGTATAGAAGCATAGGAGAGACCATATCTATAAAACAAGGCCTTCACACACTAATCAAGTCATTAGTTAATACAATCAAGTTATATGTGGTCAAATAAAATATCTGAAAATTGGAAGAAATAATTAAAAATTGATTGAGGAATATGGGATTAAGTTTTTATTGAATTCAGTGCTACAGTTTAATCTCTCCTTTGCAAACCCTTTTGTGAGACGCAATTTTCAGCTCTCGCTAAGAGGTTGTTGAGAAATATACAGTAAACCCTCACTTAAAGACCACTCCAATAATAAGACATTCTCAAAGTTAAGAACGCAATTTTCAAATCCATTTTTTTCTGTTTTGCGCTTTATGCAACGTCAATATGAAGATCTTCACAATACTAAGACCAATTTTTATTGAGATATGACTGTGTTCTGATTGTTTCATTTTATTGAGTTATGAGCTGAAAATGTTTGAAACCGTCTACATGTAGTTAGCTCTGTCTTTGAGCACTGGACTGCCAATATGGTGGTCACAGGTTCAACATAGGTTGTCCGTGACAATTGGACTGAAGAAACTATTTAATTCATTCGAAGTCATTTTGCGTCCACCTCTGATTGATGTGGACAAGTTGTCAGACACTTGCAGAACAGGTTTATACTGGTTGGTAATCTATGAGCACTGGTTTGGTCAACGGACCGCCGTTGATAACTGAAACACATCCGAAAGACGGCGTAAAGCGCAAACACACTGAAAACGTTTGGTGTAAACGCAAATACATATTGATTCATTCTCGTGCTTGTCCGCCCACTAAACTTAAGCGTACATAAAACTAATTTAAAACACCATTGGTTCACTGGCTTGTCTCATAGTTTTATCAACGTAAGTGATTTAGATAGCATTTTCAAATTTATGACAAGTCATTCTCATTCATTTAAGACGTCATAAAAGCTAGGTATAAGAAAAAAACATCGACATTGCCTTGGAAAGATGATTATCATTTAATTACGTTATGTACATAATTTGTTATAATTGAAAAGATGTCTGGCTGTCATGGTTTGATCGACATAGATGTGGGAGGGTATGCCGGTTTATGACGACAAATACGTTTGACGAGTATATTGTGCATGTATAGTGACAGTATCACATGATGGTCGTATGACTGATCAGAGTGATTGAAATATACAAATGTAAGCTCATACTTAAGAGACGTTACTGAATACTTATTTACAATAACTCTCATTTTTAATATTCCCTTAAACTAAAATCAGTAGAATTTTCACTCAATTCAAGTTCCACTCAAATCTATATCCACGAAGCATTCTCAAGTATTAAGCCTTTCACAGCCCACACTGTGCTGAGAATTATCTCAATATTGTGTAAATATAATTTGAGGGAAATATTTAAGTGAATTTTCAACTGTGAGTGCTAATAAGTACGGACTTGATTACATAGCAACGTATTTGTGTATGGTGATAAAACCAAATTTTATCGATGTTTATTTTTCTTATACATTCCAGATTAGAATCAGCTTCCAGCTCGATAATTTTGTCCGGCAGGGAACGTGTACTTATTGAGGCACCTGAGGGGAACGTGGACATGAAAAGTGCTCACGATATTACGTTCAATGCAAACAGAAAAGTATTATAATATATTGATAATTTAACTAGACATACATGTACATGGTTTTCTTATGGAGTATGCAATGATTCACTCACAAAATGTATGTTTTAGAGAGTTAATTTCTATTGTAATTACTAATTGTTTGTGTTTATAGGTGTTTATGGATATAAGATATGTGTAAAATATAATCATACAGGGTGAACCTTCTAACGTGACATATTAATTTTTGTAGCTGTAGTATCTATGATAAGAGTAAACCAAAACTTGGCCCCACCGGGAAATATTGTACTGTATCACAGAAAGCTTGTAGCCCGAACACATGTCCATTTTTTTGCTTCACATAACACATATTGAGAAAATGTATGATTTATGTTTCCAATGATTCACCATTTTTAAAAGTTATGAAAACAATGTAAACATGACCACATATAGAACTGATGAGTCAATACTGTCGAAATAAGTAAACATGAAAAAGTCACGTTGATGAAAAGTCTTTGTTTTAGCTGCGTAGTATTTGGAATTTTTGAACTTGTAATGAGAATTTACCAGATGATGTGTAAGAACTTTTGCTCAGTTTCTATGACAATATACTGAATACTGTTTAACTGCTAAACTTTTACTTGAATGTGTTTGTTTCTCTTTTACAGATTACTTTCAATGCAACAAAGATCTTCATGAAAAATATAGACATCAGCGCACCAACAGGAAATGGTAAACATTATGATGACGTTTACCAGCTTTGTATGTGTCAAAATGGCCGACTATTCTTGGCGCCATCTACCGGACGATGTGTTACAGACAAAATTACGTGCTCCTGAAGTTGACTTAACATTTTGTTTACATACACGGTGATCGCGGTCACGTGGATCTCCATTGACAGTCCGCTGTTGTGATTGCTTCCCCCAATACCCTAACGTTAAGATACAACAAAAAATATGGAAATCCAAAATGTATACAGTGCTCCACCAATAACGTGACACCCACGCAAACATAGGTCGCGTCCATGTAATATACTAGAAAACTTACAAAACAGTGTTTCATTCAGCTATTAGCTTGGTGAACAAGAATAGCTTGTAGAGCGACATAGTTCCGCTTTGCACTCGACCAACTGAAAATGGAACAGAAATAAATCGATGCGTATATACAAAAAAGAAACGTGTTTATTTAAAATGAACTTTGCTCATCACAAGTTTTGAATCCAAAAAATCTATAAAACAATCGTGTTTGTATATCACATATTATCGTTGGATCAGTGTATAATCATTTATCTACGAACGACAGTCATGGCTAATTTTTCATTTGCATTGCTAGTTCAATACATATATTGTATTTCAATATTCAGGTTTTACTGCGATTTAATATGAAAAGTGTGAAATTATATTTGTAAATTTTGTTTTTCTTGTGAACCCATATCACGTGACACGGGTTTGGTGTTGTAACACGTGATATATTGAGGTCGTGTCGAGGACGGTCTCAATTGACGAAACCCCCCCCCCTCCGGACAACATCTCAGGCCAATGTGTGTAATGGGAGAGAAGTGAATCCTGCCCTGGGCGTGGTCGAACCACTGACAATCCCTGATTGCAGCTCGAGTATTGGTTAAATAACAATGGAAGCAATCATCGAGTGATTATATAAGTTTCAATAATTTGTTTCATTATCGACTTTACATAAATAAGTTTAAAACAAAAAAACAAATACAGTACAGACATGATTATTATATAATGTTCTCATATAATGAAAGTTATACACTTCTTTCAAACATATAGGATGTAACAAACTAACGCACCGGCAAGTGTCCAATTATGATATACATCTTTGTTCATTACATAATGCAAATATTGGGTCTCCCAATGTAATTGCAAATACGAGTTTTCTCATTTTTATTTTCTAAACATTTGACGATAAATGATGTCTTCATATTTAAAATCTTATCTCTCAGGAAAATCTGTTTGATCAAACTTTATCTTGACTCTATGTTTGACACATTGCTTTATCACAATAAGATCATCATATCACAAATAACGTGAACAAATCATCACCTGAATGAATGTCACATTGATCAATGTTGAAAGATATACTGAAAATAAAACCCATCTGTACTAGGAGTCATATTGTCAGAATTGTATACAGTATTAATCAAAGTAAAACCATATTTGAAATGAAATATGAACTAGCTTTCATTTCAGAACGTATTCAACAAGGTTGAATATCCAAATATAGGTAATTTATACGATATCGATTTGGAAAAGTTTTCTTGTCTAAACAAAGGCAACTATTAATATACGTTCAGGAGAATACATATTTACGTGGAATTCCTACATGAAAAGATCCGGGAAACGCTCACTATACCGTGCAAAGAGCATACTTTGTAGGCATATTGTGGAAAGTCTATACGCGGAAAATATTTACGATGATCAAGTGTCTGCTAAAATCTCCCATGGTTAATACGGTACGGGTTTTATAAGTAGTATCATATTTTTGGAATCTCTTGGATTGTCTACATTGACAGATAAAGCTAGATTATTGGAACGCGTACACGTGGTCGACGGCACCATATCTACTTGTATCACCTTCTCGTCTTCGTTAAATATGAGCACAGTTACTTCAATTAAAGCCTCGCCATTGATCGTCGCTGATTCATGACAGAACAGATTGATTGTCCAATTATTTTCATGTTTTCGGTACGTTATTTTCCATTCCCCGTTCCGGTTTTCTGACACTACGGGACCGGCATAGGTACGGACATCGACCTGTATACCGAACCTTAGCGTGTTCTGCACAAGAACCGAATCCACGGCCAACTCAAGGAAATTCCTGGGTTTGTAAAAAGGATTGTTGAATGTTACATCTAAGGTGCTTTGTGTTGGGCAAAGGGATCTAAACCTGTACGCTTTGTTTACAAGATCCTTCATGACGCCAGTCACTTCCGGTAGAGAAAAAAACTCCGATTGTTCAATAGTGTACAGTTGGCCAACCAGCATTTGTGGGAACCGGATCAACGAAAGTAGTGCCTCGGCGTTCTCTTGCAGGTTCTCGCTGCGGGAGTCGAACTGTAGCCAGGATACCAAACCGTTATACAGCATAAACTCATTCCCAACAACAAGACCGGAGTTATTTAAAATGTCTCGTATAAACTGTAAGTCCATGTTGTGCCATTCCGCCGATCCAAGCACTGTTTCAATGTTCCAAGCAATTGTTTTTGTGCAAGATTCGACCAGTTCTTCAAGATGAAGAGCTTTTGCCCAATTATACCAATGGAGTGCATTATGAACTTTTGGCGACAGTGTGTTCTTCACCATGTAGCTAACGCACAACGATTTTAATGACGTCACATTGTATTTATCCGCCAAACACAGAATACCGACCGCTGTTTCCACGGTGACCGTTACTTCCGCCGTATACATGAATTTAAGAAAAACGTCAAACACTGCCTGGCACTCCTCACTTTCTGTGAGTATTAAATCCGTTTGGTTACCTTCAGTCCATGTATCACCATACAACATTGCTCGGAACACATCACTCGATTTTGCTAATACAAATCTATGACCATAATATTGCGTATCGCCGACTAAGATTGAGACGTCACTAAGTTCCCTCTCGTTGAAGAACTGAGAAACGCTCCAAATAAAGTTTTCCTGGTCTTTCAATATCTCGTGACCGACTTCATGTCCGGCCGCCATATTTTCTTCGGCAACATCGGTGTCCATTGTCTGAAACAACACAAAGCATACGGTTACGATGGTAACAGTAAGAAGATATATTTACCCAACGGTTAGCATTCGGTCCTACGCTCCAAATAAAAAATCAAACTTCCTAAAATTCCTGGAATTGGTCATAAACTGAAAGTGAAACACGACCAATTATGAACATCAGCCTTACCTTTAATGCTAACTGTCGCCATTTCAAACTGCAAGGACAAATATTAACCATAAGTGAGCAAGATGCAGTGCACAGAGACATAGAACGCAGTATTGATCTGACGGTAAGAAGAAACTGAAATTTCCACGAATTATTGCTGAACACCAGACGATATTGATTCGAGCAGACAAAACAAACAGTTTTGCAACCGACTTGTTTCGTTTATTCAGCATGGTTCTCTTAAATTGTAGAATATCATTGATAATTTAAATAAATATCAATAGACAGCGATACATGTGGGTAACTAACATCTGTGATCAGAAAATACTGTAAACAAACAATAGATTATTTCAGTGAGTGAATACACGCACAGTGTCAGAAGTAAGTACGGTGGGGACAAGGAGGTGATGTTACAACCTGGGACCAATATACATATTGGTCCCAGTTACAACAAGGAGGTGATGTTACAACAAGGAGGTGATGTTACAACAAGGAGGTGATGTTACAACAAGGAGGTGATGTTACAACAAGGAGGTGATGTTACAACAAGGAGGTGATGTTACAACAAGGAGGTGATGTTACAACAAGGAGGTGATATTACAACCTGGGACCAATATACATATTGGTCCCAGTTACAACAAGGAAATCAAAGATGTCTATATGGTGTTTTGTTATTACAATGTAAGTGTGGACTTTCTTACTAAGTATAATACATATTATAGTTATTTCGTACGAACAGGTGTTATGACACAATGATAGGCCTACTTAATAACAGTAAGACATATATTTATGATCTAAACCTTTAATTCACACATGTATCAATTCATGATTTCTCTGTGATGGTGACATTCATGGCTCTCTTCTCATTATACATAATGTGATTTCCACACCATAAAGAGTTGCAAAAAAAGATATCCATTGGTAGGCCGTGATTCAACGGTTGGAGGTTACAATCTCGTCATAGGCGAGATTTTACGAGTCTTTACACTTCTTAACATAATTCTCGTCAGCTCTCGGATATTTCCGTACCACTTCGTTACTCTACGAATATCCTCTAGTGTATGTCAGGCGGTCATTTTGTGCGGTCAAAAAATAGTTCTCAAAAAACATATTTATCTTCAAAACAACTTCGATAAATTCACATAAGAAATGGATTATCGTTGTCATTTCTAATTAAAAACTCACATATTTCAGTCTTCATATAGCTTAAATATGTGATTTTAATCCCGTTTCATCAGAACTCCAGCGTTCACGCCGCCATATTGTTTACATGATATCCGAATGGTATTTCCAGAAGTAGTGCCTAACGAACATCCGAGGTACTTGACGTAGTTGGCCGAGGTTTTCCGTATGTCCTTGCGTAAATTTGGCGCGAAAATTTGTTAGTAACCGAGAAAGCAGTTATCAAGAGTTATTTACATATGTAAGGATATAAGCGTCTAATATACATATAAGCAGCAAGAACTGGTTTTATAACCGATTTAAAACACAGCTAAATGTTTCCACAGTTATGTGCCAAGTTATGTAATAAAATAAAAATATTGATATAAACTTCAACGCAACTAGTCGAACATAAATAAACCAAGTATAAATCAGATCTAATTCATATTATACAAATGTATTATATAGGTAATTGACCTAGGCTACATTTAAAACGTTTAGCAGTATTAGCGTCAGTAAAACTTGTGTAAATATGGTAAATCAAGAACAGCTATACAGTATACATGTATATTAGATTAGTAATTATACACTGAACACGTGATCCGGGATTATAACGGATACATCCAGCACTCAAATTACAAAACTTACGAGACTGATAGTTACTCGTATTTAATGTGGAAAATGTATGGTAATCTTAAGTGAGTGCTAAATTTTCTAAGGGATTTGAATGTAAAATGCGATCTCGGAATAATTATTAAGTCTGCGAGTGGTGTGTGACACTCAAACCTAATAATCACTTCTATAACATGCTACATCTGTAATCAATTCAGTATCTCAGTCATAATTACCATAACATCTCAAAGACCAACGGACCAAAAAGAATATTCAGCCCACATTTGACATTTCCATGCATTTTCCACACTAAAACATTCAATATCAAACTAATAAGAGTAAACTTTGTGATTTGAGATTTGAGTGCAGAGCGTAGGTGTCCGTTATAATCTCGGTCCCTGGTCTATCACCACGTAGTGACGTATATTCACAACGTAGTGACGTCATTCACAAATCACGTGACCAAATTAACAAAAACAGACTGTATGAGTTTGAAAAACAAGCCATTTAAGTCTAAACAACATGTTATCGTAGAAATGATAAATAAAACATGAATCAGTTTTTATTCAACGTAAATGTATAACAAGAAATCATCTGTCGGTTATGAGTAATTATTTCATTTTAATTGGGTATTTGGGTAAGCGTAACACAACCTGTTTGGCATTTCCTGTTCCCGACTTTAAAACCATCGCTAACAGAAGTTTGGAGTGATTCGTTAATGCGAGCGTATGAATACTATCTGTAGTTAGTACACGTATCTAGTCCGTCTGTACTTCAAACAGACGAAATCTCACTTATGCCCAGACGACCGTTAGAGATCCAAACACAAATCATAAAACTCCGACAATCGATTAACTTATGTCTGTTTTAGTTAAGAACCGTCTGCTTCGTATAATGCAGAATTTGACGATAGAGACTCAAATCTGGTAAAACGTACTCTCCGTACGAAATTCTAATCTTATATTTTACAACACCACAATACAACAAATCGTCGCATTATTGCCACAACCCCAGAACTTGTTTTTCGTCTTTTTTGAGAAAAACAAAACTTTTTAGATTGATCCTCCTGTAGTTTTGTCAATTGTTAAAAAATACATTGGCATATGTCATTAGATAGACTGCTACTGCTGTACTAAAGTTAAAACAGTATTATATCAAACAAAATTAGAATTATAAATGAAATAAATAATGTTTTAATATTACCAACCTCATTGTACGGAGTTTAAATCCAAGATGAATTAAAATATAAAATATTCTTATAGATGTGATTCAAAAACAAATCCGAATGAGATATTGCACCATTCCAGACAGGTATATATATATAAATGTGTGAAACTGGCAATCATGAATAGTATTGAAAGGTCAGAGAACTATTCAATACTACGTCGTTTGAAAATTTGCCAGTGTTCAGGGTAATGAGACACGTGTTAACAAAATAACCGAATCATAAACGAGTAAATGTGTACGAAACGTTTAAAGTATACAATTTACTAAGATCCGTTTCACTGAAACTGATGTAATTCGCGAAATGGCAACCTGTCATAATTATCCATGTAGTCCCACTTGTTATATCGAGAGGGGCAAAAAACAATATCACTGTACACACCAGTTAGACTGTTTTCGCATTCAACTCCCGATAAGGCTATATAGCAATTACTTCCATATAAGGAAATCTTGTTGAAATGAAAAAATAGTCATGCAGGTATATAGAAATTAGACGCGTAGGATTTGAAGTCGCAAATAAACCTACATGATTAAAACAGGTTTCGTTTCATAGGATGTTATTCAACAATTTGTCGGCTCGCAATTAAACTGTGTAGTAATAATGCTCCTTACGGACTAAGAAGATTATTTCTACCCATAATATTAAGTCAGAATAATGTTATTACGTAAATATTCGATATTTACGTTCATATAGCTTGATAACAAATATATACTATGAATACAATTGCAAATAAACGATAAATGCTTTGTATTACCGGCATATATTGTTATCTTAAATATATCAATGAAATCAGCGCGGACTTGATAAAATAAAGTCGATCACGTGATCAGGCCCAGGATAAAAATCCTGCAATGCATTAGTCAATCGGTCACAGTGGCATTACACATTATATATAGAAAATATGCTGTAATATATTCATATTGAATAGCGAAATTATTTGGTGGTTTGGAACTTAACCAATCAAGCAATATTCGTATTCACGTACGAGGTGAATTATGAAAATATCGATCCGAGGAATCACTGGCGTTTTATTTTCGTACCAAATACTTTTCGTGATTTTTTCAGTACGTAATGTTTGTTTCAACATGTTATCTGTCATTATTAAGCTGATAAGTCCGTTATGTACAGCTACTTTTATAATTTATCAACAGTCTGCAATGCTGTCATTGACAAATTACATGTGTTGCCAAAAAATATGTACGATTGTCGGACATTCAAGCATTGCTGTTCTTTCTGAATATTAATTAATATATAATGATCAATTACTCGCTGTAAATGTCATTAACATGACAAACTATACACGGAACGGTTTAGGTTATTTCTGATAAACGTTGGATCTTACTTAATATGGTAACCGTATGCCTGCATGCACTCCTGATAATTGAAAATATGCATTCATCGTCAGACCATGCAGACGTACAGGCAGATCATGACGTGGCCTGGTCCATATATAGGGGGTAATGGTTGTAACATATTGGGTACCATGGGAACTGAGGATAATATACATGTATATTGTGGGTGAAGTAAATTACTGTTAACATTATAGTAAAACCTCACTTAAATGGACCCACTAAACATTTCGATCTTCTCAGTAATAAGACCGTATATTCTCGGACCAGTTTCTAATTTATCTTCCATATTTTTATCGATTAATCCGACCACCTCACAACATGGACCGACTTTCTTCAAATATATTGGCGGTCTTGTTATTAATCATGGCAGAGTGGTTGTGGCATCCGTCTTGGTATCGGGAGGTTGAATGTTCGAATCCCGATAGGAGTCCGTTCCGATATGGCAGGTTGGTGAGTCGCAAGCTAGTTAAATAATGGTTACTGTGTGCCTACCTGTCTTGTGCATGACATTCAATGATAGGAATTGGGAAGTAAATGCGCTCAGAAAGTAGGTGTCTCTCAAGTCAGAAAAGTCAATAATAACCTAACATTTCACTTTTATTGAGGTTTTACTGTAAATAACTTACAATGTACAGTTAAACCATACTGAAAGACCATCTCAATGTACAGTTAAACCATACTGTAAGACCATCTCAATGTACAGTTAAACCATACTGAAAGACCATCTCAATGTACAGTTAAACCATACTGTAAGACCATCTCAGTGTACATTTAAACCATACTGAAAGACCATCTCAATGTACAGTTAAACCATACTGTAAGACCATCTCAGTGTACAGTTAAACCATACTGTAAGACCATCTCAGTGTACAGTTAAACCATACTGTAAGACCATCTCAGTGTACAGTTAAACCATACTGAAAGACCATCTCAATGTACAGTTAAACCATACTGAAAGACCATCTCAATGTACAGTTAAACCATACTGTAAGACCATCTCAACGTATAGTTAAACCATACTGACAGACCATCTCAACGTATAGTTAAACCATACTGACAGACCATCTCAATGTACAGTTAAACCATACTGACAGACCATCTCAACGTATAGTTAAACCATACTGACAGACCATCTCAACGTACAGTTAAACCATACTGACAGACCATCTCAACGTATAGTTAAAGCATACTGAAAGACCATCTCAATGTACAGTTAAACCATACTGAAAGACCATCTCAATGTACAGTTAAACCATACTGAAAGACCATCTCAATGTACAGTTAAACCATACTGAAAGACCACCTCAATGTACAGTTAAACCATACTGAAAGACCATCTCAAAAATAAGACCACCTCGAGATTAAGAACACAAGTTTCAAGTCCGTTTTGACCGTTTTAATCTTTATTCAACCTCAATAAGAAGACCATTTCAATATGAATACCAGTTTTTAAGGTTTCCAGGATGGTCGTATTATTGGGGTTTAACTGTATGTGATTTTCCGTCAAAATGTATGCGTGTTTTTGTAACCTGCCATCTCCATGTGTACATGCGTTATTCTAACTGACACAGTAGTTACAGGTTGTAAAACTGTCTTCAGCGAATTAGTTTGTCAAACAAAATATGATAATGGATACATTATTGTTGGTATTATAAAGCCGTACAGACAATCTTTTGTTAAACTGGTGAGAAAAATGAGAACAGTATGTGTGCTTTAATCGCCACCTAATGATTTATGATACACCATCAACTTACAAAAATATGTCACAAATATGCGTCAATTGTTGTTTTATTTTAACAGCAAAATAATTTTTACAGAAACTGTTACATCTTTTCAAACAAAAACTACGTATACATTACATCGAATGCACATCAAACCGAGTAAATTATCCATAAATTGTAAATAAGTGACAGGGTGGCAAGTTACGTTATGTCGAAATAATTTTACTGTTAAGATCTACGTAGAATAATTACGTGGATTTATGTTAAGTGTTGGTTTTATACAGTAGTAGTGTACTGTAAGTGTGCGTAGTTGAAGAAGTAGTTACAAGTTTTCTTGTAAGATAGATTTTTGTCTATATATAGTTTTCCAAATTCGGGGCCGAAATAAAAACCGATAAGCACCACTCTGCACTCTACACTCAGATAATAACCGATAAGCACCCCTCTGCACTCAACACTCAGATTATAACCGATAAGCACCCCTCTGCACTCAACACTCAGATTATAACCGATAAGCACCACTCTGCACTCAACACTCAGATTATAACCGATCCGCACCACTCTGCACTCAACATTTAGATAATAACCGATCCGCACCACTCTGCACTCAACACTCAGATTATAACCGATAAGCACCACTCTGCACTCAACACTCAGATTATAACCGATAAGCACTACGCTGCACTCAACACTCAGATTATAACCAATCTGCACCACTCTGCACTCAACAATCAGATTATAACCGATCCGCACCAATCTGCACTCAACAATCAGAGTATAACCGATCCGCACCACCCTGCACTCAACACTCAGATTATAACCAATCCGCACCACTCTGCACTCAACAATCAGATTATAACCGATCTGCACCACTCTGCACTCAACAATCAGAGTATAACCGATCCGCACCACCCTGCACTCAACAATCAGATTATAAAGAATCCGCACCACTCTGCACTCAACACTGAGACGTCAAAACTATCTTAGCTGAGAGTAAGAGAGGAGATAATGTATTACCCATGTAGATAAAAATATGGTGGAAAGATGGTTTGAATTCTTTTGAAAAAAGAGTCGCATGACCAAAGCGTTGTCGAGCAAAGTTAAGAAGCACTTGATTTGTACGAATGACCCGTAGTGACGTTCACTCTTCATTATTTCTCTCCTAGGAAATATTAAATTCGAGAAGTTGAAATCGTGATTTCGTGAAATTGAAATCGTGATTTCGTGAAATTGAAATCGTGAATTCGTGAAGTTGAAATCGTGAATTCGTGAAGATGAAATCGTGAATTCGTGAAGTTGAAATCGTGAATTCATTTCGAATTGTATATCCCATGGGATAGAAAGTGTGAATGTCACCACGGGTCTTTCGATGATTTGACATGTACGGTACTTCCGTGCTCCGTGATGGCATTTTCTACCAACCAAAAGGCCCCAAAGAGTACACAGCTGTATAAGGTACACGTAATCAGGTCAAATATTTTGGTGCGCCAGATAAGGAGGTTTTTTTCAATGTACGTTACATAATTTTATGACAACAATAAATATCTTGACTCTCAGTAGTTAAAATGTTTACAATACTATATTTGGACAATTATTTTACCACTTGTAGTATGGATATAACGAACCAGTTTGTATGATACGAGATTTAATCCACACGACATATTAACCATACTGGCACATAGAGGAGATAATTTGTGTGTTATGTCCGTCCTTAAATTTGGATGAGGACGACTTTCTAGTTCAGAATTACTGTTTAAATTATAAAAAACAAACCTAACACTTGCATTGAATAAATAATAAAAACATCATTTTCGACCAGTTTCAAGAAACAAATCGATTCCGCTGAGAGATAACTGTACAGTCGGACTTCGTTTAATCGAATTCGTCGGGTCTGAAAAAAATAACCCATTTCTATTGGACTTGCTTATCAAAATACATTGCGTACGCCAAACAAGTTAATAACCGATCGTGCACATGAACTTGGTAAAATATTTTCTAACTAGTCTGTCTGTTTGAAATACCCGACGATTGTCACTTTACCCAGACACCGGGCTTCCGTACCTAAGATGATACGCGTAGTAGCGCCACCCCTGGGGCTGAAGCTAAATGCAATGCACTGAGACCGGATATATGTGTAGAACTCTGAAGCCAATACGGTCCAGCCCGGTTGTCGTCAATAACTTCAGACAAAATTATAGAAAATACAGCTGAATCATCTAGACGTATTAAAAGGTGCATACAAAAGGTGTATTGTAAATTGTATATACTTTTATAGATACATTTACGAAATGAAACATAGGCAGAAGCTACAGACTTTAACCGTCTACTGACTAGTATTTGTCTTAAGCGATTACCGCTCCTTTTGGCGATAGAAGTGTTATACCTGATTAGTTACATTTAAAAAGGGCGTGTCGACAAAACGCCCCCATTTAAATGAATATCAACATAGTTCATCTTGTAATTGTTGTCGACTAGATACGCCAGTGAATCATTTAAGTCCAATTAAAACGCATGCTCATTGGATCGCACCGAACCCGCTGTGCGAGACGGTTAACAACGGGTGCATTTCAAATTTAAATTATGCTTGAAACTAAACACCACTTTCAAAAACCATACGATGTGGCATTTTAATAGACGCTGCGCGAACGAAGTTTTCAATTTGTCATAAAAACAAAAACAGGTATAAATATTCCCACCTTATAAACGACATATACACATGTAGCTAACATAATAACTTAAGTTGAATTTTAGTTCAATTTAAACTTATTTATCTTATATTAACTGGGAAATACAGTTTCACAACTTGTATAATTACGTTCGATGACTGTTTCGAGGGATAAGAGTAAGCGCGCCAAATTTAAGCATGTTAAATTCTTTATGAAATCCCCCTAAACAAAGGGCTCAACCAACAATCTTCGTGTCAAACGTCAGACGCCTAACACATAGACCAGCACACCTTGTGCACCAAGTACAAGTATTTCCCAACGGTTGAATACAAACATTTGTTTTATTGTACAGTGGGCAATTTAAACAGAAAGCGTATTTATTTGTCTGAGTTGCTTTCTATTGTAGCTACATGTATGTAGAAAATATAATTACAATAGTGTATTGTTATAGTCATACCATGTTATCCTATATCCTATACTTTATTATATAACACTATACGGACATGACACTGGTCAGTATAGCAAATTGATCCACATTACCATATATAGGTCATATTAGAATAATGGTGTGTAACAATAATATACACAGTCATGTATATATACGGTATCTTGTTTTGTACAATTACTCGTGGACAGAGGAAATCTTAAAACATCGTTTTTACATTATTTCCTTTTGAAACGACCAAAACCGTTTACTCAATCTATTATATCTTGACAGACTAACAAAGTTCAAAGTATGGATGTAAAACGAATCACCTATATATCTTAATACATTTAACTTAAGCTGATTTAAAGAAAAGCTGAATATTGGTTACAAAGTATATAATAGTGAACAAAAGTATGTAACATACCTTTCAGAGTAAGTCCTACCAACAAAAACATCCTCATCTGGATTTAATCACACAGTTCATATATACATGTACATGAATCGTATTGATTTCATACCGTCTGGTTCGTACAATTTACGTCACCCACAACTTCTCAATACAGTCAACCACAACTTGTGATAATTATATTGAACTTCATAAGTAATTTCTGACTTTTATATACAGAAGGTTTATTTGAATTAGAGCACAAAACCGTATACCGGACCACTAACATTCTGTATTGGTTTTACGAATGTGTTTAAACCACTATACATGTACAGTTTTATTGATCAGTGGTATAGTGCGTCTAAAAGCCAGTTTTCGTACTAAAGTAATTTAACGAAACGTACCGAACTAAAACCGCCGCGTATGGTGGCATAAATCAGCCGTAAGACAACAAACAGATGTGAGTCAGCTAGATAACTATCTAATTATTGTAATATAGTTAATGTTCATGAATGGATGTCTGTCTGGATGTCACAAAGTTTGTCTGCGGTTCTCCTTAACCAGTGGTAGGATTTCGATGAAACTTCACACGAGTTATTGATACCACGCCTTGTTGTGCATATTATCAGCATTTCGGTAGGGTTGTTTTTGGCAGAGTAATGACCCTTTAGAGATGAAAATTGGACGATTTTGGCTGTTAGGTGCTTGTTGTTCTAGACCATTGCTTGAATTTCAATGGAACTTGACATGAATAATCGGTACCAAGCCTACCTGTGCAAATTGTCAGCATTTTGAACGGATTGTTTTTGACAGGGTTAGGACACTTACGTGATGCTTCTCTTTTTATTCGCTGATTTATTTCAGCGGAATTTCAAGTTAGGGTATTAATTACGCTTTTGCATATTACGAACAAATGTTTTGGCAGAGTTATGTCCCATTTATTATGAAAACTGGACAAATTTGGCAATTCCCTAGTTTTTTCATCTATAATATCCCTATAATGACCGGATGACAAAGTAAATAAAAATCCTGGTGTGTGTACGTCATAATATACGTCACACAAACATGGGCCATTTGTGGGGTGGGGAGACTTTTTTGAAAAAAAACCCCACTCTAGTTTGATTTAATCATATACATATGTCCCTATATACACGTATGTATACTACCGGAATTGATATTGTTTAAAATCTGCATGCATAGAGCTGTCATTGAATCGGCAACATGCATATCGACTATATCGATATATATCGACGATACATCGATATATCAAGTATCGTTTACGGAAAATATTACTGATATCGTTTCTGTGGATGACAGCTCTATGTATACAAGTGTATGTATGTACATACTTATATACGTAGGTGTGAACTCAGGGACATAATGCCTTATTTCCTAAATAATCTATCTGTCTATCTAATTATCTATGTAACTAGCTAACACGAATCAATGTGACCTTAATATGTTATCTAATGACAGACGTTTGCAGCAGTAGCCACGAGCTAGAAGTATTAAGCTATAATTAAATGCAAGCTTAAATGACAGTGTCACGCATCTATTAACGAGGAGGAAATATCTCACACCTACATATTTATAGTGCACATGTCGGTATCATACACCCACTTAACAACGAACAAAATGTTCGTTTAAAACAAAATTTAATCTACTTATGAAATATATCTTATTTATTTAAATAAACGCCAGTACGTACTACCCGGTATTGCTTTTATTTGATGGCCAATAGTGTACCCATTAAATAGTAATTAATTTTGTCTAAAGGACGAAATCGTATACTAGTAAATAATAAATATGTATAGAAGGAGTAGTGTAATATTTTCTATACCGGATTTCTCTCATCGTGTTTTATGTACATGTATGCAACACACAAACTTAAGAAAACTAGAACATATCATTTTACGGACATTTAATAATAATAATATATATACTCAATGTCATTAAAACTCAAGTTCAGTTCTGATTATTCACAAGTTAAAATGATAACATGTGTAAGTCCGTGCGTTTACTGTTCCCAGACATCTACAATATAAACAGTGTACTTTTTTGTATCTAAAACATACACTAAGCTATGATAAATGAGGACTCCATTTAAATTATTTTCAAAGTTCTTTTTCATCTACATACCGCAGGAAGAAAGGATTAAGTTGCTAAAGGGAACGCCTCATTCACAAGACAATGCATTCCCACACAGACCCCCGGAAACATATCAGCATACGAAACATTAGGAGTTGAAGCCGATTGTTTGTGTGTAGGAACGCAGTAAATACAGAGTAACAGTTACTACCACGGACATATATGTCCGTGTTCAAGACTACATGTATCAGATACCATTATTTTTATTAACTCATGTGTTTCTTAACAGAATTATAGCCAGTACATTGTGTGATATGTTTATCCATGTACTGTCGAACATATTAAAGATTTTCCTTCTTATCATGTACACTCATCCTTAGGAACAATCTTCCGTCTGAAAATGTTCTTCTGCCTACGCTTAAATCTTTCAAGCAGGCAGTACGTCCAATCTAGTACAATTAGTTGCAGCATACTGTGTTTATAACCTGATTGTATTACTCTTGTCTGTATTTTGAAGTACTTTTAACTGTTTTTCAGTCTCACATTCACAACATGACGTCTTACTGACAAAAAGTTTGTACCTTTGTACAAATCTTTCTTGCATTGATTGAGCTCCTGTCCTGGCAACAACATCTACTCTGTCAGGCTGCTATGTTGGAAACCATGGCAACAACATCTCCTCTGTCAGACTGCTATGTTGGAAACAATGCAACAACATCTCCTATGTCAGAATGCTATGTTGGAAACAATGGCAACAACATCTCCTCTGTCAGACTGCTATGTTGGAAACAATGGCAACAACATCTCCTCAGTCAGAATGCTATGTTGGAAACAATGGCAACAACATCTCCTCTGTCAGACTGCTATGTTGGAAACAATGGCAACAACATCTCCTCTGTCAGACTGCTATGTTGGAAACAATGGCAACAACATCTCCTCAGTCAGAATGCTATGTTGGAAACAATGGCAACAACATCTCCTCTGTCAGAATGCTATGTTGGAAACAATGGCAACAACATCTCCTCTGTCAGACTGCTATGTTGGAAACAATGGCATCAACATCTCCTCTGTCAGACTGCTATGTTGGAAACAATGGCATCAACATCTCCTCTGTCAGAATGCTATGTTGGAAACAATGGCATCAACATCTCCTCTGTCAGAATGCTATGTTGGAAGCAATGGCATCAACATCTCCTCTGTCAGAATGCTATGTTGGAAACAATGGCAACAACATCTCCTCAGTCAGAATGCTTTGATGAAAACAATGGCATCAACATCTCCTCTGTCAGAATGCTATGTTGGAAACAATGGCAACAACATCTCCTCTGTCAGACTGCTATGTTGGAAACAATGGCATCAACATCTCCTCTGTCAGAATGCTATGTTGGAAACAATGGCATCAACATCTCCTCACTCAGAATGCTATGTTAGAAACAATGGCAACAACATCTCCTCAGTCAGAATGCTTTGATGAAAACAATGGCATCAACATCTCCTCTGTCAGAATGCTATGTTGGAAACAATGGCAACAACATCTCCTCTGTCAGAATGCTTTGATGAAAACAATGGCATCAACATCTCCTCTGTCAGAATGCTATGTTGGAAACAATGGCAACAACATCTCCTCAGTCAGAATGCTTTGATGAAAACAATGGCATCAACATCTCCTCTGTCAGAATGCTATGTAGACACAATGCAACAACATCTCCTCTGTCAGAATGCTATGTTGGAAACAATGGCAACAACATATCCTCAGTCAGAATGCTATGTTGGAAGCAATGGCATCAACATCTCCTCTGTCAGAATGCTATGTTGGAAACAATGGCAACAACATCTCCTCAGTCAGAATGCTTTGATGAAAACAATGGCATCAACATCTCCTCTGTCAGAATGCTATGTTGGAAACAATGGCAACAACATCTCCTCTGTCAGACTGCTATGTTGGAAACAATGGCATCAACATCTCCTCTGTCAGAATGCTATGTTGGAAACAATGGCATCAACATCTCCTCACTCAGAATGCTATGTTGGAAACAATGGCAACAACATCTCCTCAGTCAGAATGCTATGTTAGAAACAATGGCAACAACATCTCCTCAGTCAGAATGCTTTGATGAAAACAATGGCATCAACATCTCCTCTGTCAGAATGCTATGTTGGAAACAATGGCAACAACATCTCCTCAGTCAGAATGCTTTGATGAAAACAATGGCATCAACATCTCCTCTGTCAGAATGCTATGTTGGAAACAATGGCAACAACATCTCCTCAGTCAGAATGCTTTGATGAAAACAATGGCATCAACATCTCCTCTGTCAGAATGCTATGTAGACACAATGCAACAACATCTCCTCTGTCAGAATGCTATGTTGGAAACAATGGCAACAACATCTCCTCAGTCAGAATGCTTTGATGAAAACAATGGCATCAACATCTCCTCTGTCAGAATGCTATGTTGGAAACAATGGCAACAACATCTCCTCAGTCAGAATGCTTTGATGAAAACAATGGCATCAACATCTCCTCTGTCAGAATGCTATGTTGGAAACAATGGCAACAACATCTCCTCAGTCAGAATGCTTTGATGAAAACAATGGCATCAACATCTCATCTGTCAGAATGCTATGTTGGAAACAATGGCATCAACATCTCCTCTGTCAGAATGCTATGTAGACACAATGCAACAACATCTCCTCTGTCAGAATGCTATGTTGGAAACAATGACAACAACATCTACTCTGTCAGAATGCTATGTTGGAAACAATGGCAACAACATCTCCTCAGTCAGAATGCTTTGTTGGAAACAATGGCAACAACATCTCCTCTGTCAGAATGCTTTGTTGGAAACAATGGCAACAACATCTCCTCTGTCAGAATGCTTTGTTGGAAACAATGGCAACAACATCTCCTCAGTCAGAATGCTATGTTGGAAACAATGGCAACAACATCTCCTCTGTCAGACTGCTATGTTGGAAACAATGACAACAACATCTCCTCTGTCAGACTGCTATGTTGGAAACAATGGCAACAACATCTCCTCTGTCAGACTGCTATGTTGGAAACAATGGCAACAACATCTCCTCTGTCAGAATGCTATGTTGGAAACAATGGCAACAACATCTCCTCAGTCAGAATGCTATGTTGGAAACAATGGCAACAACATCTGCTCTGTCAGACTGCTATGTTGGAAACAATGGCAACAACATCTGCTCTGTCAGACTGCTATGTTGGAAACAATGGCAACAACATCTCCTCTGTCAGAATGCTATGTTGGAAACAATGGCAACAACATCTCCTCAGTCAGAATGCTATGTTGGAAACAATGGCAACAACATCTGCTCTGTCAGACTGCTATGTTGGAAACAATGGCAACAACATCTGCTCTGTCAGACTGCTATGTTGGAAACAATGGCAACAACATCTCCTCTGTCAGACTGCTATGTTGGAAACAATGGCAACAACATCTGCTCTGTCAGACTGCTATGTTGGAAACAATGGCAACAACATCTGCTCTGTCAGAATGCTTTGTTGGAAACAATGGCAACAACATCTCCTCTGTCAGAATGCTATGTAGACACAATGCAACAACATCTCCTCTGTCAGACTGCTATGTTGGAAACAATGGCAACAACATCTGCTCTGTCAGAATGCTATGTTGGAAACAATGGCATCAACATCTCCTCTGTCAGAATGCTATGTAGACACAATGCAACAACATCTCCTCTGTCAGAATGCTTTGTTGGAAACAATGGCAACAACATCTCCTCTGTCAGAATGCTTTGTTGGAAACAATGGCAACAACATCTCCTCTGTCAGAATGCTTTGTTGGAAACAATGGCAACAACATCTCCTCAGTCAGAATGCTATGTTGGAAACAATGGCAACAACATCTCCTCTGTCAGACTGCTATGTTGGAAACAATGGCAACAACATCTGCTCTGTCAGAATGCTTTGTTGGAAACAATGGCAACAACATCTCCTCAGTCAGAATGCTATGTTGGAAAAAATGGCAACAACATCTACTCTGTCAGACTGCTATGTTGGAAACAATGGCAACAACATCTCCTCTGTCAGACTGCTATGTTGGAAACAATGGCAACAACATCTGCTCTGTCAGACTGCTATGTTGGAAACAATGGCAACAACATCTGCTCTGTCAGAATGCTTTGTTGGAAACAATGGCAACAACATCTCCTCAGTCAGAATGCTATGTTGGAAACAATGGCAACAACATCTCCTCTTTCAGAATGCTATGTTGGAAACAATGGCAACAACATCTCCTCTGTCAGAATGCTTTGTTGGAAACAATGGCAACAACATGTCATCTGTCAGACTGCTATGTTTGAAACAATGGCATCAACCAACATTATATGGGAGCAGATCAACCCTGAAAAACTTTCAAACTAATGGAAATTGAATCGTTTCAAACAACATATGCAATGACAGCATATTCACAATTTGAATGGCTATCACAAATTTATCCGAACAATACCAGTTTATGTCAGGAATTAACGTATGATTGTTAATTGATATTATACATTCCGAAACAATATCTTTATAAATTATTCATTCGTCAATGTTTTCCGCAACATTACTGACGTAATGACATATTCATTGCTGTATTTACAATGAACAATTAATCGGATCAGCGAACTTTATAATACCTGTGGCAGTTCGATGTACAAACACCAATTCATAAGTAGCGGTATATTTATTACGATATGAATTCCCGCCAAAAGCAATGCAGTAGAGCTATCTAAGTTCATAGCAGCATTCAAAAACGCCGTTGTAACGTAATGTTTGTATTATCTCCCTTTAATAAGGTATGAAGTATTTGTAGATTTTGACATTGAGAATAAACGTTCACTGATTGAAATACGTAGATACAAGAAGAAAAACAAATTTTGACACTTAATTGAAAGAACTGAATTTTTAGAAAAGTATTTCGAAATGCACGTACAGCGATAATTATATTAACACCAAGCATGGGACGTAGGGGGTGTTTTGATACTTGGTGGATTTAACAATCCCAAATGTTGTTGCTGAATTGTTGATTATGTTTTATCAAACAACTAACAAGGAGAGGTTCAGTCAATGTGTGCATTCCCACATGCGTTAGTACAATTACATTTACTACTTTATCAAACAACTAACAAGGAGAGGTTCACTCAATGTGTGCATTCCCACATGCGTTAGTACAATTACATTTACTACGCGTCTTTTTTTGCTATCTGGATTTAGTTTCTAACCTTGACTTTATTCACCTAATGTCCTGTAAAAGCGATATACACATTCAACATTTTACTCTTGTTGACAAATACATCAGAGTTATGAATGTGGCGTTCCTTGTAGCAATTTATGCTCTCTCTTTTTTATGCACAATTAACTGTGTAACTGCATGATCATTGAAAATAAAAATCAACCGAATAATTCAATGTTCACCATTTATTGCATTGTGCAGTCTCTTGTGATCAGTAATGAAAATCGTTTCACGGAAAATGTTCGGTAATATTGCCAATAGAAATCCCTGTTGATCAATAACATTTGCAATTCATTCAATTTTTCAGTAGATAAGTGAAAAATAGGCATGTCGTCCCGTTGGGTGTCATCGATTGGAACTTGTATTCGGCCGTATATCAAGTGTTCTCCTGCATCTCCTGTATCATGCACTATCCTCCAAAAATATAATATGACTAACATTCTTACGGAGGCGTCGCCCACATGGGAAACCGGTGGCGACGATAAATAAACGCAAATACAAACAAACCAACCAGCCATATCATATCGGACCCTTACCTGGATTCGAACCTTCGACCTCCCGTTCCCAAGATGGACGCCTTAAAGTAACCCCACCACTATCACAGAACTTTCACTGTGAGCAGCTGGAAGAATGGAAAATGATATTTTTAAAGTTTATTTTCTAAAAAGCCATTATTTAAAACAGACACATCAGCACATCGTCCCAGCTCAGTATTTCAATTTTCAACATTTGGGGTAGATCATTCGTTGCGCTTCAATATTATTGTTTGGGTTATTATCAGAATTTATAAACATAAAGCGGCTTTTACGTTTCTTCACAGTTTATGAAAAATGTCTGATTCATATTCATTTGCGAAGGGCGGAAAGTTAAAACTGAAAGGAAGCAAACATAAGAAGTAATGGTATTATTTATCTGTGTTTTATTTTGGACATTGTACACGGCCTAGTTATGACTTAGTCATATTTCGGATGAAAATATTTTCGGATAGTCCAAACATTTATTATGATTTAGGAGTTTTATGCCGGTGATTTTTTATTTACGGACATGCATTGCTTTACGCGAAAACAATAAAAATAAAAAACAAACAGTTTCGTATATATATTACAATATTTTTTCCGATAACATTGTCTTTGTGTCAATGGTCGATATGATTTATCAAGTCCAGAATCAGTCATATGTGACAGTTCGTCAACCATATCTATCTTGCGAAGCAGAGCATAACACTAGTTTGTATGCCCCCCCTTTGAAGAAGAGAGGGCATATTGGTTTGCACATGTCCGTCGGTCAGTCTGTAAACCTTTTTATTTCCTATCAATAACTGGAGAACCCCTTGACCTATCATCCTCAAACTTGATCCACACATTCATCTTGGGTTGCAGAGAAACCCTATTGATTTTGGGGTCAGAACTCATAGTCACAGGGGACATAATGTTTTACAAACATCTCTTGTTTAGTTACGTTTGGTATTTTCTGTCACTCACTCACTGGCTCAGACTCTGTTAGTCTGTATCACATTCACAAATTATTTTAACTATTTAAGACAGTGACTTGTCATCTCGTAACCCATTATGTTGATTACCTGATGTCAAGCACAACCCTGTTGGACAGGCTATCTGTCTAGTTAATTTGATGGAAGCTCTCTAGTCTACTGGATGTTTCAAATATTAGCCTGCTGTTAAATGTGTAATCAATATCAAGAAACATTATTTTAGTATTTTTACAACATACAATTTATTTATTTCCATTGTATTTCTTGGTTTTTCACAAAAGGGCTTTGTTTCTAATCATAGGCATAAGAAAAGCAAGAAGAGAAAGCTTGATGAAGATGACAGTACACCTTCAGGATCTGCAAGTACAAACCAAACAGATGTAGCAGAACATGGTACTAGTTTATGGTCTAAAATATATTTTACCTCCTACATAAATCATGTTTAATTTAATGCTGAAATTCCTGTAACTGACTAAATCATGTATATGGATCTATCCATTTATATACACGAAAGAAAATGAATTTAACAAAAATGAAGTCCTAATCTTAGGTCCAACCGCTTTTCAGCATGTAATAGTATAAGTAATAGGAAACAGAAATGTTATTTTGCCCTTATTAGTGCTAGAGCAATAACTGTTTTTTGGTTTTGTGTTGTTTTTCAACAATATTTCAGTAATATATGGCAGTCAGTTGACCAAATCAGTGCTCCTGGGTTACCAACCAGTACTAACCTGCTCCTGGGTTACCAATCAGTACTAACCTGCTCCTGGGTTACCAACCAGTACTAACCTGCTCCTGTGTTACCAATCAGTACTAACCTGCTCCTCTATAAGCAACTGACAACTTTCTGACATAAATCTGAGTTAAGAGGTGGAGGACACATGACTTTGGATGCATTATCCTCAGTCGATCTGTCACTGAAGAACATACGCCTCGGTGAGGGGGCCAAACTGATATCTAGTTAACATTGAAAGCAGTCACCATTGAGTGGCTTCCTTAGTTTGTGTGCTGACTCTGCCATGTGCATGTAGTTGTATTTGTATGCTGGTCACCCAATTACTGTAGGACCAGATATTTCACTTTTTTAAGTAATCATATTGGTTCACGAAGATGAATGTTCTTTATTATCTAATCGTCTTTACTACAGAATTCATACAATATCATGATAAAAAATGGCTTCCATTTAAATTTTCAAAATCAGGAATCTGCAAGTGTAGTGAAAATTAAATCCTTATAAAAAGTGTGTTTGCTCAGTCCATATTTTTAGGTTTTGTCTATTTCAGAGGGCTGGTGGGTGGTGTCAAAGTTAGGACAGATCACCGGCAACATATGTATTGAACTAGCCGAGAGACGTTATATGTTTGCTCAGGACAATGGCAGATTTGTTCTTGGTCCACCTAGAGAAGGTATGATGTTTATATAGCATGTCGGGGATCTCGCTGGTATTTTTAAAATATGAGTCCTTGAAAGGTTTCTGAAAAATTATAAGTTATTTTATGTAATATTAGAGTTCCGAGATTACGATTCTATGCTCGAAGTTAGTAGCTCCCAAGAACCATAGTGTTTCATGGAAAGCTTCAAATATTTATCAAATCAAAAAGCAGACTTTTGCTAAAGTCTGAAGAAATATCATTAATATACTGCAGACATGTTGTTATGCTGTTCAATGGTCTTATAATCAGATTCAGAATGCGTTATACGTTCATCATTTGGTTTTATCTTTATCCCTAAATTTTTCGCATTTCACAGGATACAATAAAAGTTTTCTTGTGGAAAAATCCTCTTGGGTGGAAAATAACAAGGTGTAAGAAAATTCCCTCCTTAATTTTGCAAAGGCTATCAAAATGATTAATCCTATCTATGGTGTTTCTGAATGTGCTGTTTGTCAGACATTCAAAATTGTCTCTGTAATATTGTGCACATGTGGAATTAAATCATAAATGAAAGTCTCAAAAGAATTAACACATTAATCTATGAACTCAAAAGTTGTGTGTATATGTTTTAAATATACTAGTTCAAAGACTCAATCTACCATTTTGTATTTTGAGAATATTCACTATGTTAAATTACTAAGTAATCTGAAAGAAGAATGAGATTTACATTGATTCTCTCGACAGTTCAATTCATTTGAATCGTCAAGTGTTGTAGTGGAAATGAACAGAAGATATTTCCAGTAGATTTTTAGAAATTATGTGAAATTGTACTGGTTTGGTAGCACTTGTTTTATATATTGAACAGTTTGTATATATCTGAGTCTGCTGACCAGGTTTGATATGTTTCCATTTACAGGAGGACCCGAGCCAGAGGAAGTACTGACTGCAGTGAAGGTAGATGATACAAAAATAGCGCTGAAGTCTGGATACGATCAATACTTAAGTGTTGGTTCTAGCAACCTGGTGCTTGGTCGATCTGTGGCAATCGGCAGCAAGGAACAATGGGAGCCCGTTTTTCAAGAAGTAAGTTAATCTTTCACTCATAGATAATATCTTTTCACATTCCAATCATTTGTCAAAGATCACATCTTTCCACACACTTCTCATAAACAAAGTATCAAGTTTTCCTTAGTCTACCGGGTACATTCAATTTAACCTTTGGAGCAATTACCTGTCAAAACAGCCACAATTTGCATCTCCTATGTACAGTACATTGTTCTATGTTCTGTTGTGTTGATATTTTGCGCTTTAAATAGATGAGTATTTGGTAATGTAGAAATACAGTTCATTTATTTATCCTAATATTCATGTGAAATAGATATTGGTAGCTAATATTGTTACTCAGTGTTTAGACAATTTAATCTATCTGACATCAGATTATTTATGGCAGATTATTTTGGTAGTAGGCAAATAGCAATAGAAACTCTACCCCTAATCTTCCATGACCAAATTATTTCTTCAGTTGTACTGAATTTACTGAAACCAAAGTCTGTTGCATCGTAAAAATGCTAGTACTATACATATAAATTTGAGCTTGGAAATCTCATTTTGACCACAGGCTATACATGCTGGTATGGTATATTCTATTTCACAGGCTATACATGCTGGTATGGTATATTCTATTTCACAGGCTATACATGCTGGTATGGTATATTCTATTTCACAGGCTATACATGCTGGTATGGTATATTCTATTCCACAGGCTATACATGCTGGTATGGTATATTCTATTTCACAGGCTATACATGCTGGTATGGTATATTCTATTTCACAGGCTATACATGCTGGTATGGTATATTCTATTTCACAGGCTATACATGCTGGTATGGTATATTCTATTTCACAGGCTATACATGCTGGTATGGTATATTCTATTCCACAGGCTATACATGCTGGTATGGTATATTCTATTTCACAGGCTATACATGCTGGTATGGTATATTCTATTCCACAGGCTATACATGCTGGTATGGTATATTCTATTCCACAGGCTATACATGCTGGTATGGTATATTCTATTTCACAGGCTATACATGCTGGTATGGTATATTCTATTCCACAGGCTATACATGCTGGTATGGTATATTCTATCACAGGCTATACATGCTGGTATGGTATATTCTATTCCACAGGCTATACATGCTGGTATGGTATATTCTATTTCACAGGCTATACATGCTGGTATGGTATATTCTATTTCACAGGCTATACATGCTGGTATGGTATATTCTATTCCACAGGCTATACATGCTGGTATGGTATATTCTATTTCACAGGCTATACATGCTGGTATGGTATATTCTATTTCACAGGCTATACATGCTGGTATGGTATATTCTATTTCACAGGCTATACATGCTGGTATGGTATATTCTATCACAGGCTATACATGCTGGTATGGTATATTCTATTCCACAGGCTATACATGCTGGTATGGTATATTCTATTTCACAGGCTATACATGCTGGTATGGTATATTCTATCACAGGCTATACATGCTGGTATGGTATATTCTATTCCACAGGCTATACATGCTGGTATGGTATATTCTATTCCACAGGCTATACATGCTGGTATGGTATATTCTATCACAGGCTATACATGCTGGTATGGTATATTCTATCACAGGCTATACATGCTGGTATGGTATATTCTATCACAGGCTATACATTCTGGTATGGTATATTCTATTTCACAGGCTATACATGCTGGTATGGTATATTCTATCACAGGCTATACATGCTGGTATGGTATATTCTATTTCACAGGCTATACATGCTGGTATGGTATATTCTATTCCACAGGCTATACATGCTGGTATGGTATATTCTATTCCACAGGCTATACATGCTGGTATGGTATATTCTATTTCACAGGCTATACATGCTGGTATGGTATATTCTATCACAGGCTATACATGCTGGTATGGTATATTCTTTCACAGGCTATACATGCTGGTATGGTATATTCTATTCCACAGGCTATACATGCTGGTATGGTATATTCTATCACAGGCTATACATGCTGGTATGGTATATTCTATCACAGGCTATACATGCTGGTATGGTATATTCTATCACAGGCTATACATGCTGGTATGGTATATTCTATTCCACAGGCTATACATGCTGGTATGGTATATTCTATCACAGGCTATACATGCTGGTATGGTATATTCTATTCCACAGGCTATACATGCTGGTATGGTATATTCTATTTCACAGGCTATACATGCTGGTATGGTATATTCTATTCCACAGGCTATACATGCTGGTATGGTATATTCTATTCCACAGGCTATACATGCTGGTATGGTATATTCTATTTCACAGGCTATACATGCTGGTATGGTATATTCTATTCCACAGGCTATACATGCTGGTATGGTATATTCTATCACAGGCTATACATGCTGGTATGGTATATTCTATTTCAGGGTCAGATGGCATTAAATGCTTCTAATGGATGCTTCCTGTCAGCTGATGATGACGATGATGTTGTTTGTGCAAATAAAACTGCTGGCACTAAAGAAATGATCAAAGTAAATAATTTATTATACACTTCTTGAATCTGTACTTTCATTTGCAATTTTGTAATGTTATGCTTCATTATAGCTAAAAGAGTTTGTGAATAGTTAATTTTTTGTTATAGTTTATGAAGTAAATTATTGCTGTATACTTGTAGTGATTATGTATATGCTGTTAATTTAGAACTACAATATTCTTTTGTTGTTATACTCAAGATTGTGATTGGAAATGTTTATCAAAATATATGCTTACATGTTGAACATCTACGAGGATAGGCCAGCTGTTGTACAGCTAAACACATGGAGAATTCTTTACCAAGTGAAGTTTTATTCTCTGTGCTGTGCAGTTCACTTAATGTTGGAAAATCCTGTGGCTTTTCTAATTTACTTATTATTAGAAAGTTGTGATTGAACACTAGATCTAGTTGTGATTAAACACATTAACTATATCCACTGACCACCATATACAATGAACTATTGATATACCCTGAGAGAACAAGTCAGTATTTGTTACTCTTATAAAGTTGTCTGACCTCTTTACTTATCTAAAACTCTCAGACTCACTCTTGTACAATTTCAGATTCGTTCAAACGTTTGCTTAGCATCCGATCCAAACTACATGATTCCAAAAGAAGAACGAGGATCATTGAAGGATGCAGAAATCAATTATGTGTGAGTATGAATTAGATCACTTCAAGTTCAGTATATCATTTCTGTGTGAGTATGAATTAGATCACTTCAAGTTCAGTATATCATTTCTGTCTGTTCTGTTAATCTGTTTCTCTTGAGTAACCACGACAACCTAATAAGATGTGTTCATTATTTCACTGAATAAGTAAATAGACGTCCTAGCACCTGGTAAAATACATAATTTCCCTTATTTACTTCATTGCCATGATAGCTATAAACTATAAAAACAAACTGCTGGCTGTTAAAGGTAGATAGTCTCCGTCTTTTGTCATAGTATGCTTAAATGTAAAAAAGAAAAATTGGTAGTAAATGCCTGCATACAGATGTGCTCTATAACATTGCATTGTTATTTTTCTTACATGTTTTCCAAAACTACAAATACTTGAGTCAAACACAGGTATTTTCTATCCTTACCTACAAACCTTGTTAGCGTTAGCACTGAAAATGCCTGTATCAGACTTATACTGTGCAGGTCCACATGACTTTTAAGAAAAGATATAATGCAGTGTTTTAGAGAATGTCTTATGAAGGCATTAACATGCCATTTTGTCAAAATTATCTACCTTTAAGTATTCGTACATTAATTATTCTTGGCTTATCATTAACATAATATTTGTTTGGCAAAACCCTGCCTATTTTTGTAGGTGTTTGAGTGAGGAAACCTTATATATATATATTAATAGTTGAAATTTGAATGACCATAAAAAGTAATACATGAAAAATTAATTACCTATCAACCCATCGAAAGATTGGGAGGAGGGGAGACTTATGCTCATTGGCTTAGTACAGTAGGGGCACCTATGTCCCATGGACACACTTCTAGTTAAATTGATGATGAATTACCTATCAAGAAATGTAATACATTGCTCTGGATCACTGGGTATTTCACTGCGTGTTAACCCTGGCACCTCCTCAGTGTCTGATGTTTTATGGATTGTTGTTTTCCCCAGGGGTCTGTGTGGGTAGGCATTGTCTTTATTATGTGGCGTTCCCTGTAGGAACTTAATCTCTCTTCTACAATGTAAACAACAAGTAACAATGTCTATTTTTATATTTAAAACATGATTATTCATACCATCGGTTCTATTGTATTTTACAGGAAGAAATTTCAAAGTTTTCAAGACAGAAGATTGAAAGTTAGTATCGAGGATAAGACACAATTGAAGAAAGCTAGGAAAGATGGCACATTGCATGAAAGTATGCTGGATAGGTAAGCTATTACTATTGAAACTTTTTAGTTTTCATTCCCCAGAGTGTAGTTAATATACCAAGTTTGTTTTCCTGTTAGTGGTTGTATCCCCTTCATGCCTGCTGCTCCTTAACCGGGGCAAACCATTGATAGGTGCTTAGTGATATAAGAACTTTAAGTTCACTTACCTAAAACATCATGTTACATGTGTTGTCAGTGTTACTATATGAATTTTGTTATGTCCTTATTGACTGTTGATTTAATTGTTGATTTTATGGGTATATTATCGTAGCTAGATCAATGTTGTCTGCTTCCACAACAAATGTTATATATTGTGTTTAGCTCAATTTCTGAGAAAGTATAAGTCCCAGTGATGATGTAACTGCAGACCAGTGTCTGCATCGGCTTGTGGTGGTCTTGTTTATCTACCACTGTGTCCATGAAATAGTTATCTCTCTATGTTAGCTCTGATCATTCATGCATCTGCATTATTCATTTACTGAATGTTTATTTAATGTCTGTGAAATTTCGTACAAAAATTTTGAGTTTTCTGCCGTACTTTATCTAATTTGTAGTCATGATCAAACCCCTCTTTTTCAGGAGAGAGAAAATGAAGGCTGATAGATACTGTAAATAGCCGAAGTTGTTCACTCATAGACTGGCGTAACAAGATTAATGTCTGTCTTTGCTCATTCACTCAAGGATCAAGTTTGAGTCTGTGAAATTTGACTTTTGTGTGAAGAGAATTTATTGCAGAGACTTGCAAATACAGTGTTCTTCAAATTTCGAAGAATGACAAAATGGTGCTGATCTCATTAAACATCAAATTAAATATTACACATTGTCAACAAATGTATGTTGATATTGGGACTACACTGCTCACTGTCAGACTGGTCAGGAAGTCTGTTGTCCTCAACATCAGGCCTTATAGTTATCCAATTTTAAATTTTGTTATGGTTCCAGGGTTGCAATTAACCTAATTATGAGCTTAATTGTGTGTGATTACTGTTCATTAAGTTTTCAGAGCCAGTACCAGATTTGAACAGAGTGCTCATGTGAATCTGTTACAGATAGAATATGATAAAAAAACTTGCAAGAACTGTGAGTCTGATGATAGATTTCAGTTTTTCCCACAAAATATGTTTGGATTTTTTTTTTAAAGAATTCTTGAATATTTAAAAATCTTATATATTTTCCAGGATTTTTTAAATTTGAAATGTATACTATAATTGATAGTCAGCCAGGAAATTCCAGGCTGTCCCATTCCCATAGATGTTTCACAGGTTGATGTCTCCGATGATGTCAACTGTCCACCCTCACTGATTTGAAGTTAAGGCATCCCTCTACACAAATATACAAAGAAATGCTCTGAACAAAACATTCACACAAATAAGTTCAGAGACTGTACTTTAATACCATCAGGGGTAGAATGCATCATTATGTAAATAAATATTTTACTTTGTTAGTAACAGGATACCTGGGTAGAACCACTGTCCTTCACATACCCATGTCTACATCACTGGTGGAGTTCGAACCTGCAGTGGTGAGGGACAAGTGATTTGAAGTCTGGGACTATTACCACTTGGCGACAGAGGCCCATTGCTAACAAATACCTCAAAATTATGTCTATATTGTCCTTAATAATATCAGATATCTTGGATGAATATAATATACTGTTCTTACTTTTACATTACTTGTATATTATGATGATATAGAAATGTTTGCCCTCCATTGAAGTGGAGATTGAGAAATCAGTGGCTGTATTAAGTCAAAATAAATTTATTACCAAGATTGTCATGTCAATCTCACTATATATTTACATTGCCTCTACATTTTAGACCCCTGGTTTGATTATGGCAGACAGGCACAAAGTGTTACCCCTGTCTGTGTGTGTGTTCAAACGATTGTCGGGCACCTGGGTTCTTACATTACAACAAATCAATGAATAAAAGGGATTTTGTATTTAAGGATCTTAAAGTGTTTTTGCTCTGACATTTTGTACTTTGAGGTCTGTGTCTAACTCAATCACTATATCGAGCACACACACGTGTAGAAGCAGGCATAGCTAAAATCATTACCAAACTACACTATGCTTTGTTGTGCATGCCTTTGTGCCGAACAGAGACTCGTATATACAGTGAAACCTCAATAATAAGACCTCCATTGCTTCTGACGAAAGTCTGACTTAACTGTGACGTCGTCTGGTTATCAAGTTCAGTGTATACAGTCATTAAGTTTCGGTTGAACTTGCCCAAATAGAAAAGTAAACAGCTAGGGGTCCGAGGGATCAAAAAAATGCAGTGTTTGCAAAATTTAACTGGCCCAAATGCCGTTTGAACTGTCAATTTCAGTGCCCAGTTATTATTGACAACACTGCAAATGAATATATGGAAGATATAATAGAAACTAGGCCATGGATATGTGGTCTCATTAATGAGGTGTCTGTAATGTCGAGGTGGCCACTACGTAGGTTTAACTGTCAAATTTGCTAAGTAGTGTAAGTTTAATGAGTACGTTTGTGATAAGTGATTACGATGTTTTGTCTTTAGTTGACCGATATACAGTCTTATCTATTTCGACCTTGACAAACACATACAAATTATAATTGAAAGGAGGATATGACCATTAAGCTGCTGAAAGTTCTCTTCCTGTGGTATTTCTCAAATTGCGTAATACACTGTGAGGAATTGAATAATGATTTATTACTGGGATTGATAAAAGAAGTACACAGTATTAAGAGAGAGAATGAAGCACTCAAGGAGCAAGTTGCAGCAGTCGTTAGCGATAACTACAAACTTAAAGAAGCCATGAATGACCTTCTAGCTGACAAGGAGGAGAGGACATCGAAGCAAAGGATGGACGAACATATCGACTCTAAACGTTGTAAGATAATCTCTAGATATCATATTCAGGGGCGTAGATTAGCTGAAATTGATGTATAGTTTTAGGGGGGGTCTGGGGGCAAGGTTCTTTGGAAAGTCGCTAGATCGTCCAAGATGCATTTTGGTGTATATTTCGTTCTGGTAAATATGTTTACAATAACATCAAAAACATACATTTAATATCTTATTGCAATTTTCGCCATTTTATTTTTATATTTTCTAAAAAGTGTCAAATGTTTGTTTAGCTTGATAGGTTACCATTTTTAACAAAAAATTCTTCATCTGAACTTCTTCAGTGATACCCGTTGTACCGATTAAGAGAGCAGCATTCTCTGTAAACCTTCAACAGTCTGCCACGAAGTTAGGAAACTATCAAACTATTGTGTTCGATCAAGTGATTACCAATGAAGGGAACGTGTACTCACCATTGACCGGAGCATTCACAGCGCCTTGCAACGGAACATATTTCTTCACAGGGACTATCATGAATTTACAGGGCGAGTACGTAGAAGCGGAGATTGCTTGGAATGGAAATACGATCTCGCAGATGTATTCAAATGACAAAGAATCTGAACAGGGAACAAACAGCGTGGTTCTTGTGTTGAGAAAAGGGGACATGGTATGGATGAGACATACAGGCACGGAAGGGAGCAACGTTTCTGGAAATTCCTGGACTACATTCTCTGGTTTTCAGATTTCCGAATTTTAAAATGCAACATGAAATATTTGTGTATGAAAATAACAAATAAATCCAATCCAATTATTATCTAGATAGGGTCATTTGTATGTACATATTTATATAGGGCTATACATGTATATGTTACGACTCAAATATTTCAAGGCAACAACAAGTCTGTTTAGATTACATCCAACTGAACATCACGATTTGGTAGAGTAAAAGAGAATGTTTCTTGTTAATAAAAGGCAGAACATATATTTGCTAAATGTTTGTGTTTTGCTGTTATTTTGGTTTAAGTTATAAATATATACATAGGGTCAGAGCCTCCATCACAATGTTTGTCAGAATATTTCACTGGCTTCCTGTGCTGATGAAAATATCGGGCTCAACTTGTAATAGAAATATAATTATGAAAGGCACAAACTATCAGCTGAGAGTCTAGCGTCTGTCACCTGATCTGAAGGTCGTGGGTTGAGTCCGGCCTTGTGTGAGGTTGAAGGGAAACCTTCACAATACGTGTCTTGGGCACGAGTACCGGTTATCAACCCAGGAAGCAATCATCAACAAAAATGCAAAATACTGTGTTTATGAGGTCAGTACACTCACCGCGCATTTTTCCTAATGTGCATTTATGGTATTTCAGTTGACCCTGTATGTCTCCCGCACACTATAATGGGATTTTTTAAAGCTGATGGAGGAAATTTACCTGCCAATAAAGCAGTGTGGACCAAAGAGACAATTTTGAACCAAAAACGGTCACTGCACAGTGCCAATGAGGCCCATCGTACACTTACCATTTTCCTGGCATCTAACCAGTACTTTCCTGGAGTCTCAGCAGTACTTTCCTGGTTACGTACCAGTACTATGTTAGGTGGGAAACACTGAAAAAACATTCCTAGTCAGTAGCGGTAATCACTGAGTCACTGGGTCACCTGCGGTCATCTGCGGTATTATATATCACTATACACTGAGAAGATTTGGAGAATCAGGAAGCATACAATGTTTCCACTCGTTATATCCAGAGACCTGCCTGTGACAGTAGACAGATATTACTGTTCCAGAAGTTTTTTCGCTAAGGGGAGGGGGCAATTTGGTTCTTTATTGTTACTTCCCTTTGCAATGTATTGGAGAAAGTTAAACACCTTACTACTGGTATTGGTGATATTGAATTACATGTATTGTATTTGAGCATATTGTGTAGAAATGTTTTAAGCTTGTAGTTTTAACTTTCATAGAAAAATTAACATAATTATGATTGCCAAATAAGATGGAGGGCTGTCCACCTCCTCACCCTGATTCTGCCTGATTTTGTGTGATAAATGATTCACGTTATAAAGCTTTGTATTTAACGGAGCTATAAGTGAAATTGACAGCCAGGTCATGTAGAGACTTTTCCAGCTATTGGGGGCGGAAGAAGACTCCAGTTACACCCAGCATTTTCTTGGGCATAGGCGGACACCTGGGTAGAAGCCCTGACCATTCCAGAAGCAAGCTGGATGATTTTCTACATTTCAAGTGGGGATCGAACCTGCAGTGATGAGGGGTAAGTAATTTGAAATCAGCTACCCTAACCACTCGACCACAGAAGCCCCTTATAAAGCTCCTAACTCTTTACTTATGAAACAAGAACTCCTGGGAGGGGCTTGAACCCGCAGCCATAAGGGGCAAATAATATGAAATCAGCGACCCTAACCACTTGACCTCAGAAAATCCCTTTTAAAGCTCTTGATTCTTTACTTTTGAAACAAGAACTCCTGGGAGGGGTTTGATGCGCAGCGATTAGGGGCAAGTACTTTGAAATCAGCGACCCTAACCACTCGACCACAGAAAATCCCTTATAAAGCTCTTAATTCTTGGCTTATGAAACATCAGGTATACAAGAAAGTAAACATGTATAGCAATGATTCAAGATGTAATATCTGAACTTGTAAGGGTAATATCTCACAGCTGTTTCACTATTTATCACACTGTACCACAATAAACTACCAAGGTATGATATATCCTAGTATCACACACGGTGAGATAGTTCAGTATGTTATCAACCAGTTAGTATGGTGACACACATGTATTATTGATCTAGAGATAACGCATAAAGGCCACATGTTAATTTGATAATGCCCATGAATGTAATTAATGTTGGCTTGGCTTCTGTTATGTTAAAGCATAGTATATATTCATTGGTGTTTGGATACAGTTTAATACATTTCGTTTGTAGCGTAATTTCGAGGTATTAAATTACTCCCCAGTTCTGAATGGATACGTGGAAACATTTTCAACATCACACTCTATGTAAGCAGTACTGGTTTTTTTTGCATTTAAAGCTTAATGAGAGGAGTAATAGAGATGGGAGGTAATCTGTATAATCTGTATAGTTGTAGCAAAATATTGTTGATTGGTTACCTCCCTTGTTTCTGGTGATTTTTTTAGAAAAAAAAATATTTTTTGAAGCCTTTATTTCATACAATGCCATGAAACATCTGTAGTTTTCATCCATGTGTATTGGTTTATGTATCGATTAGTTGTTGTTATCAGACAGCATTTTACTGTTATTTATAAGTCTTCACCAATCTTTTCATGCCTTATTATTGTTTGCTAGGAGTGGGCACATGATAATTATATATTGTAAGTCGCTCTTTGTTGGTGATAAGAAGTTGTAGATTTGTATGACTGTTCATTTACAGACGTCATCGATAGAAACAACATCAATACGTTGTCAATACAAACAAATTTATACAATATCAACACAAATTTTGAAATGACGATACACTTTAAAAAATATCAAGTATTAGTTTTTGCCCGATCTGTTTCTTTGTTGTTTTCATAGACTCTCTCTAAAATCTGCACTTGATCGAGTTTCCAATAAAAAAAAATTCAGATATATTTGACTCAGTATATTGATGCAGTCTTGACCACCAATGACCAATAACAGCCAAACAGTTTATGAGTTCCAGGTAAATAATTATGGTTAAAGTATATCAGTGTTTTAGGATTTTCCATATTTCTTTACTTTAGAATGATTATAAACAACTGTGAGGAGATCAACCAATGAAAACTTGTTTTACAAAATATTGACCAATAGACATTGCGTACACTATAACAGTATTCTGAGTGATCTCAACTCATTTTTTAATTGACTGTTATATTTCAGACCATGCACCATCAGTTTGTGGAGGTCTCCCAATGCATAACTTTTGGCACATTTACTGGTATTGTGATAAATAAACTCTTAAACTGCGTGACTAGATGAAATGGCGCATAGCTGTCCTGATTGTCGTATAACCAAGGCTAAGATGGTAAGATGTCCTATGTTTTATTTGTGTTTTGACTTTACAGGTCTATTCTAAGAATGTCCAGATGGCCGAGATTGTATCCATATTTGATATGTAAATAAATGCATAATGCATCTGCTGAGTGTAGAAATGCTCATAGATTTTGTTCAATTAATGCCAACAGAAACTGCCGAATGGATCAGAACTGTAAACAAAATAGTCTCCATTCCAAAACATTCTGTCTTATGGAATGTAAGATCCCTTCCAGCCCCTTTCCTTCTACCAAAAAACTGGAGACTTACAGCAACCAGTACTTTCTTTCCTTGCTTTAGCTCCTTAAACGAACCAAGCAGCTTGTACATTGAATTCTAGGTCACCGTTACTTGTTGATAAAATAACAAACATATTACAAGAAGGAACATTTTTTTGTTTCGTAAACTTATTATGAGTGTGATAATTTTTGGTCGAATCTGGATTGAAATGTTAACTTAAGTCATCTTAAGCCTAAAATATCACTTCTTATTTCAAAATTGCAAAGTATTAATTTGATCATAAAGTTAAGTGCTTTCAATGTGAAATGTGACAAAAGAAATTAATCCCCATAAAATAAATATTGACCTTACAGTGACAATGTTAAATGTTATTCTGTAATTGGTAGATAAGGATACGGCATTGGAACCAGGTCTTAACTTGGGCTCTTACCGTAATATTGTCAGTAACTGCATCGCACAATGCCACAGGAAGTTGTCACTAGTTCTCTCCCTTAATCCCTTCTAGAGTTCTCTCCCTTTAGACCTTCAATAGCATGCATATGTAGTACTGTGCACAATGCCGACTTACTGAGAAATTGAAATGAATATTTGTTTTATAAAATATTTTAAAGGAACTTCCCACCTCCTAAGCCTAGTATTAACTCAACCAATCTATTTATAGTAATGTTTGGATATAACTGTTATTGTTGGGGAATTGTACATTATAGCACATTCTAAATATTGATATTGTTGTGTAACAGATGAAACGGTTAACTGAAAGTACTGAGTGACTTAACAGAGAGACACAAAATTAGGAAAAACCCGTATATAATAATAGAGCTTATAATTCTTAAATGAAACCTGACGTGTCACTAGAAGTTCTCTATACTTAGAGTTTGGGAGAAGATTTTATTTGATTATGACTTAAGTGCCTTGTGTTTTGTGGATTGTTGTTTTCCCGGAGGTCTGCGTGGGGAGGCACTGTCTTATGTATGTGGCGTTTCCTGTAGCTACGTATTCTCTCTTTTTTGTTCATTAAACCGCAGAACAAAAAGGTTGTGTTCAAGTAACCAACCAATGAATCTTCCTTTCTTGATGATGTAAAATCCTAACACTGGGGCATTTCTACATAACTGATAGTTACATTGCCTTCTGAATTCACTTGAAAATATTTCTTTAAGTGAGTGGGGCACGAAATAAGAATGCTTATGGTATATAATTGTAATAAAATAGCATATCTTTGCAATCATTGAGAAGATTTAAGATTGCGTCCTGCTAGTTTCATGTCATACATCTCAACAGTACAGGATAGCATTTTGAGAGCCCACAGAATATTTCCAGAGTATTCTTTGTATTGTTCAAGGTAACCCTTTTATTTCTATTATAGATATTGTTACACGTTAATGGTAAACTCGTGTTTTGCAATTCCCTTTTAAGAAAAGTTATGATGCAGTGTTTTGTAGTATGTATGTATGATGGCATTAACATCCCTTTTTCAAAATAATAATACTCGGCACATTTGGATAATAATAAGACTATCCACCTTTAATGTCTGCGTCTTAAATACATTAATGATTGTATTTTTAGTTTAAAAAGGTTGTGTTGGAATTCGACAAAAATCCAATGCATTTGCAAGTTGGTTAGAAGCAAATTTGATGCTGAAATTAGAGAAAAGTGACACCAATATAGCGACATCGTCCTGTATTCCTTGACATAAAATTGAAAGTGTTCCTTTAACATATAATTTGTTGAGTGTACATTATAGGGTTCTTTTATCAGGAATTATCATGTTTATTTCATTTCTATTCATACGTATTGTCGTAAGTCTTTGCCTAGGCTCAACAAATGATTTTTTCCAGCTTGTTAACAAAAACCGAGGGATTTAAGATTTTTATCTAAATTTCACCGACTTTCTGTGGTTAAACGGCGGAATGAATAGAGTAAATCTATCCAGTATATATTATTATGCCTATTATGAATATTATGGTGTATTTGTTCAAATGCTTACGAAATAACGACATCTCTGTGCTTTTAGTGTTCGTTTGTTTAGTCTTTACAATAAAAGGCTTAAACTTAATTGTGAAATAAGCAAGTGAGTACATTTTCATTTGCTTTACTTTCTCTGTTATTTGATCCAGTGGGTTCAGTAAAGGTGTCTTACATACATATCTTACATACATATCTTACATACATATCTTACATACATATCTTACATACATATCTTACATACATATCTTACATACATATCTTACATACATATCTTACATACATATCTTACATACATATCTTACATACATATCTTACATACATATCTTACATACATATCTTACATACATATCTTACATACATATCTTACATACATATCTTACATACATATCTTACATACATATCTTACATACATATCTTACATACATATCTTACATACATATCTTACATACATATCTTACATACATATCTTACATACATATCTTACATACATATCTTACATACATATCTTACATACATATCTTACATACATATCTTACATACATATCTTACATACATATCTTACATACATATCTTACATACATATCTTACATACATATCTTACATACATATCTTACATACATATCTTACATACATATCTTACATACATATCTTACATACATATCTTACATACATATCTTACATACATATCTGGCTTCCGACAGTCTCCGGGTGGTCACTGTGAGTGCCTACTGCGCTTGTTGCCCCCTGTGACATTGGCTCAGTATAAACATGTCTGCACTTTGCGTAGGGTTTTATGTTTAAAGTTAACTTTGAAGGCGCGAGTACAGGTTTATTATTCAGGAAGCAGTTTATCGAGAGCGATTAAGATAAGTTGTAAGAATTTGTTTTACGATCAGTGGAAAACAAGTAAGTTTTGATTAAATTAAATTTTAAAGCTCAATATTTGGTAAAGACTTAGGTAGTTTTTATTGCCAGAACTAAATTCCGTTAATGTCACCATGAGTTTGCAGTTTTCTTGTTCCTCCATCTACAGTCTGTTGACTTTGAATAAAAGTGAAATAATGGATAACAAGGATTATACATACAACCTAGGGTCATAGTAGTAAGGTCATAGTCGGTAAATTGTAGTATGATGATGATGATGATTATCGTATTGTTAACAATGTAAACACTTCTACTTACCTGTCATGGGCCTTAGTTTAAAATATGGCTGTTTGAAGATAGTAGATTGTCGTGTATGGTAGTATTACGGTAATTATACATTGAACGCTCACATCCGGTGTTACCGCGTTAAGTTTACTTCATTGACACTGCTCAGCTTTTTACATTTTCTCTTCAATTTAAAATCTCAGTATTAGAGATTAGTGAATGTGAATGTGAATGGGTTTTTTTCGGGCTTGAGTTGCTATGTGTTTAATTTAACTTTACTTTTGGAAGTGTGATTGGATTTCTAGTGAAGGGAAAGCTGGTGTAGACAGTGAGTATGTTTGAGTTTTATATGTTGGGTAATAAAGTAGATGATGGATACTATATGTACTGTCATAATAATAATTAATGAAACAATTTTAATGAAATGTTAAGTAGACCAACAATGAAGCATGATGACTGTTGAGTGACTTACATGCATTTTGGTTTTGCAGAAAGTTATATAGAAGAAGAATTTTGTTTGCTGTTGTTGCAGTAGATATAACTTAAGGGTATATTATCTTTTTACTTTAATTCCTTTGGGTCACGTTGACACCAGATTGACACTATTACAGGAGTCTAAGGTAAAAGAATGGAAGACTTATATATGATTACAATGTTCAGACAACTGACTGTTTCATTACATGGTGCTGATTGGGTTAAAAGAATCTCCAGAAGCTCTCTGTGAAACCAGGGTAACGGGAATCTGATATAACTGAAGGATTTAGTTAAAACATACGGTGTAGTATTGCTGTATTGTTAGTTACTACAGGGGCAGATTGGGCCTCGCCCTAGTTGCCTATGGGGCCATTCATTTTTAGCTGGGGTTTACAAAACTTGAATATGTTGTGAAGTACGCTACACCACGTGCCTGACTTCAGAATATGGTGTATTAGAACAATAATTGATAAATGAGAATCGGTTTCTTATTGCTAGATGTCGGTTGTTTCTTGCATGCGTAGTAAATCTGACAGTATTGTGCCGAAGAGAGAAAAGTGAGTTACTGAGATATTAGGACGGAGAAAGAAAAACAAATCCACGTTACTCCGTATATAGAAGTTATCATTGATTTTCTCTCATCTGACCTAAATGAGAAAATATATTGGTGAAATACTCTGAGAAAAAGTTCTTCATATAGTCAGTTGATAATTGTTCCATTCATGTTTACAATGTATATGTGTGACATTTCTACCTCCCACATAGAGAGTTGAGTGTTGTTATCACTGTTACGATTTCTTTTTATAAAGAATAAGTAATCTATTTGTGATCTTCATGTTATTTTAGAGGGATAGTATACAATTTTATGTTTGGAACATTATCGAGGAAAAATTTATTTGTGTCATTGTTTACCTTTCATTAAATACTTTATTGGACTGACGAAATTTTCTATGAGAGTGGCGACTTGTGTTGCATTGATTTTCAGATGAATTTACAACTTTAGAGTTGAATCATATCAATTATTGGTCAAGATTTGTTTAGGACACTGTTGTAAACAGTGTTGTATTCCGTGAAATGTACGTAAACATTGGGTTACTACTGAAATACGGATTTTAAGCTTCATCGTCAGTAAGTACGAGTTATATATTATAGGATAGTTAGCTCAAATCCAACATGCATTTTCCTTATTATTATAGAAGTTTTCATGTAGAGAGGATATTATATTAGGTGTTTTCTATCACAAAAGTTTTTTATTTCAACGAAATGCATTGATAACACTTTAAGTATGTGTTGACACAGAAAATGAAAGGAGATTTTGAAATAGATGCTGTGCTTCATTTACTGATTGTTTTATTTGCCTAATTTGTTAATTTTACGAGCTATCGCTGTCAGTTACGAGGATAGATGAGCAATAAAGTAACTTACTTACAATACTGTGGTAATAATATAACAGGTGAATGGTAGGAAAGAATATAATCTGTTACTTAATGTTCATACTGTACTGTGTCCTCCACCTTATCTGCTTTTATGAATCAACCTCAAGGGCTTTATGCTTATTCTTATCATCAAAAGCAGTGAATGGAGGGGGTGAGGGGGGTACTGGTTGGAGGGGGGGGTATGGGTCGGAGGGGGTATGGGTTGGAGGGGGGGTATGGGTCAGGGGTATGGGGGATATGGGTCGGGGGGGGGGTACTCATCTTAATAATCATTCATACAAGAAAAGTTGTCACGTGATGAAGTTACTGGTTAACTCTTGATACCCCTGCAAAGGGTTCCTATTCAATCGACATCAGGGTCTCGGCCTTAAGCTTTGAGTAGTGGTTATATATATATGTTATTCATTATGAACTATCACAAAATCAAGTCACATTTAGTATTCTATTATATAGGATCTTATAAGTATTGAGTTTGTTTTAGTGTTCAACATTTGTCAATCTCAGTTTCAACATACATTTATCAATGGTTGATTTATCAACTTCAATATAGGAGTTACATATACGTGCCATACAAGATACAATCTGTCTTGTTTGAAAACTCTTTCTTTGATGATAATTGTACCATTTAACCTGAAGGGAGAATTATTGTTGTTTATGATGATATGTATGTAGTAGGTAAACACATTACAGTAAAACGACCACCCTTGGGACCCTTGAAAACTGGTCTTATTCTTGAAGTGGTCTAAATATTGAGGTTGAATAAATAGCCAATCTGTGAAAATGGACTTGAAATTTGTGTTCTTAATTTTGAGGTGGTCTTTTAGTGAATGTTTTACTGTATATATAAATCGGTTGCAATTTTTGATGAAATAATTCAAGTGAAAACCTTTTGTTTATTTTGATCAATATTTATATTAATTTGAGTTTGTTATCTTTAAATGTACGAGTATGTCTCGATGTTAGATTGAACTTTTAGAAAATATATAAAAAAACTTAAATCTGTTATTTTGTGTGACAAGTGTGAGAATCTAGATTTACAGGGAAAAATCTACTGAAATCATGTTCATTTATGATAAATAATTTTATTTATCTTAACCTTACCAAATTTATTTTAAATTTATAAATATAATTATAGTCATCGCTCATGTCAAACTGTTTATGACATAATCTGCTTTGATCCTATCAATTTCTTTTGGACAAAATTATTTCTTATTATTGAAGTGTTTCTTTTATCTGGAGATGGCTTATTTTATCCTGAGACTGGCCCTTTTTCTGAAGGTTGGGCCTTTTTTAAGTTTGGCCCTTTTTATACTGAGACTGGCCCTTTTTTTAAGTTTGACCCTTTTATACTGAGACTGGCCCTGTTTTGAAGTTTGGCCCTTTTATACTGAGACTGGCCCTTTTTTTGAGGTTTGGTCCTTTTATACTGAGATTGGCCCTTTTTTTGAAGTTTGGCCCTTTTATACTGAGACTGGCCCTTTTATACTTTGTTATTTATCCAAATGTATTACTCGCTTTTTATTTGGAATTTATAGATATCAATCATTACAGTCATCGCTTATGTCAAACTGTTTATGAGGAGGATTTGAATCTAGTCTGTACAAGTGTCTATGTATGCTTTATCTACGTTACAGTTTGTCAGGAGCGTTACCCCCAACCTTTTAACTAAAAGTATGTGCAGACATGTTGGAATTGCAAAATCTTCAGGTGCTCTTCATCAATTTGTTATTATCTAATATTTTATTGTATGAGAAATTGATTCTTGACATTTAAATGAGAAGTTTATTGTTTGGACTGTTATCAAGGATATCGCTCAGATGTTTTCAGTTTCAAAAGACTGTTGCAATAAAACTGTGATTTTTAAAGAGAATTAAGCAATTGTTGGAACAAAGTGTGTATATTATATTGAAGAAATACCATGTGTGTGGATTTCTGTGATTCTAAATCATGATGATTATAATTTGAGTTTCATAAAACAAGTAAGTTATTTTACAGAAAATTGTACATAATATGCTTTGATACTGTTAATTTTAATTTGACATAGTTTTTTTCTGAAGGTTGGCCCTTTTATACTTTGACTTGTCCTTTCATACTGAGAATGCATGGCCCTTTTATGTGACTTGCCCTTTTATACTGAGACTGGCCCTTTTATACTCTGACTGGCACTTTATACTGAGACTTGCCATTTTATACTGTGACTCAGGCCCTTTATACTGTGATTGGCCCTTTTATACTGTGACTGACCCTTTATATACTGTGATTGGCCATTTTATACTGTGACTGGCCCTTTATACTGTGATTGGCCCTTTTATACGGTGACTGACACTTTATACTGTGATTGGCCCTTTTATACTGTGACTAGCCCTTTATACTGTGATTGGCCATTTTATACTGTGACTGGCCCTTTATACTGTGATGGGCCATTTTATACTGTGACTGACCCTTTATACTGTGATTGGCCCTTTTATACTGTGACTGACCCTTTATACTGTGTGATGGGCCATTTTATACTGTGACTGGCCCTTTTATACTGAGGCTGGGTCCATGCATGTATACATAAAACAGTATAATTTATATATACTGTAGGATAGTACCATATGATTGTTGTGGACAGTGGTACATGTATATTTGATACAGAGTAATGTTGTAGTTGATCATGTAATCATGGTAACAGTGATGATGACTTTTGTAATATATATATTACGACTGTAACAGTAGGCAGCTGAAATATTATACATACATAGAGAGAGAGGGAGATTGTGTGTCAGGGCATATGGGAGGAGAATTATCTTTAAAACATGATTGATGGAAAGGTGTTAAAATCTGACTGAAATTTATGATCAGGAGTTATTTCTAAATCTTATGCAAATTTTCAGAAACCAACATGGAACCCGTTGATAGCCCTTTGTATGGTCTGCTAGAGTTAGGGGACAGTCATCAAAAATGGTCCCGGAAATTTGCATTATATGATTGTGATGATTGACGATAGAAACAAAACAGTTGCACCCAGGATGATAGAATTTGGTTCAAGGGGCTCAAAAGTGAAGTTTGGGAGCTTGTTGGGTTTTTGATAGAAAGGCGACTTACAGCATAATATTATGTGAAATGAACACCTGTTGATTTATTTTTCTGTGTAGAAAATATTGACATATCATTGATATTTGACTCTATATAGATATAGACTAGGCAATCAATGAAATCCCTAATGCATTTCTGATATTTTTTGAACATATTATGACCATTACCCGGTTCATTTAAACAGGTGCAACTGTACCTGAACGTTGAGGTTATAATGTAGTCATATACAAGATCCTAAAGCTGGTACATTAACTGATGCATTATAGAACTTCTAAGTAGGCCAGGAATTCAGCCTAATTTCTTCATTATTAGCTTGGTTAGTTGGTGCTGTAACCTACAGTTTGGTAAATACCAAGATTAACATTTACAATAACAAGGTTGAAGCTTGGGTCTGTGATGTTGTTTTTCACCTTTCTATTGGGTAAAAAGATTATATAACATTATTTAATCGAAGTGCATTAACATTACAAGCTAAGAAAAAGATAATAAGATCAGATGAATAAGTTTCCAAAAATATTTATCATTTCATTTTAAATCTCCTAATTGAAGAGTACCAAATCTCTCCTTGACTTCCAGACTGAAATTGAAATAAATTAATACAAATCTACTTATTTAACCCAATGGAAAAATAATCACCCAAAAGGATGCTGACTGTTGGACTTTCAATTTAAATAAGAATGTCTCATCATACTGTTTAATGGTATTTTAATCTTCATTCATTTGTATGTTGAATTAGGTAAGACTATTGTCAAAACCCCCTGTGATTTTAGTACATATTGATAGATGTTATTGTCCGGGTATTACAACTTAACAATCCCTAGGACAGTTTAATGCCCTGCATCAAAAGGTTTAACTAGCCTTTCTTATTATTCCGCATCATTAAATTACTATAAAAAGTGTATTTTAGTTTGAAGAAACTAACAAGTTTTGTATATAAACAAACTCATGGAGTTGCCTGTGGATGTCGGTGTGGCTTGGTACTGTATTGTACGGTGTGGCTTGGTACTGTATTGTACGGTGTGGCTTGGTACTGTATTGTACAAGGATGTGTTTTGTGATTTCGTTGTTATAGCAAAGTATGGATAGAAACATGGAGGCCGACAATGGGGATATTTCAGAAGGAAACAAGGTTTTTGAATTCCTATATTTATAGATAGATTTAGAGCTTCGGTTTCAATCAATTTTTATTTTGGATATCTTTTATCGACTAATGACTGTGCTTATTGTAAACTTTGTCGTCTTGGTATCAAAGTTTCATTATTTTCTGTGTCAAATGTATTTGCTCTTACAAATGAAATATCAATGTTCAGAAACACTTTTCAATACTAAATATCAAATACAAACCTATGTTTTAGTGCTTTTTGTGCATCTTAATGTATTCTATAAATGTCTACAGTTCATCATTTTCAACTATGTGGTATTGTAATCATTATGAGTCAGCCTTAAGTTTTATTAACATTTCATTGAATTGAAACTTATTATAAGCATAATGTATTCATTTTACAATTTTAATTGCAAATTAATTGGCTTTATGTGATAATAGATGCACTGCTGTATATTGTGACATTTTGCAAAATAATATTTTTACTCTGTTGGAGTAATTACATTGGTATGCAAGTCTGCATGAATTGTTGATTAAGTAATCGTCTTTATATTGTCAATGTATAAGTAAGAATTTTTACATCGATTTATGCACTTTGTAGGGATATTTTGATATACATTTTAACTTGAGTGCAGGAAACTTACGTATCTGCTCAGGGACTAAGGTTTATATAACTGGAGATCAGTCTTTTACTGAATGCAGCCAGTCTATTGGTCAATATTACGACTGTGCTCTGAATGCAGCCTTGTCATTGGTCAATATGACAACTGTCCTCTCAATGCAGCCATACCATTGGTCAATATTACAACTGTGCTCAGAAAGCAGCCTGGCCATTGGTCCAATTTTGCATTTGTGCTCCAAACCAATCAGACATTTACACTTAGAGACTCGTCTTCAAAATTAGATTCCCAACTCAGACTTTGGTATGTTCAATTCAGTTTGATTTATACTTTACTGTATTAACATGATTATATTACTTCATGTTTATAATCTTCAACAGGTTTCCCAACGCATGTTATTTATATTGATTATGGCTCAAATATTGATTGATAAAAAATTGAAACATAATCTTCAATATAATTCTGCAAGTTTATTAAAATCTGATTTATTTTAATTTCAATTTATGGAGACCGAGATGTTATCTATATTTTAATTTGTTTTCAGCTTTTACATTGACTAGGAACAAAGTGGGTAATCATAATTTTAATAACTTGAATTAAGATATTTAAAATTTAATAGGTTGCATCTGAATGGCCTGTAAGATTATTTATTTAGTGTGGTGATCTGTCTGCCCACTGTCTGTGTTTGGTGTTACTGTTTTGTTATGTTTTGTAATATATTTACATTTTACCTCGCCTCTGTTTGAACGTTGCAATGCAAACACTACACTTAAAGCATTTTTTTTATTATTTTACAAAAATAAAACCCTCGATTTCTCATTTGTTTGTCTGATGTCAAAAAGATTTATGAAAGCCGACGTATATCCGGTAAAAAAACCTCCTATAAAGTTTAGAAGTGTCAAACAATCGAGATGTTAGACACAGGAAATGGTTTGTTTAACGTTTGCATTCAATTGGCGAAAATTCTTCATTTTTTACGAAACCTTACGTTAAATGCCCAAGGCTGTTTGCTGTAACAATGCATCCCATGCTTCAATTGATGACCGATGCATTTAACATACCAGACTCTCGCTTAATGTGTCCTTAACAATTGTCTGTATCAGTACACACTTTGATTTATTTGATTTTACTTTAAATATGTATTTATTCTTTTAAACAAGCTGATTTAGAGCCATTAATCATTGTCGTATGCTACACTTTTGTTCTGATGAAGTTCTTAAGTTACATATGTATGCTTCAGGGCCTGAATAAATGAAACCTCTTACTTACCAGGATTGCGAGGGTTCGTGTAAAACTCACGTAACAGCCCTTTACGACCTAGTTACAGTAATTTGGCGTCAATCCCTCGTTATCTTGTATTTTACTAAAACAACAGCACAGTCTTCTAATAAGATTGATGAAGATTTCATTCATTTGAACGACAATTCTAAGTAAATACTCTTTCTTCTCATTCATGTTTATTTGAAGAGAAGAAGCCAACATAAACAGATGTTTTCCTGTGTATAATGACAAGTGTAAATGATTACCAATCTTATGTAAGTATTAGTTGGATACAATGTGAAATATGAGTCGTGACCTTTCAGTCGAATCAACTTACAGTTTACTTGATAACAATCGGTGAATTAATAAATCATCTCTGAAACATAAATGAATTAAGTTACAAGATATCGGTTATATGAACCATTAAACAATTGGCTGTTCTACATAAATGAATTAAGTTACAAGATATCGGTTATAGGAACCATTAAACAATTGGCTGTTCTACATAAATGAATTAAGTTACAAGATATCGGTTATAGGAACCATTAAAACGATTGGCTGTTCTACATAAATGAATTAAGTTACAAGATATCGGTTATAGGAACCATTAAACAATTGGCTGTTCTACATAAATGAATTAAGTTACAAGATATCGGTTATAGGAACCATTAAACATTGGCTGTTCTACATAAATGAATTAAGTTACAAGATATCGGTTATAGGAACCATTAAACAATTGGCTGTTCTACATAAATGAATTAAGTTACAAGATATCGGTTATATGAACCATTAAACAATTGGCTGTTCTACATAAATGAATTAAGTTACAAGATATCGGTTATAGGAACCATTAAACAATTGGCTGTTCTACATAAATGAATTAAGTTACAAGATATCGGTTATAGGAACCATTAAACAATTGGCTGTTCTACATAAATGAATTAAGTTTCAAGATATCGGTTATAGGAACCATTAAAACAATTGGCTGTTCTACATAAATGAATTAAGTTACAAGATATCGGTTATAGGAACCATTAAAACAATTGGCTGTTCTACATAAATGAATTAAGTTACAAGATATCGGTTATAGGAACCATTAAAACAATTGGCTGTTCTACAAAAATGAATTAAGTTACAAGATATCGGTTATAGGAACCATTAAACAATTGGCTGTTCTACATAAATGAATTAAGTTACAAGATATCGGTTATAGGAACCATTAAACAATTGGCTGTTCTACATAAATGAATTAAGTTACAAGATATCGGTTATAGGAACCATTAAACAATTGGCTGTTCTACATAAATGAATTAAGTTTCAAGATATCGGTTATAGGAACCATTAAAACAATTGGCTGTTCTACATAAATGAATTAAGTTACAAGATATCGGTTATAGGAACCATTAAAACAATTGGCTGTTCTACATAAATGAATTAAGTTACAAGATATCGGTTATAGGAACCATTAAAACAATTGGCTGTTCTACATAAATGAATTAAGTTACAAGATATCGGTTATAGGAACCATTAAAACAATTGGCTGTTCTACATAAATGAATTAAGTTACAAGATATCGGTTATAGGAACCATTAAACAATTGGCTGTTCTACATAAATGAATTAAGTTACAAGATATCGGTTATAGGAACCATTAAACAATTGGCTGTTCTACATAAATGAATTAAGTTTCAAGATATCGGTTATAGGAACCATTAAAACAATTGGCTGTTCTACATAAATGAATTAAGTTACAAGATATCGGTTATAGGAACCATTAAAACAATTGGCTGTTCTACATAAATGAATTAAGTTACAAGATATCGGTTATAGGAACCATTAAAACAATTGGCTGTTCTACATAAATGAATTAAGTTACAAGATATCGGTTATAGGAACCATTAAACAATTGGCTGTTCTACATAAATGAATTAAGTTACAAGATATCGGTTATAGGAACCATTAAAACAATTGGCTGTTCTACAAAAATGATGAAATGTGTAGGCGTCAGGACGCAATTCTTGATTTTCATCTGAAACAATTAAGACTTTACTGATTTCAGAATGACCATATTTGGACATGTCCGTACAATATTCTGAAAGATCGGAGCGCATGATTATGTTTGCAGTGCGATGTTGTGACTCATATTCTGAGATATTTTGCCATTGTGATTCTCACAATTCTGTGGCCATTATTTGATTGTCCACACTTCTGGGAATTATGTCCTGACATATATAATTAGGTTAGGTCAAATGTAAAAATGGCTTGTGGTTTATAGGGAACCTGGCCAAAAAAATGTAAGGGTGCATTGGTCGGAAAATATTTTCATTTTATGGTCAATTTCTTTTGGAATTTGTAGATGGTGAGATTCATGGGTGTTAATCAGAGCCGGGAGCCGGTGACTCTCCCTGCCTACTTTTGATGATTTCCCTACTAATTTGAATATTAGTGACGCCTCTGGAGATTTGTACGGGTTTGAGCCTAATTTTGATAGTTGCACATACGTTTTACACACCACATTGAATATACCCCAGCAAACTTCCTTCTTCCAACGTAAGTTAATAAATTATCAGCTGTAGTATTACTTTTCGTTTTTCAGAAATCATATAAAAGCTACGGTGAATATGGAAAACTAGACTAGTGTTGGTCTGGTCACTTGAAATTCACTGGTTGGCCAGACCATTCCTTGCTCCCCTATTCCAATACACATTTACCCTTGCACCTCCTCAGTGCCTTAAATGTGTTCTAGATTGTTGTTTCCCTGAGGACTATGTGTGGGGAGACATTGTCTTGCGTATGTGGCGTTTCCTGTTACAACTTAATCTCTCTCCGAGACTTCTTTTATTTGGCCTTCGGAAACATTCCATCAGAAATTGATTGCATTTTTGTGGCTTTTATACCTTGTATAGTGCTTCCCTCAACTGACCAATCAATGAGCAGATTTCTCTACAAAACGGTCATTATGTCCATGACACTTATCATGGTTTATTAAGGCAATAAACTTGGACATTTGGACAATGTAGGAATTTCTCTCAGACAATGGATGATTTATTGATGGACCCATATTTCATGTGTGATTGATTCATCGTTAGTTATTGTGCTGGAAGTGACAGCAAGTTGCATTCCCTGAGCGTCTTCATAGCTTAGGCATTATATCTGTTCAAAGTAAAGTAATAATGATATTTATCAAATGTGTGTCCATAATCGAATAAATTGAATAAAACTTGATTGCAGTTATTTGGAGGAAGATGATTGTTTTGGTTATGTCATTGGTACTCCAGTCTTTAAATGTCTTTGAATGCAGCTTATCAATATGGGGAATTTTAGGGGTGGCAGCCCCCCCCCCACCCGATCCACTAATGATGTTCACCTTGGAAGTTCAAACTGTGTTTATTTGTAGATGCAGATTATGTATAACAAATATAATAATGCAATTTACGAGTGTACAGCAATTATAACAAGTGTATAGTACAATTGTCTTAAGTAGTTGGATGTTCACATAATCCAATACAGACTCATATGGCTCTGACTTGGAGACAAATCAGAGACTTTCTTCCGAGATTTATTGCAATTTAATACAATTACGTCTTTTTAGCAATCCTGTTAATAAGCAAAAATGATTATTAAACATTTTGCTAGCACCTACAGATGTATTATAATATTTTATATCAAGAGTTTCCTATATATTTTGATATAAAGATGTTAGTGTTTATACATGATTAGAAACAGCTGACAGAATGTTGTCAGTATATACAGGTCAAGGCGAGACCAAATACTTTTCTGCCTCATTGTCTAATCTATAGTTGTTTAATTGACCAATTGATTACAATATCACCTGCGGGAGAGCAACCACCTACCTGTATTTTATGTACCTTCCAATTTGAAGAGTACAATATGAAGAGGTCATAATAAAACATTCTTGCTTGTCTTTGATCTTTCTCCAACTCTTTGATTTGCAATAACTTTTTTGAATGAAAAAAACACACGATAGGAATTTGTTTTACTTGCAGTTAGACTGGTATTGTTGGTGTGGCATCTAACGTTAGGTGGTCTATATTCACAGGTTTATCTGTACCGTGCTACTTATCAAGAGCATTGCAACACCAATAGGTAGATGCAACGTTTTGCTTTTTTTGAGAGGTTGTTGCTCTAGATAAGTAAAACTGATTGTAAATTCTTGCTGAAGGAATAAATGATAATGTTGTTGAAGAGAGGTTGTTGCTAGAAAGGGTGTTTTGGAGAGGTTATGGAGATGTCCCCTGCGAGGAATTCAAGAAAAGTTCATGAACTGTTCTTGAACAATGTTCTTGAACAGTTCATGAACAACAAATGGCCCTCACTCAGAAGAACTCAAGTTCAAGAACTCACTTTTAGCTGTTGTTGAGAGGTTGTTGCTCTACAGAGGTTACATGGATAGTAAATTAACTGAACAGGAAAAATTGCTTTGTGTATCATAAAACCCCACTCAAAGACCACCTTGATAATGAGACCATCTTGAAATTAATAACACAACTTTCAAGTCCATTTTCACTGTTTTGCTCTGTTATTATTAAGACCACCTCAACAAGAAGACCAGTGTTCAAGGGTTCCAAGGGTGGTCTTATTATTGAGGTTTTACTGTATTCATTTTCTTCACTATTACTACCTTGGATGAGAATAGTTTCTTAGTATTAAAGACACCCATGCATACTGTAGGCATTAATTTCTGTGTCAATTAACGTGATAATTGAGTGATCTCACAGAAATGAGCTCTGTACAAACTCCCCAGTGTCTGCCAAATCTTCCACTACAGCTCACTCAGTATTCAGATTTATCCGAGTTTACCTCATAAAAGTGGAAATTTTAGATTTATTTTTGACTTAATTACTTTGAAATAATTAATAGATTTCTGGATGGTGTGTTAATCCATCTGAAGTTTTTATGGTTTGAAAGCTTTAGGTTGGATGTTAGTGTAGAATGTATATAGAATGTTTGCTCCAACTCAACTCACTTAGGATGATTAATGTAGTAGAGTGTGAATACTGTTGGTATATAATCTCTTATCTTCCCGAGAACTGCATTTCATGTAATGGAATCTGAGTAAATGTACATTCATATAATGGATATATGACCAGAACTCTATGTTTGAATTGGTAAGTAACTTTATAATGACAAAATGTAAAGCTTATATATAAACTTGTTTGCTATGTATTGGATGTTTGTATTTATAATGGAACTTCTATGGAGCGACCACCCTTTAGAAGATGCAAATTTGGATTGTTTTTTGGAGGTTGTTGTTTTAGAAAGATTAAATTGATAACAAAGTTTTAATATGTGTAAATGAATACAATATCGGGGGTTCCACTAGCTGCTGAATCTCAACGGTCATTTTGATTATTTTTTTACCCAATTTTACCATTTTACAGCCAATTAAATTACCTCTAATTTGGAGAACAATTCAGCCAAAATTAAAACCTTCAGCCAGAATCCTGTGGTGTTTTGGAAATTCTAGGGTCCCAAGGGTGGTCTTATTGTTCAGGCTTTTCTGTATCAGTAATCAGACTCATTTTTGTGGCATTAAAGAGGGTAATTGGCTGATGTAAGATATGACTTGACATTCTGAAAACACTGGAGCATGTTATCCCCTCGCTAGATACTACCATATATTGGTATCTGTAATTACAAGTTCATTACGGTGAATTTTGAAAACTGCGAGGTTTTGTTTTTTCACTCGAAGTTTGCAAGTTTGGATATTTAATAAGTACTGAATGCTGGTGTTAATTTTCAGCATTTCAAAGCCAGATTTAATAAATATGTAACGTATTTAAAAAACTTGCGCAATTTTATTATAAAATTAGCTATTTTGAGACAATTATGGCAAATGTTAGTTGGAGTTTAAATAGCCAACAGCTGTTTAGTTGGCTGCTAGTGTTAGTCTAGAAGTGGACTCTAGAAATCAGGTGCAGCAGACGGACAGCTAGGCAGCCCAGACTAGGTTAATTGTAAGTACGAACCACGCTATCTTCAACAATGCTCTGAAGCAATCGTTAGAGATGCCTTGGAAAGTGGGTGAGTTAATATAAACATTTTAAGGTAATAAAACTGTTGTTTTTTTCAAACTGTTTACTTAAGATTATCCTCCTATTAAATGGCAGGAACCTGCCTGATGTCTTAAATTTGATAGCTTTTCTGTAAACGGTATTTTAACAATCTGTCTGTATTTCTTGAGTTAACAAATTTTTCATTCTTGCTTCAGATTAATATGTTAACTTAAAGGTACATAGTCTTATTTTTTTGTCGAAAAATGCTTTGTCCTAAATATGAGAAAATTGGCGGTGAGTGCCTTCATATTGATGTACTCTACAACACAGCATTGTTGTCACTCTACAACACAGCATTGTTGTCACTTTGCTTGCATGTTTTCCAAAACCACCAATAGAAGTGTCTTATTCAGGTTTTGCATCGAGTTGGCTCAACAAATACCGCTGTATCATTCTTCCGTTTTGCAGTTTTAGGAATCTTTTAAGAAAAGTTATAATGCAATGCTTTAGAGAAATTGTCCGCAATACAACATTAACATGCCATTTTGTCAAAATTATCGCTTGGCATACTTTGATAGAAAATTAGACTATAATTATGTACCTTGAAAGCAAGGAGATTATGCTGTCAAATCTGAAAAAATGGGTTAAATTAACTCTTAGTTTGCAGAAGTTCTATGAATTTGTTTGCTCAAGTGCAAAAGGCCTGACCTGCACTTTTAACATTTATAATAGAACGGATTCTGTTGAGAGGGAAATCACGATCTGGTAAAGGGAATTTTTTTCAGGCTCGCAATATTTGGGGGGGGGGGATTTTATCCATCTATACTGATTTGAGTAGTGGAACTTTGTCACAGGAATTTATAGGTATTTTTCAGTCAGTGGGGGTGTTCTGTATACCGAAACAGACATAATGTAAAGGAGACACTACACAGTACTATTACTGGCTTTCAGCATACAGCCAGTAACTTAGTTGATAACCAGGCCCCAAGGTATCAATATTCCATCAAACTTAACTCAACTGAGTATTTGCTTAATGTAATTTAGTTTTTCAGTCAAATCAATATTCATGCGTCCTCGAAACCTATGGGTGATTTCTTCTGTTAACTCTACATGTACGTACATAATGAGGCTTACAGAGGAGGTAATTCATATGGCATTCTAAAGTATTCAGACTGCCCACAGAGCAGGTTCAAATATTTGAGTACATAAATGAACATTTGTGAGTATTCTATTGATGGGTATTTGAGGGAAATCACTCGTATTTTCAGTGAATTTTCGAATTTGAGATTAAATAATTATGGACTTTAGAATGTTTGTGAATATGGCCTGATATTTTAAAATTCTATTCGATCTGAATTGAGTCCTTACACAATCTGTTTACACACATTTTATTGATGATTCAGACGTATCAATTCCTTAAAAAATATTGATACGTCAGACAGCTCATTGATTGGCTGAAATTTTTACTAAAATTTTTTATTGTATCACGTAAATTGCTAATTTTTGTTATAGCGTTTAAGTGATATTTCTCAATACAATGTGTCCTTTGTCGATGATGTAAGAGAACATTCAAAAATCAGATTTTCTTATGCAGGTCATTACAGTTTGCTGCAAGTAGTTTTCAATGTTAATTTTGAATATAAATTATCTCATTATTCAATTTTATCCCAGCAAAATTAGCTAGACATAATTTGTTTATAGTGCATGAAGGAAAGGAATGATTTATGCGTGATAAAAATGAGCAGTAAAACTTGATCACAAGAAATATATATCATTCCTCTTAAGAAATGTGATATTACATTATAAACAAGTAAATTTGGTGTATGTTTACCTCAGGCACCAGTGTCACCAAATATCTACTGAGTTCCGGCTCAAACTCAGATTTTCAAGATCTTCTTTTTTAACACTGATGCATGTAGTAAAATGTTCTGTTCTGTTTCTGGGTATGTAAATTAGATTTTTAAAAACTAACACCACAATCAAGGGTAAGATTGTTTGTAGCAAGATTTTCCTTATTCTAGAAATGACAACTGATACAGTTATTGGCGATTTAATAATGGATTATGTATTGTTATTTCTGCTTCTATTTTGATATATAACTAAAGACAATGATATTCTTTTTATAGATTTAAATTCATTTCATTCTTAGAGCAATACCACAGTTTAACCTTGCAGAAAGTACATCAGTGAAGAAAAAAGAACGTTCAGTAATAGTTATAATGTTTTATTGGCATTGTAAATCAGAGTACATGTACTTTTAATGAGTGTATTTGACTGAAGAAAAATCTCAATTTGAGAATTTTTTTTTAAGTTGGAGCCTGGGACATACCCGTACATACCCATACATACCCATACATACCCATACATACCCGTACATACCCGTACATACCCATACATACCTGTAAATACCCGTACATACCCGTACATACCCATACATACCGTACATACCCATACACACCCATACATACCTGTACATACCGGTACACACCCGTACATACCCGTACATACCCGTACATACCCATACATACCCGTACATACCCGTACATACCCATACATACCTATACATACCCATACATACCCATACATACCCGTACATACCCATACATACCCATACATACCCGTACATACCCGTACATACCTGTACATACCTGTACATACCGTACACACCCGTACACACCCGTACACACCCATACATACCCATACCATAGCTATGAATGTTTTTTACCTGGCGTAATTAATTATATCTAGTATGTATCGCGATTTGAACAGGTGTAATAGTTTTTATTTTACCTTAGTTTTCTGACAAACTTTGTGATTAATATCACTTTTTTTAATGAGGCAAAATGGGCATCATTTAGATTATGTAACAAATGCAGATATTACATTTTCGATAAGTTTATATTCAATTTTAAAACATTTCAGCAATGCAAATATTTACCTGCATGAAAACAGTCATTAGTCTGACTGACAACATGAACTGGTGAAATTTAAGAAGTTTGATAAATGAATCGTAGGGTCAAAAGATAAATGATCGTTTTTAAATTTGAAACCGGATTTCAGTGGAAAATAGATGGTATGCATGAATAGATGTAACACCTTTGTTTGCAATGGATCAAACTTCGAAAATAAAACTGTGGTTTATATTTCAGTGTGAAATTGATGACTTTAGTGTTAAGTTTAAGTTGTGAATATATCCCACTTGCGAAAAGTTCATTCAGCTCATTCTGAAGTTATTATTCAGGACAAATTTGTGACTGGCCTTTCTGTCTGAGGATCTATGAGTTATTGTAAGCTGCAACTTATTGACACAGTACTGTTTTAAGGTATATTTTCTATTATGGTATATGTATAGGATGGACAACGACTGGCATTGTCCGAGTGTATGTATATATCGTACAGACAATGCCACAAGATTTGTCTATCCGACATGGTATTAGACTACACTCGCTGCAGTCCGTCCTATCAGTGGCCTCTATTTCAACCATCTATGTCATATATACAACGTTCATGAAGTTCACATGGTCTTAGACAGATCACGTGGCATTGTCTATACATTATATATGTGTTGACGCCGCCACTCATTTGTCTATCCTAAACATGTCATTGTTGGCCATGGAAAAATTATGGTAACATTATTATGACCATGATCATTTCTGCAGGGTTTTGTTTGAAGGTATAAGAAGACTTTTATGGTCGGCCAGACCATTCCTTGCTCCAAGATTTTGATACATGTTTACCCTTGTGACGTCTTCAATCCCTAATGTTTTATAGGCTGTTGTTTCCTTGAGGTCTGTGTGGGGAGGCATTGTCTTGTGTATATGGCTTTCCCTGTAAGGTCTGTGTGGGGAGGCATTGTCTTGTGTATATGGCTTTCCCTGTAAGGTCTGTGTGGGGAGGCATTGTCTTGTGTATATGGCTTTCCCTGTGTGGGGAGGCATTGTCTTATGTATTTGGCTTTCCCTGTGTGGGGAGGCATTGTGTATATGGCTTTCCCTTTTTATTGCGTCTTAAAAATCAGAAGAATATATTTATCTTGCTGATGCAATTTGAATTTCAATATTTGCATGGTCTTATTGAAATGCAGAAATCTACTTATTTCACTCAAGTATCGCAATTTGTTTAACTTAATGTCATACATATGTTAATGCTGTATTTTATTGTTGATCTACGTGATTACTTTATCTTTAAGATTTATTCAACTTGTAAATGATCACGGGTGCATGTAGAAGTTTGTGTGTATTTTACATATTGAACCCAAAGTTTTATCTTTAGATGTCTCTGCTATTTATCTGTTGAGTTGATAAAAATTCATTTTTACTCATTGAATACTCCGGTACGTGTTGTTGATTTGTTTTAATGAAACTAAAGAAAATATTGTGTCTGAAGTGAATTCTGTGTTTTATGGAATTCTGTGTTTTATGGAATTTTACGGCACCTGAAAAAATGAGGTACCGTAAATAGGATAATAACCGGTAATTACCTAAGCCAATGTTAAATGCAGGTAAAAAATGTTTATGAGTTGTATCTTTAGTGGAAAAAACTTTTAATTCAAAATATTTATATTTTAGCACAAGGGATTTTAGCATCTGGAACGGAAGATAAGCTTTAAAACTTGGTTATATTCCAAATTCTTGTTGCACATGGTAACATGGATTCTGGGATATGGAGTAATATGCCATTACTGAATTGAATGGAAATGGAACAAAATTAGATTTAATGAGTCAAGTAAATTGGACTTTAAATAATTCTGCATAATTTTTATTGGCTTAATGCCATCTTGGGGATGTTTGGCATTATCCTTTCCAGCTAAATTTAGGTGGGTAGGTAATTAATTTATTGCTTTTTAATTGGTCTTGTAAGTTTAACTTAATTAATAATTAATAATTGCAGCCCCAGATGTTTTCTCCTCTCAGACACTTCAAACATTTTCCAGTACTCACCAGGGGCCATTTTCAGGTGTAAGGTAAAATTTATGCCAATTGAACACTTTAGGATGACCATTTGAAAAACATATTAGAAACCAAGAACTAATTCCTTAATGGTCATAAGTTTAATACATGTAATTCAGTATACAAGTAAGTGTACTATTCAGTACAAGTAGACTCCTGTTAACTGATAATCTGGTTGTTATTACTGTAATCACACATTGTTTGTGTTGTAGTTATGATGTTATCAGCGTTGCTATCTTGGCAGTTAGCTGTCACTGACTGTCATATCTCATTATGGTAAACTGTTATATTGTTTATAATGATTGTTGTAACGCTAACATTGCTACATATGATAAATGATATATAGGGAATTATCAGTATTTGTAGACAACTGTGTTGTTGACTGATTAGTTGTGCTGGGGTGCATTTGGTATGACAACACTTTCAGGTGTATAAAGTTACATGTGTATCAGTGAGTTGACCTTAAATCAGCCAAATCCTGGATTCGCCCCTGATTACCTTGATAGTAGCTTCAAGGTAGACTTGGCAGTACCGATTTCTTCAGAGGAGCTTGACACTTAAGGTTGTTACACTGCATCCTACCTTCTGCCTGTTTAACCCTCTAAATTTGTTTTGATGCCAGAACTTTCTTAATATTGATGGATTTCAATTGTCATTCCTTCCTACTTCAATTGTCACTTGTTCCTATTTCAATTGTCACTCATTCATATTATAATTGAAACTAATTCCTATTTCAATTCACACTTGTTCCTATTTCAATTGTCACTTATTCCTATTTCAATTGTCACTTATTCCTATTTCAATTGTCACATATTCCTATTTCAGTTGTCATTGTTCCTATTTCAATTGTCACTTATTCCTATTTCAATTGTCACTTATTCCTATTTCAATTGTCACTTGTTCCTATTTCAATTATCACTTGTTCCTTTTTCAATTGTCACTTATTCCTATTTCAATTGTCATTGTTCCTATTTCAATTGTCACTTATTCCTATTTCAATTGTCATTGTTCCTATTTCAATTGTCATTGTTCCTATTTCAATTGTCACTTATTCCTATTTCAATTGTCATTGTTCCTATTTCAATTGTCACTTATTCCTATTTCAATTGTCACTTATTCCTATTTCAATTGTCACTCATTCATATTATAATTGAAACTAATTCCTATTTCAATTCACACTTGTTCCTATTTCAATTGTCACTTATTCCTATTTCAATTGTCACTTATTCCTATTTCAATTGTCACATATTCCTATTTCAGTTGTCATTGTTCCTATTTCAATTATCACTTGTTCCTTTTTCAATTGTCACTTATTCCTATTTCAATTGTCATTGTTCCTATTTCAATTGTCACTTATTCCTATTTCAATTGTCATTGTTCCTATTTCAATTGTCATTGTTCCTATTTCAATTGTCATTGTTCCTATTTCAATTGTCATTGTTCCTATTTCAATTGTCATGGTTCCTATTTCAATTGTCACTTATTCCTATTTCAATTGTCACTAGTTCCTGTAATATAATGTTTGAGTTATATAGATTCTGCATAACGAGTCTGGCTTTGTGTTTTTGCAGCTTGGTTGGTTTCTAAGTACAGATAGATCAATGGTTGTCTGTGACCATGACTGTTTTGCTATTTATGGCGTATTTTGGTGTTTGATCCAAAATCTATTTAAGTCAATCCCCGTGTGTATTGTAGTCAACTAACAGACACAGTTTCTGGTATGTAATGATTTCACTCATCCGTGAGATGGAGATACCATGCACTGTATGCTAGAATATCTGTTACACTTCTGAGTTTGAGATTGTATACTTTGAGTGTGAGAAATGGATTATAATACATACTTAGTGAACCATAACATTCTCTTTTTTTCTTGATACATTTATCTTTGAAATTTGAGTGTGAATCTTAGATTTATTGTAAGTGATAAGTGCTGAGTGCTATATACTTATAATGGTTTTAAGTATTTCTTACACTTAGATGTCAGTTTCACACTCAAATCTCGAAGAGAATGGACAAATGAATACTGAGCACCCAGTGAGTATTGTCATTCACATCAAACACTCAAATCTTCAAACATGGTCTCAGCAGTGTTAATGTTGACAGGTTAGTGATGAGTAAGAAGGACCTCATCTGTCAGGATGGCTTGTAGAGTTTTAAATGATTTGATATTGGCTTAATTCTTGCAAGTAAGTGAACTTTTGACTTCTACGAATGGGGTATTCAACTAAATTAAATAATAGATACAAACACTTAAGAATGTAAGGATGATTAAAATTATAATAAAGTTTGTTATACAGACTACACATTGAGTTTATATCCTATCTTTCATGCAGGGGCGTAGCATCCTATCTTTCATGCCATCACTGAGTCTCTTATGTTATACAGACTACACATTGAGTTTATATCCTATCTTTCATGCCATCACTGGGTCTCTTATGTTATACAGACTACACATTGAGTTTATATCCTGTCTTTCATGTCATCACTGGGTCTCTTATGTTATACAGACTACACATTGAGTTTATATCCTATCTTTCATGCCATCACTGGGTCTCTTACGTTATACAGACTACACATTGAGTTTATATCCTATCTTTCATGCCATCACTGGGTCTCTTACGTTATACAGACTACACATTGAGTTTTTATCCTATCTTTCATGCCATCACTGGGTCTCTTACGTTATACAGACTACACATTGAGTTTTTATCCTATCTTTCATGCCATCACTGGGTCTCTTACGTTATACAGACTACACATTGAGTTTTTATCCTATCTTTCATGCCATCACTGGGTCTCTTACGTTATACAGACTACACATTGAGTTTTTATCCTATCTTTCATGCCATCACTGGGTCTCTTACGTTATACAGACTACACATTGAGTTTTTATCCTATCTTTCATGCCATCACTGGGTCTCTTATGTTATACAGACTACACATTGAGTTTATATCCTATCTTTCATGCCATCACTGAGTCTCTTATGTTATACAGACTACACATTGAGTTTTTATCCTATCTTTCATGCCATCGCTGGGTCTCTTATGTTATACAGACTACACATTGAGTTTATATCCTATCTTTCATGCCATCACTGGGTCTCTTATGTTATACAGACTACACATTGAGTTTTTATCCTATCTTTCATGCCATCGCTGGGTCTCTTATGTCATGTACAAATAAATATACTTAATGCCAGTAAAAATGCAACCAAAAATTACAAAGGCATTTAAATGATCTTTATTTCTCAAACATACTTTTAAAACAATAATCAGTAAGGCCACACCTTTTTTATTTCTTGGATTACAAAACCGGCGAACGTAATTTTTGCAAAAGTGGAAAAAAAATAAAAATACGATTTCGGATTTTTTTTCCTCCCGATGCCGTGAAAAATACCAGAAGAAGTGACATTTCGACTTGAATATTAAACAAGTGTTATATATATATATTAAAATGACATGATCACTCGTTTTCAAGCCCTAATACCATCTCCATGATCACTCGATTTCACGCCCTAATACCATCTCCATGATCACGCGTTTTCACTCACTTGTTTTTAAACCACTATAAATCCATTTTTTTCGTAAAATTCGGACATTCTAATTTATTCTTATGAAAAGATCGCTCTTTCCTTAAGCTAAAGCATTTAAACAAAAATTGGGTTACTATATAAAGTTTTTGCATAAACTGCATTTAAAACACCACAGGTAGCAATTTTACGCTGCACTGGCGGAAGCGTAATTTCTTCACATACTCGTGGCAAGTTTACAATAAATTCTCGGATTTTTACAATAAGTACCATAACTTTAACTTACCCTAATGTAAAAAGCAATCTTGTAAGATATTAATTCCACCAAAAAAATATGGTTAATAATAAAAGTTATTCCAAAAACGGCCATCAAATAATCCCATTTAAAGAAATTTTCACAGAAAAAATACGTCATCATGACATTTTATGTGTACACAAGTCTGCTATTTTCTGAAAATTCACCAGCACAAAATCAATATTAAAGTAGGTCAAATCCAGGTACTTATTGTCTGTGTTGCAATTCTTGTGACAACAATTTAATTTTCAACAAGAATAAACATCAAAGATTTTTGAAGTCGCTGGCTAAGTCTTTGAAGTAAATATTTTTGGATGACAGTTGCAGCCACGTTGTGAAATACAAATTGAGATCAAAGATTGATATGACCTAATCATTGCAATTATCAATGGGATTAATTATATGAATTAACACATAATAAAGACCTACTGGGGTTTTATGACTCTTATGTTTTTACAGCTGACACAGGGGGCAATTTAGTGACCAGTATGACTAATCTTCTGTCTAGGGCGTGGCTTATGAATTGCAAAACAATTTGCATCAACCAATCAGATTAAATAAACCATGAAATATATATTAATTCATGTTAATATTATCATAAGCTGTGAGAATACTGAAGTCAAATTTAACATTTAGGACTTTTTGTTTTATTTACATTTAGTCTTTCGGACGAGACTTTAAAAACCGAGGTCCCATGTATGATGCTTTACATCGAGCACGTAAAAGAACCAGGGGTGCTTCTGGAACTGGGGCATCTTCTGTATCATGCACTATCCTCCAAATCTAATATGACTAACATTCTTCCGGAGGCGTCGCCCATGTGGGAAACCGGTGGCGACGATAAATAAAAGCATATACAACATTTACATGTGCCAACATACGCCAATGTAACTGTATAAACTATTAGTAAATCTGCATTTGTGTTTGAACATAGCTTTTGCTTGTATAAATTCATTTTATAACAAAATATAAATACAGTGTATTGACTAAAATGGTGACTATAGTATAACCCACAATAATAAAATTTACATCATTATACAGAAAATTTAATTCCCTAAAAGTTATACATTCATGTAAAAGCGATTAAACCAATACTTTACACTGTTATTTTATGTTTAAGTATACAGGTGTCAATCACCAATTATTTTCCAATAACCTGTATGGAGATAGAGTAGGCTATGTGACCAGTGTCTTATCAGCATACAGTAGGTAAATGGGCTAGAGGTCTATTGAGTAAAGGGTTAGCAGTACACTGTTTGTTTTTTCCAAATTTATACATACCTAATCTTTTTTTTTTTTTTTTTTTTTTTTTTCGACCTACCAGTCTAACTTTTTTCAAAAAATTCTTGTAAACCAAGAAATAAAAAAGGTGTGGCCTAATGAAATAAAAAATAATTGGTGTAGAGTTTAATAAAATTTTGAACAAGAATTAACACATAGATAACTGTAACACGCTTTTGACAGTTGGTACTACACAATAACTCCTAGTTCAAAAGTTGTGTTTTTAATGGCGACAAGTATAGATCATATTCACAAATTTGTATTTTCTTTATCAGTTATGCTACCGTAATGTTGTGTGTGGTAATGTAAGAGTTGTTTCCCTTGGATTGTTGAAACCACTTAAATCATCATGATTAGACCTAATACATGTATGCACTCATCAATATTTTGCCCCGGAGGGGTGTGTCAGTTATGACCCAGATAAGCATTTATTAAATCCCTACAGTGGGAGATGCTACTACCCCGCTACCAGGATCTATTAAAAATCCGGCCAAAGTCTATTTCCTAGGACCCGGAATCATTTGGTGTGTCAAATCCCCCGATGCCCCCCCCCCCCCCCCTGAGATTGTATCCCCGATGACAAAACATTTACAAGCACATTAACTGTATGAAATACTGGTTGAAGCAAAATGTTTGGCCCATTTTCATATACAACTACATGTATATGCGTAGAATGATATATTGTTACGAACTAGGCTTGCTCGCTTTCGTTGCTTCACTGCACTACAACAGTTAATACAGCTGCAGATACGGGTAGACAGGCGGGTGTTCTGTAAAGTAGTTCTCACCTGGTAACTGAGACAGACGGACAGACAGACTATAGACAGACAAAGAGTGCCACATGTGACTCAGCAGCAAAGAAACAAACAGTAATTACAACCAAGTTAAGCTAGAAAAATAAGCAAGAGTGTAAACGGTTCATGAATTTTATTATTTATAAAATGCCTCAACAATGCTTTATGTAAATTATGAATATTTCCACAACACATCTTAAACATTTTAGGAATATTTACTTAATACAAAATAATAATAATAATTCAAGGGAAAATGGTGATGTGCTCAAATAATTATTTAACAAATCAATGTTTACATCAAACAATCCCCTTGGTGGCCTTTCTATTAGAAAATGTACTATGGAAGAAATCTAGATGATGACGTCATAGATGACATCACTGATGACATCACACATCACATCACACTCAAGAAGTCACATGACTAAACAATATTAAAAATGGCTGCCAAATACATAGACTTAAGTTCGTGGTTAAAATGAATCTTCACAGTCTTAACAAGTCACATGAAAATAGGTGAGTTACTGAATTTTAAAGATCAAACTAATGAGTAACATGTAGACCCAATGTTTGCTTGCAATAATAGATATGCGTCATTAAATAAAGGTAAACATGTGATGGAAAAATGGGTGGGGTAGCATACCATATTGTTTGAAAAAAGGGTCTGTTTGTTTGAATGGGTTAGGATACTATAAACAAGTTTATTTCTGATGACCCTACCTTACACCTGATTGAATGACCCTACCTTACACCTGATTGGATGACCCTACCTTACACTTGATTGGATGACCCTACCTTACACTTGATTTCTGACACGGTCATAATAGAGTTATGGACCTTGAATTGAATGGTAATTAAGTGGGGGCACCTGTGCCCTGTGGATATATTTCTAGTTTCAGATGTCCCATACATCAAGCACCTTTGATGGAATCAAATATAGAAACTTACTTAACAATCCAAAGTCTCTAAGATGAAATAATTACAGAGTATAGCATTGTTTGCTAAAGCTTCATTGATGTCAGATAATTGATATAAAACAGATCTTTTCAACCATTGCTCTATAAAACAATATAATTAAGAGTCTGTTAACTAGCCAGTCAGATATATGAACTGCCCGAGTGTTAGGGTAAGGTAGTGTCAATATTTACATTGTGCTAATGCCTCGAAGCCAAGTGCTAATTAAACAATTACTGAACAAGGTAACGGGAATGAATAATGACACACAACAAACAAGTGATTTGCTACCTGTCAGTCGTGATATACTGGAACCACTTGTTAAAAACTAAACTAATTACCAACTTGGCCGAAAAGTGATCGTTTCTACTATTAAATTGGGAAAAATGTGTTCCAGACAAAACGTATCATTACCAGAGAGGTCTTGAGAAACGTACTGAGAGGTGTTTTCATGGTAGAAACTATGTACACTGCTTTTGTTTGCTGTAAACTTGAACCTTTAGAATAGAAGTATGCCACTGAATTGTTCCTCTTTCCTTCACTTGTGGGAATTTCACTATCGATGTGTTGTGTCGTGTACATGTAGAATTCACTTTCTTACACTTCAGTAGCAAGGTTTCGTGGTGTAATGGTTGAGGGGTAGAGTGCCTGACTCCTGATCTGAAGAGCACACAAACAGCTGTCATCGTCCTTTTCTTAAAACACTATATTTCAATCTCTATTCGATTGTCTCCCTTTGTGGAAAAAGTGATATAACTCATTCTATTGATTTAGTACTAATTAATTCCAATCAAAGTATAACAGTTGTGTCCCAGGTGTCCCAGGTGGCCTGGTATTGACTGGGTGACTCAATATGCTCACTGGATTGATCAGTTTTGCTTAATTGTGTGTAATGAAGAACTGCAGTCTTGGTTGTCAATATTTTAAAATTATTTTGTAATGAAAGGTATTTTGCTATTTTAGATATTGTGTTGGTCTACTGTATAATTAGGGAACAGAATGTGACATATTTAAACCACCTCCGACCACACATTATTGCAGTTGCAACTTTCAAATAATCTGTTAGATTTGCTGTAATCATTGAAAATATTTCTAGCATTTTAAGAGCACTAATTTCTTGGTTGATATCTTCCATGTAAATAAATAGCAGCCTTCTAGATGATATGTAATGTTATTAGAGATATCGGTATTGTTTTGTGCATTGTGTAGAAGTCAAACTTAATTGTTTAAGGTGTCATAATATTGATACATCCCTTTTTGGGCGAAATATTAATAAAAGAATATTTAAAACGGAGTGTATATTACATGTCCCTGTTATGAAGATATTTATCGGAGATATGTAATTAGTTGTTGTCATTCGTGTTATTTTAATGGCCATGAAAATTGCATCTTTATGAAAAATGCTAAACATTGTATTTGCCAACATTTCTAGGTTTATGGCACAGGAATATATATATATAAATATCTATCTGACTAATTATTTTCCAGTTATTTCTTGATTGCATATTTCTTGGCAGAACTTTCTCAGAAATCTTTTATTAATTTGCATATTTTTAACGCTCATCAACAAGTGTTTCTTACTGCCCTGTCTTAACTTGCAAGTTTTCATGTCAGTGTAGGTATTCCTTTTATCCGCTAATTGCGACCAATCAATGCCACCTCGGTACAACAAGCAGTATGTTTAGTGCCTTCAAGAAACCAATATCACACAGACGTAATTGACTGTTGCGACTGCCAAGTGCACGGAGATCTCTAGGGTACCATTGTACAGACAAAGGTCTACAGTTATATCTCCCAATGCAGACATTTATGCAGGATAATCAATATTAACCCAAAACAGTTTGGTATATTTATGTATGAATATGTGGCAAATTACATATACCTAAAAGATTGGGATTCAACATGCATAGATGCTATTCATTGTATCAACATGCATAGATGCTATTCATTGTATCAACATGCATAGATGCTATTCATTGTATCAACATGCATAGATGCTATTCATTGTATCCTGGGTTAGGGAAATTGTGAGACAGCAATTCAATTGACTTACTAATGGTCGGTGGTTCTCCCAAGGTGCCCGTCGGAGGTTTTCCTCTACCTTAATAACTGGAATAGTTACTACATGACACTGGCTGTTTATGTGACAACAAAAATCCCTAGTACAAAACAAAATTCATCGTACATTTGTATATTCTAAAACAATAACGGTTTCTAAAAAAAACTCAATTTTCTGAGTTTATTACATGTACGTTGAATTTTTGGTGCCATCCAAAGGTTTGGAAGTTTTTACTTCTGCGGGAGAAACATTAGGTATTTGGTTTGTTTGTATGAATTTATTACCAGTATCTACAGGCAAACAAGCTTAAGTGAAAAATATACTTGAGAAATTTATGTATCTTGTATCCGCCTTAAAAGTTTTTTTGTAAATATTAAAATGAGTAAAAAACAAATTGTCAAATTGTGTTCTTTTGATAAATGTATACCATAATTTTTTTATCTCAAAATTTATGGGTTTGTTTAATATAGCCAATTAAACTTGTTTTGAGTTTTTGCTTCGTTAAGTAAAAAGTTAAGTATATTCATGAAATCAGGGCTGGTACTTGCACCTAATTCAGGACACTCACAATCAAGGTGGGATTCCAACTCACAACCTTTGAAGCAAGAGTCGGACACTTGACCCCTCGACCACTCTGTCATGCCTCCCCTCAACTAAATCAGTGAACTAATTGAACAGTGTATTATTTAACACGTCTCTTTTTATTCAATCCTTCAGCATTTCTGGAACAAAACTCTCGAGAAACATGATACGAAGTATGTGGAATTTTGAAGCCAGATATTTCTTCCTCCAATTCTTTAAATATCTATTTAATTGCATTTTGAACTCATTATTGTGATACCATTTCCTGCAGTTTATCTGGTAGAAAAATTCAAACTGTATTATATTGGAATGTTACAACATGTGGTTTATAATTTTGGAATTATTCAGACATTTGTCTTGTAGCCAACAATATCTACATATTGTCAATTCATGGTAAATTTCCTGCTGGTAACAGAACCAGGGAATGGTTTCAAAGATAAATATAATAGTTAAGTTAAACTTCCATGGAAAAATTACACAATTTTAACTTTTAGAATAATCACTGCTGCCATTACCAAAACCATGATTATAGGTGTACTCAGGCTTGAACCTTTAGTCTTCATGGCCTGTGTGGAGGTTGTACTCGGGCTTGAACCTTTAGTCTTCATGGCCTGTGTGGAGGTTGTACTCAGTCTTGAACCTTTAGTCTTCATGGCCTGTGTGGAGGTTGTACTCGGTCTTGAACCTTTAGTCTTCATGGCCTGTGTGGAGGTTGTACTCGGTCTTGAACCTTTAGTCTTCATGGCCTGTGTGGAGGTTGTACTCGGTCTTGAACCTTTAGTCTTCATGGCCTGTGTGGAGGTTGTACTCAGGCTTGAACCTTTAGTCTTCATGGCCTGTGTGGAGGTTGTACTCGGGCTTGAACCTTTAGTCTTCATGGCCTGTGTGGAGGTTGTACTCGGTCTTGAACCTTTAGTCTTCATGGCCTGTGTGGAGGTTGTACTCGGTCTTGAACCTTTAGTCTTCATGGCCTGTGTGGAGGTTGTACTCGGTCTTGAACCTTTAGTCTTCATGGCCTGTGTGGAGGTTGTACTCGGTCTTGAACCTTTAGTCTTCATGGCCTGTGTGGAGGTTGTACTCGGTCTTGAACCTTTAGTCTTCATGGCCTGTGTGGAGGTTGTACTCAGGCTTGAACCTTTAGTCTTCATGGCCTGTGTGGAGGTTGTACTCAGGCTTGAACCTTTAGTCTTCATGGCCTGTGTGGAGGTTGTACTCAGTCTTGAACCTTTAGTCTTCATGGCCTGTGTGGAGGTTGTACTCAGGCTTGAACCTTTAGTCTTCATGGCCTGTGTGGAGGTTGTACTCAGGCTTGAACCTTTAGTCTTCATGGCCTGTGTGGAGGTTGTACTCGGGCTTGAACCTTTAGTCTTCATGGCCTGTGTGGAGGTTGTACTCAGTCTTGAACCTTTAGTCTTCATGGCCTGTGTGGAGGTTGTACTCAGGCTTGAACCTTTAGTCTTCATGGCCTGTGTGGAGGTTGTACTCGGGCTTGAACCTTTAGTCTTCATGGCCTGTGTGGAGGTGTACTCAGGCTTGAACTTTTAGTCTTCATGGCCTGTGTGGAGGTTGTACTCAGGCTTGAACCTTTAGTCTTCATGGCCTGTGTGGAGGTTGTACTCGGTCTTGAACCTTTAGTCTTCATGGCCTGTGTGGAGGTTGTACTCGGGCTTGAACCTTTAGTCTTCATGGCCTGTGTGGAGGTTGTACTCAGTCTTGAACCTTTAGTCTTCATGGCCTGTGTGGAGGTTGTACTTGGTCTTGAACCTTTAGTCTTCATGGCCTGTGTGGAGGTTGTACTCGGGCTTGAACCTTTAGTCTTCATGGCCTGTGTGGAGGTTGTACTCGGTCTTGAACCTTTAGTCTTCATGGCCTGTGTGGAGGTTGTACTCGGTCTTGAACCTTTAGTCTTCATGGCCTGTGTGGAGGTTGTACTCGGGCTTGAACCTTTAGTCTTCATGGCCTGTGTGGAGGTTGTACTCGGGCTTGAACCTTTAGTCTTCATGGCCTGTGTGGAGGTTGTACTCGGGCTTGAACCTTTAGTCTTCATGGCCTGTGTGGAGGTTGTACTCGGGCTTGAACCTTTAGTCTTCATGGCCTGTGTGGAGGTTGTACTCGGGCTTGAACCTTTAGTCTTCATGGCCTGTGTGGAGGTCATTTTGTTTGTTTGTTTCGGGCTTTCACCGTTTTTCAACAGTATTTCAGTTATATACATCGTTCAGTTGACTTTACCAATGCTCCAGGGTTACCAACCAGTACTAATTAACCTGCAAGTGACTGACAACTTCTCCGCATCAATCAGTGGTGGAGGACAGATGACTTTGTTACTAAAATTGTTACTGGAATAACAATTACACCTCTCCCACTTTCAAACCCATGACCTCTAGATTAGGAGTGAGCGCTTTACCCACTGAGCTAGCCGAGCAAACCTGTAGAAGTTAAATCGGCACAATAATCACACAATGTCGAGCACTGTGATCGACCGTTCTGCCTGGATTCTATACGATATTGTATCAATATCACTACTCTCGTATTGTCATGTTCTGCTGCTGTGGTTGCGGGAGTGATTACATCATAATCTGATTGGTTTGTACAAAAAAATAACAGTTGTCCATGTAAAACATTGAACTCACTTCAGATCAATAAAACTTGAACTTGTGAGTATTTATGTTGCTTGGCAATTTCTGCATCCATCTGTTATTATTGTTACTACTCATAAATATGTAATTTGGCAATGGTTATGACATAAAAAATAGTTCCGATGCTATGAACAAAATCTCTCTTTGAGAGTAATATGCCTAGTGTTTACTTTGCAAAGCAATATTCCAGTAGATTCTAGCAAGTGTCTCGACCATTTTGTTATGTTGTAAAACGCCTCTATATTGATTGGCTAATGTTAGATTGTTGGGAAAGGGAAATGCAGGAGAATTGTATTGATTATCTATAGCTCGGATGTGCTTGGTGGAGTTTAATTATTCATCCTCGGATCTAGCATATATTAACCTGCTAGGATGTTGTCAGAGGGATTCCAATTATTTTTCACATTGCATCACCACGGTGTAGTCCGAAGTATTCCAAATAAGCGGAAAAATGTCTGCAAGATAAATTCATTGGATATTTATTATGGCAGAATGGAAAGAATTATCTGAAAAAATGGATTACTATACTTCATACAGAAGTGTATTTAATATTATTTGAAGTATATATATAGGTTGGAATAATCAAACAAAATGGTAGGTATATTCTATAACTATATTAGAATGTATGAAAATACAAAATAAGAGATACTCATTAGAACTATTATAGGGTTATTTACTTACTATGACATTTTTCATAATTATAAATATGATCAGAAATATTGTTTTCTGAAAAGAATTCCCAAATCTGATACATCCTGATGTATCACTATGTGTACTGCTAAAATGTCACTTCTTGTTAAAATCTGTTCACTCAGAAATATTTGTTGGTTCTACTTCTGGTGTGTTGATGAAGGAATGTCTCGTTAGTTATGATATAGCTGAGATGGTGTGATTGTGACAGTTGTAAGGCTATAATCATCATCTGTGAGAGGACTTGTCCCTCACATTATTTAATTATTATTGTATCTTGTGTGAATAACCATGCTTACTGAGTGCTGAGAAACCTTTTTGTCAATTTTCTTTGATATTTGAGTGTGTATCTAAGATTTGAGGGGGAAAATTATGACCATTATACTCAGCACATAGTAAGTGATGTAATCTATTTCACTCAAACTTGAACCCCAGACTTGGCTGAGTAAATTCTGACATCCTAGTGCCCAGTACAGTGCATAGTGGTGAACATCAGTTAAGATTTCAGGCCTAGATTCCAATAATTTAACATCATAATTAATCTAATGGAATGATATACTGAAATACTCGCGGTCTGCTCATCATTCAAACAGTTTGTTCCTAAACTCCCCTTGATTTATCTCATCTATATTATTAAGTTATCATCTGAATGTACTTCATTTCCTGGATATAATCAGTATGATAATTATTCACTGCACCTTATAGACTTTATTTCATATACCCGGTATTCTTCATAACTATTTCCTATGATTTCTATTCACTTAATCAATGTACTTGGACTGATAGTAATTATAACAGTATATTTCCTGAGATGAACGAGAGTTATGATTCAACACATTTTAGTTCTGTATTTAACTGTTATCAGCTGCGATACTCTTAGAAAGATGCCTGAACTCTGAATAATGGCGTGATTCTTGCCAAAAACTTCAACTGAGAAGAGCAATTTACCAATTTTATGTTGAATTTGTTATTAATATTCTTCAAACAAAATCGATTTTCTTCGGCTTTGATCGATCTGACAAAGTATACAATCTTCCTTTAAGGAATGTAGTGTTTTTGTTAAGATTATTTTAGTCAGACTGTGTTCTTGATTTTCCAAGTTCATATTGTATAAACTTTAAATTTTCGTGAATTTTGAAAAAAAATCACAGATCTGTTAAGTGTTTAACAATAAGCAGACATATGAAACTATGTCAATGTCCTCATCATCTGACATCCCACCATCATCATCAACACTGTTAATATCAAGGTTACCATCAACTACATGAACAATTACGTCATCATTTTCAACATCATTAATGCCATGATTATCTTCATCATTAACACCATCATTATTGTAAGTTCTACAGTATAAACTATCATTACCATCAACAATTACATCATCATGATCATCAGCATCATTCAGATCATCACTATAATCATTTCACCATTATCATCAATACTATTACTATAAATATACAATATTCATCATCAGCATCATCATCGTCTCCTTCAGTTCATCAACAGCATTATGGGCATCAATGTAATCATCTTTGTCGTTAACCTTGTCATCATCAACATAATTGTTATAATTTTTATTACAGTCTCCTTCAGCTCATGATGATCACCAGCATTATGGGCATCAATATCATCATCTTCTTCATTAATCTTGTCATCATCAACATTAGTATTATGATTATTATTACTATCATCATCATAATCATTGTCTCCTTCAATTCATGATGATCAACAGCATTATGTTCATCAATATAATCATCTGCGCCATTAACATTGTCGTCATCAATATTAGTATTATGATCATTATTACATAAATTTGTCATCATTATTATCACTATCATCGAATTCTTTACCTATTCATTGCAACCGGTTTATCATGTACAGTATTTTTTATATTGACATGAATAAATATTACAATATGCCATTGATTAGATGTTTACAACATTGGGGGGGGGGGGGGGCAAATTAAGTGTTCTGTTTATTCAGTACAATGTTAGGTTACTAAGGTCTAAGGTTACTGTATCTATGTGACTTCTTTTTCGCTTGGTGCCTGTTCTCACTGGGCTGCAAACTTTGACATTCATAGTCTGGCTGTATTGTAGCTTCCTGATGGTATCTATAAACAGAATGATATTGTATTATTTATGCTGCTTTAGGCCTCTATGGTTTTATTCATAACCCTGCAATTTGTAGTTTTGATAAAAGTGATCAATAAACCGCACTGCTAATTGGTGACATACTGTTGGTTCAACAATGCACTTTTATGCCACCATGTTTTTATGCAAAAGAAGCATGGGCATTGCCTTTGTAACATTTGGTAACCAGCTTCAATTTACCACTACCATTTCAATACTTGACCACCACAATCTTGTCATCACCATCATCTTCATACTTATTTATCACCATGTAGTCATCAAAATTACCATCACAATCATTATCAGCATATCATTATCATCAATATCATTAGTATTTTCCACATCATCATCAAAATTACTGTCAACATTATTGGCATTATCATCATTGTCAAAGTTGTTATCAACATAATTTAGCATTATCAACATTATTATCATCAACATCATTGAAGGCCATATCAACTTATCATCATTGGCAGCATTATTTAAAACACCATCAAAATCAACATCATTCTCATCACATCCAGCACAACCATGGACAACATCTTTGTCACCACTATGGTGTTCATAAGCATTTCTACATCTTGCAACAATGATTTCTATCATTTTACAGAATGGTGGACAGCATTTCAATACAGATATTTGATAAGAAATGTATTCAAGATCAAGATAGTGATATTTGACACACAGTTGTTAGTGTTGTTATGTCTTGAACAGATCAAAGATACATGTACTTTTATTATACCATAAAGTTGGTTCTGTTTTGCTAACAACCAAAATAAAACAAGAGAACTACTACTAATTATACATGATTTTCTTACTTTGAAGTTTAAGCATCTTTGGCACATTTTTCTATGGTAATCACTGGTAAAGTTGCCAAGTTGAATGTATTCTATATGATTGACTTACCCATTTATTGCTTCACCTTTACCATCACCAGTGGCTTCTGAAGTTTTTGGTGGAATCGTCCAATACTTGTGTGTGGTATAGCACTAATAAAGCCATGCTAATTGGTATTGTTTCAAAGATAATTGGAATATATATTTTACTTCTGTATACTAAGAACACATCTTTCAAAGGTTGCTTGCTGTGTGAAATTCTACATCAAATTTGAATTTGGTTACAGTTGGACCTTGTTTATTCGACAAACTTCTATCAGAATACTTGGTATCATCCGAGATAAATATCAGGTCCTGATGTATATTCTTAAGGCACGTCAAATTGAAATGGGTTTTTCGAAACCATGTATTATTTGAAACAAAATTTTTGCCCCAATGAATTTTAGTGAACGAGGTCCGACTGTATTTGTTAGTACAAGATAGTGTCTGTATTACAAGAGGTTTATGTTTCTGTATCCAGGAATAACCACTGTTAGTACAGGAAGGCAAACATACTTCAGTAGATTGTTGAGTGAGAAGATGTTTATTACAAATGCTGTTTATGATTGTTTTGTTGCCTTCGTTTCTATGAAACTTGGCAATAAGTTTGTCTGTAATTTCTTTCAATTACTGCTGAACTTCTCGCATCAAGAGATGGATTCATGGTTTACTCTAAGCTCTCAGATTGTAATTTTATGGACCAATAAGCACGTAATTATTTTATACCCTACCTGTTATTGTTCTTGCCGTCATTCTATGCAATTATCTCTCAGCAGCTATTTTCAGAAATTTTTAATCTGTGCAGATAATTTAAGTGCCCAGTTTCCTCAGATTTCTTTATTGAGAAACTATTTGTATTTTATCTTGTCTTATAATTTCTTTAATTAGGTTCAATATTGTATCACTAATGCCCACAATCATCAATCATTCATTAATACTGTCAATTCAAATTTGTTTAGAATACCATAATTGTGATCACTTTTACTATTGGTCAATATTTTGCAAAACCTGTTTTCATTGGCTGATCATCTTACAGGCTAACCGATGTGTTTCAGTGAAAACGATCAGCATTGGTTGTATGTGGTAGTTCCTTACTTCTGAACTGGCCTTGGTTGTACGCGGCAGTTCCATACTTCTGATCTGGCCTTGGTTGTACGCGGCAGTTCCTTACTTCTGATCTGGCCTTGGTTGTACGCGGCAGTTCCATACTTCTGAACTGGCCTTGGTTGTACGCGGCAGTTCCATACTTCTGATCTGGCCTTGGTTGTACGCGGCAGTTCCTTACTTCTGATCTGGCCTTGGTTGTACGCGGCAGTTCCATACTTCTGAACTGGCCTTGGTTGTACGCGGCAGTTCCTTACTTCTGATCTGGCCTTGGTCGTACGCGGCAGTTCCATACTTCTGAACTGGCCTTGGTTGTACGCGGCAGTTCCTTACTTCTGATCTGGCCTTGGTTGTACGCGGCAGTTCCATACTTCTGAACTGGCCTTGGTCGTACGCGGCAGTTCCTTACTTCTGATCTGGCCTTGGTCGTACGCGGCAGTTCCATACTTCTGATCTGGCCTTGGTTGTACGCGGCAGTTCCTTACTTCTGATCTGGCCTTGGTCGTACACGGCAGTTCCTTACTTCTGATCTGGCCTTGGTCGTACGCGGCAGTTCCATACTTCTGATCTGGCCTTGGTCGTACGCGGCAGTTCCATACTTCTGAACTGGCCTTGGTTGTACGCGGCAGTTCCATACTTCTGATCTGGCCTTGGTTGTACACAGCAGTTCCATACTTCTGATCTGGCCTTGGTTGTACGCGGCAGTTCCATACTTCTGATCTGGCCTTGGTCGTACGCGGCAGTTCCATACTTCTGATCTGGCCTTGGTCGTACGCGGCAGTTCCTTACTTCTGATCTGGCCTTGGTTGTACGCGGCAGTTCCATACTTCTGATCTGGCCTTGGTTGTACGCGGCAGTTCCATACTTCTGATCTGAGTTTGCCAAATATGTGTGACAGTCTGACATGTCTAGTAAAACTTGTGTGACTGCCTGACATGTCTAGTAAAACTTGTGTGACTGCCTGACATGTCTAGTAAAACTTGTGTGACTGCCTGACATGTCTAGTAAAACTTGTGTGACTGCCTGACATGTCTAGTAAAACTTGTGTGACTGCCTGACATGTCTAGTAAAACTTGTGTGACTGCCTGACATGTGTAGTAAAACTTATGTGACTGCCTGACATGTCTAGTAAAACTTGTGTGACTGCCTGACATGTCTAGTAAAACTTGTGTGACTGCCTGACATGTCTAGTAAAACTTCATTCAGTCTGGTATGAAAAGTTGGAAATTTTACAGTAAATTAAGCGGGAAAATCATTTTCAGTCTGGTAAAAGCTGATTTGGTTTGGTGAAGTCTGGAAATATGAATTGAAACCAGTTACATTAATATATTGATTTACATCCATTATGTTGCAAATTTAAGAGGTTTTTGATAAAGAGTGTTGACTATAGGCAGAGGAGTTTCATTGAATTACAGCTATCCCCAGTGTGTCTAGATTGGAGCTTGCTCCGAGATTTCTTGCATTTTAAACATTGTTCATTTGTATTTTGTCAGACAGATCAATTCCCTAGCATTGACAGCGAGAGTTGAGTAAATTCATTGATTATTTACTAAAATATCAACCCCCTCCTCTATATCCAGACAATATTGTCAGCAAGTATTTCATACAAATATATGGTAGAATTCTCATTCATGATATATGTATTTCTTGATGTAAGTTGTTATATCGAATGGCCACAAAATGCTTGTGGAATTCATTACGAGAATCTATTGTACCATTTTCTGAAGCATCTGATAATATCTATGCATAAAATGTAAAGATTTTATGATAATTCCAGCACATTATATTCGTGATGATGCATTCTGCCTTTTGAAATCAATATAAACTATACAAAAGTATAATGATGTAGCTAATGGTAACAGACATAAACTGTCGAATTCTGAGTGCTGAGTACAATGGTTATAATGAATACAAAATCTCAGACTCGCACTCAAATCTCATAGAGAGTGGATCAGACATTGAGGACTACTCAACTATTTATAATGCTTACAAGGTGCTATGAATGCTGTATTGGATCGAGTATCATATGGAGGCGTAGTGGTTGAGGGGTAAAGCGCTTGATTCCTGATCCAAAAGTGTTGAGTTTGAGCCCTGCTGAGCAGGATTTGACTACAAGTTCATATTCCCTAATTTAGGCGCAAGTACTGGTTTGTTACCATAAGATGGCAGATACTGTTATATTACACCCTACATACTTAGTGTAGTACCAATACATCTGTAAGATGGCAGATACTGTTATATTACACCCTCCATACTTAGTGGAGTACCAATACATCAGTAAGATGGCAGATACTGTTATATTACACCCTACCAAAATAATATCAGTACAAACACATTTTTGTTCTACAGCTCTTTGTTAACTCCCATAGTAAAAATTCTGAACCAATTTGACTTCTCTAGAGAGCAGCAACTTCTCAACAACACTCAACATTTGTGTCTCCCAATGGAGAGTGATCTGGAGAGATAGCACTGTATACCGTAACTCTGATATTTGTGTCTCCCAATGGAGAGTGATCTGGAGAGATAGCTATGTATACCGTAACTCTGATATAGTACTCAAAGCTTGCTGTGATGCTGATGTACATACAGGCAACACATGAACATTGGCAGGATGCAAAAACATTTTTTATATGTACAGAAACAATTACTTTCACACCTGCATTATTTATTGCACCATATGCCATGTGCAGTAATAAGAACTGTTCAATATAATAGATGTTTACCTGTGAAATACTTTCACTGAGTGAGTTATACACTAATGTTTATGTTATGACATAGATAGGAGGATGTTGAGACAATGCAGAAACTCCTTCCCCTCAGCTGTGTTCCAGGCGGGGTATTACATACTTTGCTGCATCCAATCTGTCTCCCTCTGATAGAAGAACATTACTGATACAGTGATTGCTTTCAAACTTAATTGATTTTTGATAGCACCACAATATTTATGAACCTGAAGACTTGTCCGTTGGTAATATTAAATCAATTTGTTTTTATGTTTGCAATGGAGTATACGCCATTTTTTTTATTGGTATTGAATGTCACAGATGGGAGAATAGAAATGTCTTCAACATTTAATTGTAAACAAACGGTGAGGACGTCAGCCAATGAAAAAATGTTGTGGAAAATATTGCCCAATAGACATTTAGTACATTATAACATTTTTTCTAAATCAACTGTAGGTTTCAAGACCTTTCTCATTTGCTCTGGTTATTGTATGGCATGTTCAAGATATGACAACAATCTTTCTGGGTGATTCATTGGAGAGAATATTTCTTGACCTTCCTTCGTCCTTGCCATGTCCAAGCTGTTACATTGAAAAGGGAAGTAACTCTATGCTCAGTCATGTTTGTGTACATGATATTGCAGGAAGAGATACAAAGTTACCCCTTTTTTAGATTTGACCTTTGACTTTTAGAATGTTTTTAATGTTCAAGGTGATTAAGCTAGATGTGGCCTTGACATATGAAATGTAAAAAAACAGCTTCTTTTATACTTCTGGAATACAAACTGATGTTTTTTGTGGTACAACATGTATATATATCACACATATTCCAGGTTGCTTTAAATATTGTGATATTCCGTTTGACACAACCCTTGACTTCTATATATAAAATTGCAATACCTCTGGGAAAAAAACATTACAAATAAATTTAACTTATAATAAGGCCTGGTTATGTATAATATTGTACAATTTTCCATTCATAATGATGCTAATTCATGTCCCATGGCGGTGCTGTGTTTCCAAGTTTTATATGGATATTTTCATTGTACTTAGGTATGTATACATGAAATCTGACGTGTTTTGTCACAGACCACTCCCCTACGTTGTATACTATTGATCTCCGACTGAAATCAATCTTATTTACCAACAGCTTTTCAGCTTGCTAGAAAAAACTGGTGTGCAGGCAGTCAAATATTTGGAATCAATATGAAAACAGCTCTTGGAGGAGAAAGTAGTCAGAAAATCTGCTGAACAGTGTCCTGCTAATGGCTTGCTTCCAATTAATGTTTGTTTGTTTGTTTTCATCGGATTTTACACCGTATGTCAATAATTAATCAGTCATATAATATGGTGGCCAATTAACAATTATCAACCAGTATTAACTTGCTCTTCAGCAAGTTACTGATTACTTCACCACATGTGAAGTACGTGACTGTAGCCAATGTCTTGTAAGAACAAAACCTGCCCAACCTGCGTTCAGTAAAGGTTTTTGGGACTAACATTTCGTAACGTTTGCAATTTGGTTTCAGTGTGCAGTGAATATCGTACGGTGGGTCAGGTATACAAAACAGTTTCGTAACTATTGCGACTGTTAGCTGTAACTGAACCCCGATCTGCCAGGTGATAAAACTGAGCTTGCAAGGTTGGCTTTCAGTTAATGTCCTGTGAGATTAGATCAATGAGATGGTACTTCAATGTGTAAAGACAGCTCAACATTGCCATTTAAGGCCCATGAAGCCCTCTCCATTTAAACACAAAAGTCCCATATCAGTTTTTGTGAAGTCTTTTTAATAAATTGCTCAAGTCTACACTTAAACCAAGGCATATATGTTATTGAAAAATAAATTGTGGGCATAAAATTTAGATACATTTATTATGTAAATAAACTACGTATTGATGAAGATATGATTTGCAAGTATCTGACCTAGTTAATGTTTAAACAAATTCTATATATATACATGTACAGTAAAACCTCACTTAAATACCACCTCAGTAATAAGACCACCTTAAAATTCAGAATACAATTTTCAAGTCCATTTTCACTGTTTTGCTATTTATTCAACCTCAATATTTAGACCACCTCAATTAGAAGACAACTTTTCACAGAAAAGTCAGTACGGTCATTTTAAAATTAGAGACAAGTATCGTTGACAAAGTGGAAAGCATTATACTTGGCTGATTTAAAATTAATCACTTTATGATGTATAAATCCTTTTTGCTGTCAATGCATATATGTAATTAACTTTATGACGTTGATGAATACATGAATATGTAAGGTCTTTTTATAATGATGAATGTATGTAATTAATTTAAAAATGAATGAATTGGAAACGCAAGGACAGTCATGCAACACAGCTGGTTGCAGGTAACGCAGTGTAAATACATAAATCAGTCGACCATGTTTGTTTATGATGTTATAATGCTTTGATAGGTGTCACATGGATTTATGATTTTACTCTCAATGTGGTGATGTGTGACTGTTTCAGGCCTGACATAAAACTATAAGAGGTTCCTGTCCTGTATTGTGTGTAATGAGTTGTTGTAATGGTTTGGTATACTCAACTGTTTATTTCTGTGTGATTTAACACCTGTTGATTGTTAACTTTTTCATCACATTGCATTGGTGTCAGGCTATAAGGGTCCCTCATATGTCAGTGAAGTCTGGGAGTAAGGAGTAGGTCTTGTTTTTGGAGGCACTCGGTTCTTAGCATTTACCATCTCTTTGTTCATACATCGGAAACTATTCATATCTTAACTTTAACTTTTAAATGATTCAAAATAAAAGTAAAGTGTTTATTGGTTATAGTGTCACCCCTATTTAAAGGGTCAGTCATTTCTGACTTATGAGACACATTACTTTCTGAGCACATTTACTTCCCGATTCCTATCCTTTAATGCCAGGCACCAAGCAGGTAGGCACACTGTAACCATCATATAACCAGCTCACCAACCGGCCATATCAGAATGGATCTCTACTGGGATTCCAACCTTTGACCTCCCACTTCTTAGGAGGATGCTTTAACTTGGCCAATGAATCTTCACATGAATGTGTTGCACGCAAGAGTCAGATCTGTACCTCACCAAGGTCACTGGTATGGGACGCCACTTGTGTGGTATTCCTCTTTAAGTGGTGACTTCTCTTGTTTAAAGTGTGACAGGAGATGAATAAAATATGCTTGTGTTTACTGTTTTGCAAGGTGAAAGTACCCATGAGACTGCTTACTGGGGATATGTGAGAAATTGATAATTAAATTTACTACACATACTCGTAGATAAATATTGATGGTGCAAGAAACAAACATGTTTTATTAGATTAGCCTTGTTCACAGTTACATAGAGTTTTTCATTGATGTTACTTTTTGAAGCAACTTAATACAATGTATTGGGGGTACTGACAGTGTATAGATGTGTTTTGTCATAAATTGTGTTCATTCTGTGTAAGGACTTACATACTGACATGGTGAAATGAGAAATTATTATTTACCATGATGGATGGCAATACATGTATAAAGGTTTGTTGATTAAACTGAAATGACCAGTAGTTGTTGATGATGCCTTTTGTATGTGTTTACCATTTTGTTAAATACATAGTCTTATTGTTTGACTCAATATCCTTTATAGTCAAAAATATGAGAAAATCAATGGTAACTGCCTTGATACAGTGAACCATACATGTACTCTACAATGCTGCATTGCTACTTTATCTTATGTTTCCCAAACCACTAATAGTAATACATGTGTCCGGTATCGGTATTTCCGATCCTGTCTAACATGCCGAGTTGGCATCAGCAGAAGGAAATACCTGTATCGGACTTGTGTTTGGCAGTTCCGGGAAACTTTTACGAAAAGCTAAAATGCTATGTAACGTTGAGTACTGCTGTATGAAGCCTTGAACATGTCGGTTCTCAAAATCATCAATAAATATATTTTGATAGAAAATAGTTTTAAATGATTATAATGAAAACATTACTATGGTTTGAAATCCTGATGAAGCGGTTGGCCTTTCAATATTAATACATGGAAAGTCTGTGGTTGTGTTAATGTTTAATGGTATAGTTGACAATGTAGTTGGCAACGTACAGGAATGTTGTTAAGGGGTCAGGGTTTTGACTCTGTCTCGTCCTTGAACTATAGGGTATGAGGAGACGAAGACGTAGCTGACCAAACTTTACTATCTCTTACTATCCAAACTATCATTCAAATTACCTTTTTTCTTGACCAAGCACTTTCACCCGTCGCGTAATAATCAATTTATGATTGAGATGATGTAAGATGTTGATAGATAGATGTAGATGTATAGCTATCTTGATCATCTGAGTTGGAAATTGTGTTCTGCAAGATACGTTTACCATTGTGATGTGCGATATCAATACATGTGTTGGATGACATGAATTACAATTAATTTGAAATTTAAACATTTAACTAGTGTATTCTGTACTAATATGTTTGAGTGATTACTTCCTAAAATTAACTGTATCAATTGTCAATAGGCCAAAATTAACAAAAGCCTTCGTTCGCTGTCTCCTTACTTACGAGTCAAAATTGTTGTGCAACAAAAACATTTTGTGACTCTAGGTAGGAAATATATCTTAATCAAGAGAAAGATGCTAATGAAATTGCTTACAAGAGGTGTTGATTTTTTTTCAAAACAATTACCAGCACAAAGTACTGGGTCAGGATTCTGCAAATAAAGGCTGTTTTACATGTGGCCTCATTTGTTTTGTTTTCAGCATAGTTTTACATAATCCTTGATAATGAAGGGTTATAGGTAAGTTTATTACAAGTCACATCTCCAATTTCTCATTTAAAAATTGTCTATTGAGATCTATTGGTGAAGTATGATATACAATATAGTCAGGAAGTGCTCCTTAAGGTTAGTGTAGGACATTTAAAGTATGACCGCCAGTCTGCAGGTCATGTGCTTGACCCCTTGTCTAATTACAGGGGTTCCATTTGATTCTGGAGTTGACCTTTGACCCCTAAGGATTCTGGACGAATTGGTAAAGTTTTCTCTAAACCATGGGCATTTTTGCTACAAAATGGTAAAATCCAGTCAAAAGTTATCAAAATGACCCTTGAGGTTCAGCACCTAGTTGAACCCCTGAAATTATACAATTTTTGAGATTCTGTTGAGAATGATACTGTTAGTATATCGTTTATTCAATCTGACCTTCATATTTACTCTGTTCATTCTCTATTTGCAGTATTCAGACAGTGGCATTTCGAGGCCAGAGAGCAAGCTTCCTGAGAAACGCCGATCATTCTTACAATCGCCTAAGTCATATGTTTCGAAGCTGCAAGGTCCTTCTGTGATAAATCCCTTAAAGAAATCGTCCCCTGTTGAAGAGGAGATCCCTAAAACAAGCCCAATACCAATACCTCAGCCTTCGCCACCGCAAAACACTGTGCCAGAGCCCGAGGAACCCCAGGAGTTCTTTATTGGTGACCGGATCACCATTGGTGGTATAAAAACTGGAACTCTCTTGTATTTTGGTACGGTACATTTAGCACCTGGGTTGTGGTGTGGCATAGCTTTGGATGAAAATGATGGCACACATGATGGCCTTGTAAATGATGTGAGATATTTCACTTGTAGAAATGGTCATGGTATTTTCGCACCAGTTGAAAGAGTAAGTCATCTTGATCACAAGGCTATTCAAGTTATTGTTAAATCTCCACCAAAGGTTTCTCGTATTCCAAGTAAACCTAGCCTTTCTCTTGTCAGTCCGATAAGGGATGAAATAAGTTTTGAAGACAGGTCTACAGAACTCCTTGATGAATGTGAATGTGAGAATGATTTAGATGATGACATACTTGGTCTAGATGAAAATGGTATAATCCAGGATGATGAAGATTATGAGGAGAGAGTAGTTCAGACAGAGAAACCGAGGACACGAAGAAAGCTCCCAGCTCCACCAAGACCATCATCTCAACCTTATTCAAAGCTGCAGTTTATGAGACGAGATATTGAATGCAACAATAAGAGTGCAAATGATAATAGTATGGACGAATCAGGTGGTGAAAGGTCTCAGATGAGTGCGTCTGATGGTGACGATACTGATCTAGATGTTCATGAATTACAACATTCAGCTACTGGAAGCTCTGGTGGTGAAGATTCCTGGAGTTTAAATAAGGACTATATAGCCATGTGTGATGGTAAGGCTCAGTATTTGAACATAACATTTGATGCTGAGTCTGAAAGCAAGACTTCAACACAAGAACCATCTGAAGAATCCCCTTCACCGGAATTTATCTTTGACCAAGAGATGATTGAAGATGGTGAATTTGCTGCTGAACCTATAGAGATTACTAGGGACGCAAGTCTTGGTTTAATATCAAGTTTTACCTTGGATAAAAATGATTTGTTGAATGAGTTGTTTGGAAATGAAGAGGAAGAGGATTTTGACAACGGAACGTCTCAAGGCACGCTTGAACCAATGTCAGAGGAAAAAGATGGTACACCTGAAAAACAAGATTTGAACATGTCTGTTGAATTTGATGACAATGATTTAGCAGCTTCAACTCCATTTCAAGACTGCAAGTTAGATTTAAGAAACAAACTTAATGTCAATGAAACTTTCACAATTGATGACTTAGAGGCAGGTGAAGTTGTTGAAAATGATGGTTTAAATGTTACATTTACGCAGGAAGATAAGCCTAACAGCAGAAGAGTGCTCAATACTACAACTACAATAAATTCCAAAAATGTGGATAATTTGACAACAAAAGTAATTCAGAAGAACTTAAACTCTACATTTACTGTAGATGAGAAATCTGAAGTGGAAAAAATAAGTGCTGATATTAGTGCAATAGCTGGGAAGGATGAAGTGTCTAGTATTCCAGTATCTATGGTCGATTCTGGCATCTCCATGAAATCTTCTATGTCAGATTCAGTGGCATCTGTGAGAAATTCAATGGCTGACTCATTACGGAATTCAGTGATTGACCCTGGAATCAGAAGAAGTATGCTAGATTCTGGAATTTCTGTTCATAGTGCAATGACTGATTCTAATGTTGTGTTACAAAAAAGTGTTCACATGTCAAAAGAAAATAATGAGTCAGAAACTTCTGTAGGTGGTGATATTAGTGGTAAGAAAGACATGAAGGAAGGTGATATTATAGTGAAAAGTGAAGCTTCTGGATTAGAGAAAGGAGTTATTCACAAAGATATGGATGATAGCAAGCTGATTAGAGACTTGAACAGTGGCCATCAGAGAAAGGAAAGACCCATTTCATTTCTGTCTACGACAAGTGGTGACACTGGTAAGTTATATTGTAATGATGCTACAAGTCTCTGGCTTATAGTGAGTAGGGTATAAAAACATGACAATATTTCAGGGTCCTTACTCTACTTTAGGGGAAGGGGGTCACAGCCTTTGGTTGGAGAATTTCAAACTGGAAGAAGTTTTTGAAATCTCCTGTCAAGGTCAAACCAGTGTTAACATACAATAATTCGCATACAGTTGCACACATTGATAAACAAAACATGAACATTTATCGGATATTTATAATTTCTGTCATAAAAGCGTATTTTTCTAGTCAAAAGAGTATTTTTCAGTTGTTTTTTTGACTCTCAGTAGAAAATTGAAAAACTGCAGATATTTGCTGCCAAGAAATTTTGAGTTTTGAGCATCTATATTCTATATTATTGATATCATATCGACTTTGTCCATAAGATAGCCGGAATTTAGGGGGCGCATGCCAGCTCCTCCTTCCCCCCTTATATTGGCTTATGATAGAATAAGTTAGGTATTAAATCTTACACCTTAATTTTTATTTCTCTGTGAATTACCTCTAACTTCCTGGCTGTATTTACAAGACTTCAAACTGTCTAGACATGATTATTTTGGGATGCTGTAAACATCTTACTTTCTATTTAAAATGCTTCTAAAATAGAATAATTATTAGTTCTTCCATCTTGTTAGGTTTATTGAGAAATACGAATAAGTAACTATCTATAATAAGATTGTCTTGGAAAATAAAAATAATCCTGAGTAGTTAGCCCTAATAGACGGAATCCTGAAATCGCTAAAAATGGGTATTTTACCAGGGTACGAACAAAATTCAATTTTAGATCCATTGAAGTTCGTTCAGACGTTAAATCCTGTTGTTTTCCTTACGATTTGAGCATGAACTTTACGGTATATTGTTGTTTGTACCGCAAGATGAGAGGAAATCACCATAGTTATAAATACCAATCCCGAATATTTCTATTTATATTTCTAACCCCTTTTCCAGAGACAGATATAAGATCTTTGTAACTCACAAATATTTATATGGATGTGGCCTTTGTCGAGTATTCTGTCCAATTTTTATTTTCATCTGTGAAGTCATAGATGAAACAGGACTGGATATCAAAGCCCTTGTTTTAACTCCTGTGAGAATATCAAATGACGCTGAGATAGATTAGAGATTAAGTTGTTACAGGGAACACCACATACATCAGACAATGCTTCCCCACATAGACCCAAGGGAAACAAGTCTACAAAACATTAGGCACTCAGGAGGTGCAAGGGCAAACATGTATGGGAAGAGGGGTGCAAGGAATGGTCTGGCTGAACTTTAAAAACAAGTATGGAGAAATTTTGGGCGACTACAAGGGGGGGGGGGGGAGTTTAATTGATGGAATACATCATGGAACAAGGCAGGAGCATATTATATAAAATATTTTGCCAGATGGGATGTAAATTTATGGTATCTTATTCTGATTCAACTCATAACAGTTTCATTTTTTTGTAAAATTGAAATATTACGCTTATTCTTCTTTTTTTCCAAATAGGGTTAGAGAAATCTTCTACGTAATCTCTGAGGACTTGTACTTTAAACCATTTCTTGTTGATACATTCAAAGAAGGAATCCTAATGTTTCAGTAACCTTTCTCAGGTCTTCTGTTTTATAATCCTAGTTTCCTAGTTTCCAATAGTCCCAAGGGTGGTCTTATTATTGAGGTTTTACTGTAGTTTGTGAGTAGTCAACTATTGTTAAAATCTTTCTCAGTCCTTTTTCATGTTTTCCTTTTTTACAAAAATATCTTATCTTCTTATCTATAAAATCTCATATTTTGGTGCATCATACAACAAGCACTTCAAAGCGCTCCCCTAATATAATCGAGTACATGATCAAAGTGTGAAATGTTTTATAACCTCTTAAAATAACAAAGTTATTGCCCAATTTTATACTTGTTTGAACCTTCTTTATGTTTTAGGAACGTGTAACAATTTTTAACATGGTTATTTTAGTTAGGTAACATAAATGTTTACAATGGTTCAGTCGAGGGTTCAGACTGTAGCTATATAAATAGCCTGCTAAGATAGTTTGGGATGATTTCAGCATTTTCAGACACATTTGTACAAGTCGGGTTCTTTTCAGCTTGTTAGTTGGCCTTGTATATTCCCTACATAACTTATTTGAGGATCTCCTTTGCCAAATGGTTATTGTCCCTGACTTAAAATGACTTGCCCCTCACCAATGCGAGTTCAAATCCCATCCAGGAAGAAGAATTGTTGGCGAGGAAACTTAGATATGCAGCCAATTTGTGGAACATTGATGTTTGCAGTCAGCTCTTTTCTGTCTTATCATTTTGAAAATAAAATCTTCATCAAATTTATTGAACTGGAATTAATTGTGTCTCTGAAGGTTTTCTTAAAGACATTAGGTAGACAGAGGAGGAAAATTGGATTGCATAATCAGTAAAATTTCCCCGTATTAGCAAAACAGAATATTCTGGTTTCTATCATATATCGTTGATCCATTAGAAAGCTGGGATGGTTTCCAGAAATTGTTTCCAGAGAAATGTGACTGATCTTCCCTATGGTAAAACAGAAATTAATGTTTGTGTCCATGAGGTCTGAAAGCTGACATATCTTAGGGGAGTTGTTTTTACTAAGGGGAATCTCTTTCTGTCTGAAATTCTGAGGGAAATGATGAATATAAGAACCTTTATATATAATAGAAAAGAGGGGTCCATCCCTTCCAACTTTCAGGGTCTTTTTTTGTAAGAGAAGGATGAACACTTAGGAATTATTGCTTAAAATACAAAACCACTTGTCACTTAATTAACTGCTACTGTGGATTAAAAATGCAACAAAAAGTGCAAACATTACAGAAACATCTAGAAAGGCTGTAAAAAAATCAATTTTCATACAATTTCTCTGTTATGAGTGAATACTTTTATTAACTGACCAAAAAAAGGTAAGCATCTTATTTTGATCAACAAATGATTCTTAAATGGCCCTTATTTCTTTTGAAAACCTTTTGAAACCCTCTTCCTTGAAGTCTCTTGGCTGAATCAACTTGGCCCTTTATCCTACCCTGCTAAACAGACAAATGGTTTATTAGAAATTATGCAAAGCAAGTTGTGAATCACTGATTACATTTCAACTTGAAAAACTGAATAAACTTTAATAACAGAGCTTACAGAAGGCAAATCTGATGATAGGATACACAATTTTCAAGCAGAAACTTTTTAGTTTAAGTTTTCCCAAATAGCGATTGAAAAATAGGCAATGTATTGCCATCTTAAAGGACCCTTCGTTTGTTCCGTTTTGTCTTATTTGATGTAAGTTGGGCAGTTCCTTGACTTCAAATAACTTGATATAATATTCTTTTTTTTCTACCCCCTCCCTTTTGGCCTTTGTTTACTGACTTTCTTGGCTCGTTCCTTGATGTATAATCCATCCTGTTAAAAACTCTTTTTCCCCTTGTTGTCCCTCTAAATTCTCCACAGTTGTTTTTGATGGTTGGCCAAACCATTCCTTGCATCCCTCTTCCCATACATGTTTGCCATTGCATCCCTCTTCCCATACATGTTTGCCATTGCATCCCTCTTCCCATACATGTTTGCCATTGCATCCCTCTTCCCATACATGTTTGCCATTGCATCCCTCTTCCCATACATGTTTGCCATTGCATCCCTCTTCCCATACATGTTTGCCATTGCATCCCTCTTCCCATACATGTTTGCCATTGCATCCCTCTTCCCATACATGTTTGCCATTGCATCCCTCTTCCCATACATGTTTGCCATTGCATCCCTCTTCCCATACATGTTTGCCATTGCATCCCTCTTCCCATACATGTTTGCCATTGCATCCCTCTTCCCATACATGTTTGCCATTGCATCCCTCTTCCCATACATGTTTGCCATTGCACCTCTGAAGTCCCTAATCTTTTTGTAGACTGTTGTTTCCCTGGGGTCTGTGTGGGAAGGCATTGTCTTATGCATGTGGCGTCTCCTGGAACAACTAAATCTCTCTTCCACTTCTCCTTGTTTTCAAATATATAAAACATAAGAATTAAGATGCCTTGACCCCAAAATCTTGATGCAAATCTGTTGATTTATTTCTCTGTTCTTATGCATTAATATTTCATATCTCAAACTCAAATTATTCCAATAACTTGAATGATTTTCTAATCAGTTTTCTCTGACAAGGACACATTATGAGATCGAATTATTGCAGCATCATGGTTTTTGGTAGTTCCGAGACATGATCGTCCGGAAAAAATTATAACCAAACATCTCTAAAACTTGCTAACTGAGCGTTATTACATTTCATTTCTGTAAAATACACTGTAAGTTTTTTTTATATTCTGTAAGAATGAATTCAACAACTCCTGCAGGGCACTGCACAGTTTGTGGGGGATGATACCCATACCATGCAAATGAATGGTGGGTGGGGGATTTTGCATCTTGAAATGATGAAAAGGGGAATTTTGAGCCAATCTTGTATGATCAGTTTTGCCTTTTTTCAGCGCAGCCGTACTAATATGGTTTTGCTATTTGCATATCAGTGTTGTGTAAACCAATCAAATCTTATGTTAAACACCAGGCAATTTCTCTTCAACTGAACAACATTTGTAACCCTGACACGGATTGGTTAACCTTTCGATAAAGGGTATGTGAATTTACCGAAATCCATTTTGGATCTGGAGTGCAATAGTAACATCTCTGCATTTTTTTATGTTGTACAACAAATCTTAACCTTCAAATTGCGCCGACCATCTGTTTTCAAGATGTTTCTTGTTTGTATATTAATATGACAAACATACAGTATATATACATATTCTGACAAAAGCTTTCTTTCAAAAAAGTAGATCATCCCCATCTGATCTTATAAAAAATTCTTTCTTTTTGTGAGAGGAATGTAAAATGTAAAATAGGGGGATGAACATCATTTTAGTAGAGAATTGCATCTATAAACAACCCCCCCCCTCCGAAAAAAATAGCCAAAAGAATGCACTGTGTAGGATCATGCAGAAGCAATTTTATCTTGCCCAGAAAATGATTCATTTGATCAATATGCTGTCATATCCAGAAGCCGTTCCAATGGATATGTTATGTACAGTTTGGCATTGTCTGACCTTACTCTTGGCCATCATAATGTCTCTCCCAGGAATAATTTAGTTATGAAATTTGCTTTTATCTCCAAATATTCATTGCTGGATTAGATTGTGTACATACATGAAGATGATGAAGTTATCAGTAAGGCCATGTTTAACACAGCCTGTGTTTGCTGTGTTCCAGGCATACTTTGTCAAGTTGGGCACTTTGGTAGGTGTTTCCTTTAGAAATCAACTCCTTTTAATTGAGCACACCAAGCCAGTTCATTTGGTAGAGCGCTGGACTGTCACCCGGCATACCAGGGTTTGATGCCAGGGTTGGACAGGTTATGATCTTCCATGACATTGGCTATGGTCATATCCTCCACATGTCGAGTAGTTGTCTTGTGCTTCAGGAAGAGCAAATTCGTACTGATTGATAATTAATTCCAGTAGACCAGACATTCATTATGCTATTATACTTTCTCATGCTCTCACAGAAGTCGTTGAGTCATGAGTTGACTGTCAATGTTGAGACTGTGGGTTCGAAATCCTGGCAAGGCATCATCTGCATTATGATTTGACTGTTCAAAGTCATTCATCCTAGAGTACATGTTTACGTGAAAAGTACAATTAAGAAGCTCGGGAAACTGGTTTGATTAGCTGCCATACATATTTAATAAAATTCTGTCAAAAAGTACTTAGTGTTACAACCTGTTGCCATTTCCTATGGTACTAGAATCATAGACCTATTAATGGAGATGTGAATGTATTCATGCCATATTATAATGATTCAGATTCTGAAGTTTCTTGCTGAGCATTTTTGTGTAGTTTTTAACACTTTTTTATAAATAGGACGTATCAGTTCTGTTGAAACAATATTTTATTCAAGAATAATATGCATCATGTTGTATTCTTTTTGCTTTGTTGCGAACCTCGATTTTCTTGCCAGAAACAACATCAATACTAGCAACAACAATAGGTTTAATCAATATTTGATAAAAGATATGCCTTGTACCAGAGACTGTATCAGTACTGCTGAACTTATTGATTTAAGGCCACATGAATTATGTCTGTTGTTTGTGAATGACCAGAATAGTTTGGGACATTGTGGCAGGTGTTATTGTTCCTACCCAGAATGCTCTTTCTGACTGATAAGTCTTGATTGTTGTCAAAGGATTGCACAAAATTTATAAGGTTTAGTGTGTCATGTCCAGGCGATTATACATGTACATGTATGTTTGTAATTGAAAACGAGCCCCTGGCTAAAAACAATTGTAAAGGCATTATTAAATAATATCGTACTCATAAACTAATGTTTTATTTTTTAATGTAACTTATTTTTGACCAGCTGAAATTGTTTATCTTAATAAAGGCTTAGTACAGAAAAATTGATGTCATTTATAAAAGGCAGCTTTCATTCCAAATTTGTCACATGACCATTACTAGGCAACACAAATAAAAATGCTGATCTAAACTGTTTCAGTTATGTCAGGTTGATTGTATAATGTATGGTAGGAAACTAATACTAATGTTGCCATGCTTTGCTAGTCCTGTTCATTCTCACTGGTTGTATAATGCATGGTAGGAAACTAATACTAATGTTGCCATGCTTTGCTAGTCCTGTTCATTCTCACCGGTTGGCAAACAATCAAACTCTACTTGAAGTATAGATACTTACAAAAACATCTTTTATCTTAAATCTGTAATTGTAATTATCAGACTTTGTGTTCATTATGGAACATTGGCATCAAATATCCATGTTGTTTTTGTATTAATTCTCGGGATTGCCTCACAAAATGTTGTTTTTCTAGTTTTGAAGCGCCCAGTGGTTGAATAACAGTAAAACTGAATAAACAGGGATAGATTTTTTGTATTGATGAGTGTAATAAAATATTGGCTGAAAACATTAGCTTTGTCTGGAGAATGCCTTTACCTCAAAAATATTATTCAATGATGCAAAATTATTTGGATGATTCCAAATGTGTTACATTATGTTCACTTGGTTCGACAGTATGAAGTCACTCAGGCTGTTCAAAGTTAATTCAATGAAACAAAATAGAATTTGAAAACCCTGTCATATTAAGGTAGGGATGTAATTTGTCACCAAGCTACTGAAGTAATACTGAGAAAACAAAATAAAATAAAAATTGATAATATATAAACTAATTATCTTGATGGTAATTAATATCTAAATCTAGTTATATCTCGCTGAACTTGTGACAGAAAAAGATAAAGCTCCATTAATCATGATATCCATGTACCCTTAATTAAAATGATCTTCCATTGGCTGTTACTTATTGATTGAAACAAAAAATGAATTCTAACTCTAAAAAAAGTATATATTTCAAGACTTCTGCTCACTAGGAAAAACTGGGTTCTGTTAAAGGGGTCTAATATAGGCCCATTCCTCCAACAAAATAATATCTTCCCCCCCCCCCCCCATTCAAATTCAATATCCCCTCAGAGCCAAAAATAATCTGGAAAAATATTTTTTTAACTAAAAAAATATGATTTTCTGACTAGCAGACATAGTATCGATACATTTTCATGTTTTGTTTACCGATGTGTGCAACAAACTGTGTAACTGTATGAGGACTATTGTATATCTACACTGGTTTAACCTCAATGGAAAACATGTCGAAAAACTTTCCTAGTTTGCTTGAAATTCCCCCTACCAAGGGCTGCGACCCCCCTCCCCCAAAGTAGAGTAACGTCCCCTGGAAAATGAGAAATAATGTTTGGAAACTTCTTGAATGGATATAGATTTGTTGTTGAGCAATTTATTGCAGTGATTTTCTGTTCAATAATTCATATACATAAAAAACTATATTTGCAAGTTCTCTGACGCACACAAATAATATTACCAATCCTCTTATGGATTTCTGTGATATTGTGAAATCTATCTTTCTCTACAAAATGGCATTCTGACTCTCTCCTCTGCAAGTTGTCTGACAATACCTCTGATTGATTCCATCTCCGTTTCAGAGCAGTTCAGACTTTTCTAATAACGAATCAATACATTGTCAAACCATTTCTGTAAACAATGTCTTGGTAATCATCGACTTTAGAGTCTCAAGTACCATCAATGTTCTGTAATAGTATTTAAACGCTCTCAAGAGAGGATGGAAATAATCAAATAATGAGCATTATTGCAAGATGGGGGAGTTTTTCTCTCATTTCTAATTATATAAAATCAGAGAAGACCTTAAAACCATCTACAAGGCTCGATAAAATCCCGACTTGTACAAATGAAGTCAACATGCCAGTTTTACTTTAACTGACAGTTTTATAGACATTGAAGCCAGCTGATTCCTTGTTTTAACTCATAAAATATTATCAATTTACTTGTCATTATATTTTCTTCTGATGAACAAATTTACTATAAAATGGTTAGCAGAGAGATAGAGCTGTTACAGGGAACGCCACATACAAAAGACACAGCCCCCTTCGAAAACAACAGTCGACACAACATTAGGCAAGGGTTTTAGAATGGGGTACAAGGAATTGTCTGGATGACCATTATAAACATCTAAGGGAAACTTAGGGGACAACAAGGAAGAAAATGTTTAAGGGATGGAATTCATCGTTGAACAAGTCGAGAAAGTCAGTAATAATAGGCTGAAAAGGAGGGGGTGGGGGGTGGGGAGAGCATGAATATTATATCAAGTAAAAGAACTGCACATGGGAAAAGGGGAACTTAACATACATATAAAACATAAATAGAAATACATGTAATAACCTCACAGTGATTTACAGCCAAAGAATTCTGATATCAAGCATAGGCTGTTTGTTTTGTCATGATTTTTAGGTGATTTTCAGAAGTAACATTAGTTTACTTTGAACTACATGTAGTTAAATATTTCTGTGTTATATAGGAGATAATACATCTTACAGTTTAAGATAAATGATGACACCATTAGTATCTGTTGATGCTATTGTGAATAAAAATCCTATAAAATATTTTGTTCTATTTTAGGATATGTGCCTGACACGGACTCTGAGTTTGGGACACTGACCTTGAACTCTCCCCAAGAATGGATGGATAAAGGTTTCAATGGTAGTAACATCGCAGAATACACTGATAATCTACCCAGAAATCTTATGCATGATTTCAAACGTAAGTACAAACAAGACCTTATATGGCATGTTCTTGGAACATTTGCTCAATTATGAGATGTCGCGACTTGTCATCGACCCTGAGGTATAGACAGGGAGATAATTGGTTATTTTAGTAACTGTACCTCAACAAAATCCCTAATTATTTCCGTCAGTTCTTGCACAGAAAATGCCATCTTGCTAATTATGACACACTGCGTGTTGCCAACATGAAATAATGAGGAGTTTTACTAACCTTTAGTATTGAATATACTTGTGTCTATGATATCCCTGTTGTAGATGTAAGTATTGATACATTTTCTGAAGAATTTTTCGTTCTCTTGTCTGTTTAACCATACTTCATTTTATGTACTTTATGGTGCCGTCACACCATAACATGCGTTAGTCACACGCCAGATGTGTCCACCTCACCCTAGAACGCTAAAAAATTGAACGATTAAACATTCTTAGAATGTTCATAGAACGCTGAACGTTATGGTGTGACGGCCCCATTAATGGAACTATGCAAAGTCACTTGCTACATGAAAACTTACCTTATTTAATGTGATATGTACCCTGCTGACTATTGTGCTGATGTTTCATATTTTTGTGGTTTTCTTTTCAGGAGAGTCACATAGACTGGCCTGCGTTCAGTTACAGCTAACAATTGCGAACGTTATGAACTGTTATGTTCTGTGTCCCTGAACCCTGTATCACATTCACTGCACGCTGCTAACGTTACAATATGTTAGCCGCAAACACGTTTACTAAACGCAGGGCTGGTTACTCGTCCATTTTGATGTTTCATATTTTTGTGGTTTTCTTTACAGGAGAGTCACCGAGACTGGTTCCAGTTCCTATAGAGTCTGACAGTGACTTTGGTACAATGACAGCAGACACAGACAATGAGGCTGACAGGTGAGTAAGACAGGTACCAGTCTATAAATGTGTACTGACACTGACTGTGACAGTCAGCTGGATTTAGCTCCAGTGACTGGCACACTGACAACAGAATGGATGCAAAGTAGGCATCAAACATACATGTGACACGAGAGAGAGTTAGTACATACTGTTTGGTACGGGTATGGTACACCTGACATGTAGTTAATTGGAAGTTGCAATGTTTTTTGGATGCACGATGCTTTGGATTATATGAATACTGAGGTAAACGTAAATGCATTTATATTTCTGTTTTGTATGATGGCATTTTATATTGTGGACATACTGATCATAATATCTGCTCATTTATCAACATCTGTTGTTGTAAAATGGCTAAAATACAAAATAGTTATCAGTTGTAAGATGTTGTCTTGTCATTGGTGAAAATCGAGTCACATACGAGATATCAAATGTTGCACTGTTCTGTAATGTGTCTTACTGAGTGCTTTTAGTGTGTTTTGGCTTTCCTTCACCAAACTTTGTCACAATGTTTTTTCATCCAAAGAGGGGAAGCAGAATATTTGTTACCTGACTTAAACATGTTTAAAAATATGTTTTATCAATTCATTTAGTTTTCATATGTTCGAGGTTTTAAAACTAGTAAGATAATTGCTCTGTTAAACTTAGAACTATAATTTTTGCTATTAAACTTGCTACAAGAGTTGACCATATTTTGAAGCGTGTTGACTGTGATAAATTGAGATTGTATTTTATTAAAGATGTTTTGATGTAATCAATGAATTTGTCCAACTAATCTAGAGAAGATCATGGTTACTTCTATATGTTTCAGGATTGAGTCCCTAAAATCAGAAGGTGTTGTTATGGACAACATCCAGGAATCCTTGGAGTCTGAAGATGAGATCACACAAGTGGAAGATACAAAGGTACTACTCGTTAAAGTAAATCTATACAAGCAAAATAAAATCGTTTCCTCATGAATGGAAAATTATTTATGAAGTGTTGTCTCTAAACTGCATGTATGATAAACAAAACTATGGAAGACTTATCAGATAAAGAGTTTTACCATGTGTGGTCACATTGTATCTGTAAAGTCCTTCAGCTGTTTCTCTATTCATCCATTATTGCTGTACTCTTCTTAGTAATGCTTAGTCCAGTATTGTCGTACTCTTAATCGCCACTGCCCAGTTCATCTGTTCCCATCCCTAGTGTGGTTGTCCATGCAGATATATTTTGTACTAATGTATTCTGCTTTGTTTACCTTGCTGATTTTGTACAGCTTTGTTTTGCCTGGTCAGTTCTGTACTTTGCTCTCAATTGCTTAGCTCTCTTCTGGTTTTGCTGTTTGCTCTATTCTATTCTGTTGTGTTCTCTTCTTTTCTGCCTTATGCTGGCAGATTTTGTTGTTATCCACTCTGGTGTATGTTGCTTTGCTGTACACCGTTCCATATACTTATAGCTGTGTATGTATTTCTTGTATGTCAGTGAATTAAATATTATATATCAGACTGGTTGGCTTTTGCATATTTTGTTAGGAGAGGTTTAGTTATTAGATCATGTATCTACATTGTATTATATCTACATTGTATTATATCTACATTGTATTATATCTACATTGTATTATATCTACATTATTGAGGGAGTTATATAGTGCAATCTCTGCAGAGTGACCCTCTCTTGAGACACAACCTCTAAATGACAGCCAAAGTGTGCATCTCTGACTGGGTGTTCCTATGAACTGGTAGCACTGTAATTCCACACAATGGTTTATATATCAGTATTCATTATCTTCAATAATTCTTATCCCACTTACCAACACCAAAACATCCTGACTGACAGAGCTGTCATGTTGTGATGATGTTCATTGCTGTGATAAGACACAGGTGGAAGTGACTATTTGGATCACCCAGCTTGTAAGATCACTTGAATCCATTAAGTTGGTTACAAGTTTAAGTCTCTATTAAGACACAGTATGGAACTTACATCATAATACTGCCTTTTGGAGGGTAACCACTTGTATGTAAAACTTGTGTCATTCCATACAGCCACTACAGATGTATGTTTGTTCAATATGCCATGTATGTAGAGACAAATGGTCCATACAATGCTGGTAATATTGTCTTGCTCCTGTATTGTATGAAATTACTATTATTTTGAAACAAATATGCTCGGAATCGCTTGGCGAATGCTTCTTACCATTAGTTAAGAGAGGATGTAATGTAAATAAGCAAGTAACCATGGGGATTCTGTCTTTATGATTTGTAATTACTTCCAAAATGTCTTGGAAGGTTTCCGTGTACTAAAAGACTAATAGTTACTTTGTTGTTGACTGAAGAAATTTTCAATTAAATTCACTTAATTGAATTACGCAGGTGTTTGCACTGCAGAATGTTCTGTTTTCCTGTCCAATTTTGTTAATTTGGAACTCGGTGATAGGTTTATGTTTGTCATTTACTGGTTGATTGTTTCTGCTAATTTCATTTGTAAGTTAGATATTGTCAGTTGCTATGCATTCTGTGTTTTAATTAATGTTTGCTACAAACTCTCTTAACTAATTCGGAATTACAAATCATAAATATTTTGAAGGTCCATCAATCTACTGGTAAATGCATTTTTACTGCTTTACTAAGCTTCTTTTTGTTTATCAATCATCATCTCAGTTGATTTTATATATATATGATTTCTGGTGGCAAAGTCCTTGAATTTGATGCCTATTCCTTGAACACTACTTGACTTTATAACAGCCAAAAACTCCTTGAAATGTATTTGAATTTTGAACAAAAAAAATACATTTGATAAAATGGCCTGAGACTGTTTTAATTCTGTGCTTCAATATTCTATTTCACAATGCCATGTTCAAAATTCTTATTTTTTGACTGTTGAACAATTGTGGAGCTCTAGATTGTCACCTGTCAGATCTGGGTTCAATTCCTGGGTTGGGCAGGTTCTGTTTTTCCCTGACAGTGGCTATGGTCATGTCATCCACATGGGCAGAATTTGTCAGTTGCTTGCGGAAGAGCAACTTGACGATGATTAATTCCTGGAAAACTGGTTAGGTCAACTGGCTGCCACATATGACTGAAAAATTGTTAAAAAATAGCTTAAAACCTGACGAAAAAACAAACAAACATAAAACTTTCAAGGATCTTCAAAGCCTATCAAATATTGAATGAATAGAAATTGTATTTACTGATGCTGTCGGGATAAATGCATTCTTATCTGCATGTTAATAGAAGAAATGATTGTTTGTTCTTTGATAACTGAAAATAATTCATATTGAATTGCCAATGCAGAACCACTAGGATGTTTATGTGCTGATTATGCTTGACTTCTTGTACAGCTTTTGAAACAAAGCAAGTACTTACACATCTTCATCTCACACTGAGTTTGTTCTTATTGTTCTCTTTCCAGAACTTGAATACCACTATAACTCTTGATTCTAAAGATGAAAATGTTACTAAAGATGCTGTTGATGAATGCAACAAAGATCTAGAATCTACATTTACTGTTGAAAGTACAGAAGATGCTAAGGAAATGGTGGAAGGTGATAGTATAAATGAAAGTACAGATTCAGTGCCCATTGTGAATATATCGATAGAAGATAAAGATGCAGACACAAATGAAGGGAAAACAGAAACAAATAAACAGAAAGTTGAGAAACAGAAAGTTCAAAAGAAAAAGAAGTTTAATGTTGTTAAGGATTTCAAAAAGCCAAACACTAAAAATGTTGTCTCCAAACTTTCAGAATACTTGAACACTCCTGTTCCTGTAAAACCACGAGAGGAGAAAAGTCCGAAAGAGGAAGCTAATAAATCAGTGTTAAAGGAATTTAGGAAACCTAATATCACGAACGTTGTGTCGAAGTTATCTGAATATCTTAAAACTCCAGTTCCTGTGAAGCCAAGAGAGGATAAAACAAACACCGAAGAAGCCAAAAACAAAAGGAACTCATTAAAAGGGAAAATCGATCTGTCCAAAGTAACAAGTAGAATTGGAAATAAAAGTGTAAATGAAGAAAACAAGAAAGTTAATGGAGATGGAGAGCAGAAAGAAGTGGAAGTTGTTGTTGAAATGGAACCTGTAAAGAGGATTAAGAGAACTCCCCCTAAAAGTAAGTGGGATGCTATAATGTCACAGATTGATACCAAAAAAGAAACAGAGAAAGTGAAGTCTAAACCTGAAGTTAAGAGTAAACTTGATGCTTTTCTGCACATTCCACCACCAGCAGCAGTGAAGAAAGAGGAGCCAAAGCCAAAACCGAAGAGAAGGATTTCCTCCGCCATACCAGACTACAGTAAGGTTCAGAGTAAATTGAAGTACTCAGCTCCGCCAGCAAAACCTAAGGATGACGATTCACCAGGTAAAACTAAAGCTGAAGTTGCTGACAAGAGAAAGTCGATAACAGATTCTCCAAAAAGGAAGCCAAGCATCTCAAACAATGGTTCCCTATCGAGGCCAAGGACCACATCGCCCAGTATTAAGAGTAGGGACACAACGCCATCAAGAGATAAAGAGAGCTTGGACGGAGGGCGGAGGCTTAGCAAAGGTCTTGTTATCAAGAATGATAGAGTTAGAAATTTGTCAGGGGATTCTGTAAAGAGACCCGAAATTAGGGACAAGGTTGTTCACCTTGACCTTGCTGACTCCCTAGATGGTCGGGGAAGTATTACGGGGACTGGTTCCATCATGAGCTCCAGGCAAAGCAGTCAAACTGATATGAGTACCACTGAAGACGACCCCTTGATCATGAAACGTGAGTCGAATTTTATCAATATAGTAAGGCTTCCTGTGTGTCTGATTTCCTTCATAATAACTTGCAGTTTATTTATTGCAATCTTTCTGTGTAGAGTTTATGTTTTCAATATTCTTGCCTATTATTTGCTTTAAAAATTCAACAACTTGGGATGTTTATATGTATTGCTTCGTCATGTATCTTATGAATGATTAAAAAGGCAAATATTGATTGTGATTCCTAAATAGTAGATACATGGTTAAGTGCTTGGAAGCTGAGATTTTCATTTTGTTGTCGATGCAACAGACTGCAGTCCTGTAAGTGGATCCTAATTACTGACGTCTTCCAGTAACAATGTACAGTACAAATCTAAGTTGCAAAACTTTGTAAGGCATCTAGCATGAAGTGGAATTTAGTTGTGATATGTTCCTAAAATATTCAAATGTTGGAAGATTTGTTCATAAGTTTGAAGTTATATGCTAAAATTGACATTTACTGACATACCTTATTTGTTACACTATAAATATCCAAAACATAACAATCTGTTTCATGTGTTGATTTCAGAGTTACCTCAGATTGAGAGAACTTTGTCGTTACAAGAGAGACGCGACAGTTCTAGCGCACTCAGTGAAGTATCTGAAGGAGAACAGGTACAGTTACATACTGGTGTTCACAACATACACACAAATAGCATTTTTATGCCCCCTTTCAAAGAAGAGAGGGCATATTGGTTTGCACATGTCGGTCGGTTGGTATGTCCGTCGGTCGGTCCATCGGTCGGCCCGTAACCTTTTCGTTTCCGATCAATAACTCAAGAACCCCTTGACCTATCATCCACAAACTTGGTCCACACATTTATCTTGGGTAGCAGAGGAACCCTTATGATTTTGGGGTCACAGGGTCAAAGGTCATTGTCACAGGGGGCATAATGTTTTACACACATCTCTTGTTTGTTCTCAGTTTTTTAAAAGGAAAATAATAAATCCCATAGAAAATGTTCAGCAAATTTTTAGGTTGTATGTATTAAGTATCATGTAGATTGAAGTTAGTAAGTAAGATTGAAGAATGTTTGTGTTGTGTAGGCGGAGTGGTTGAGGGCACACCTGACTCTTGATCTGAAGGTTAATTGTGTGTTCGAATCTGGCCTTGGGTAGATGAACCCCAAACTTCACAATTCTAAAAATAGGCATGAGTACTGGTTAGTAACCCAGGAAGCAGTCATCCAGTTTAATAAATTGTTTCATAATTGGTGTCAAATAAATAAGTTAAAACTAAGAGCCATTGTTACTGTGTTGGAAAAAAACAGTTACGTAACTTGTGGTAAGAAAGAATTTTGCTTTGACTTGAAACCACTTGAAAGTGTTTTGAAACAAAAATGGATCCCCTTATTTCTACAATATGGAAGAATAACTTGTGTAATATTTAAAGCCAGTTACCATCCATTTCGGATTTAGTCTGTATGAGTTGAGTCTGTCTTTTGAATTTCTTCTAAAACTTTGAGTAAGATTAAATTTACCATGTTTGTATCTGTATTTAGGCAACTGCTGAAGAAATTGAGCTGAAGCGACAGAAATCCCTAGCCAATCAGTATAGAAGGAAGAGTGCCCTTCTACAACCCACTGACTGTAAGTATGTCTGTAGAAAATTGAAAATCAACTTAAAATAAAATATACAATAATAATTTGACTACAGTTCTCTTGTAAGCCAGTTTTACTAACAGGTTTAATGCCCAGTTAACTATTAATTCTATTATTTATATTGTATGACAGTTTAGCTGGTAACATGAATTAATTTATGTATTTTTGTATATTTTTCTTCAGCCAAGAATGGTAAATATTAATTCCACCTGCTTTGGTGAAGGGAGATTATTCATTCCTTCAGTGAAAAATTTGTATGCTTAGCACAGTTGCTTCCCTTGTATTGTGGAATATGATGGCATTTTACAAAACTCCTTTAAAATCGATTTAACACAGAGATTCCTCCTGCTTTCTCTTCTTTTGGCCATTATTAAAAAATTGTTTGTTTGCTTAACCCTACTTACGCATGAAAATGGCCCCTACTCAAGAAAAATTAGGGGTCTCGGTGGGATATTATTCTTTTTAGCCGCGTATAAATAGTTAACCCTTAAGTTCTAGTATTACTATACAAATGATTTAAAAACAAATTATTACCTACTCATAATGACCAATATTTAGCTTGGTGAGGTTATGCTAAACAAACAATTTTTTAAGGACAGTCTTGATTTGAATTCTTTAAGCAAACTACGATAAAGGAGTTTTGTATGCATGTTTAAAACCTGTATTTATCATTCTTTACTCATGCTGCCATGTAGCGCTAGAAACATGTAGTTCTAGCAGTGGTGAGGGCACGGTGAGACGGATAGGACGTGCCAAAATCGTCAAGCCTGTCATGCGTCAACAATCTGAACCCTCTCCTCTAACCATCTCTTCCTCGAATAAACCTTCTATATTTACTAACAAAGCTTTCTCCAAGGAGAAGACTAGCCTAAGGCGGTCTCGCAGTAAGTAGCCATTGAAATCCCGCACTGAATATTTTGTCGTCTGCAACATGCTTGAGGATAATGAAAAAAAATGTGTGACTGATAATTTGCTTCATTTTCGAAAGGATGAGCTGTCTTATGTTCTTCAAAAGATGATTTTTTTTATCAGGAATATATTAACAATCCTCAGGAATGTTGTTACAGCCGATCCTCATTTATTCGACAAATTTTCTGATGTATCAATGAATTGAAATGAGCTATACATTTCAGACCTGATGAATTTGAATGAACGAGGTCCGACTGTTTTTCCATTGTCATTCATTTTTTCCCCATGTACACTTCATTTTTTCACCATTTTGCCATTTTGTAATACACATATACATAATTATACTCAGCTTTCATTTTTGTTCACTTTTAAAACATTCAAAATTTCATGTAATTCATCTATTTCATTGATATGATTCAAATTATCAAATATTTTCTACATTACATAATTATGTATCATCTCCCTTGAATGTTTGACTATTTGGTGATAGTGTACTATTACTCCTCTTCCATATTATTCCCTATGTAGATGATTCGTTCCTTAGCAACCATTTTGTATTCCTACATAGAATGAAGTGTTTTCTCCCTGAATTATGTGTTGTTTTTGGTGATTCTAGTGTTTCACTGGTTGTGTTCCCTAGATATACAGCATTTGTATAGTAGTTTACGTATATTTTTTATTAACAAGTGTGTATTATATGGTAGATACAGTTACAATACTTACCCATCATTGATGTGCTGCAGGTATGATTATAGATTGATAGGGCAGGGAATTGCCAGACACAGGCTTTCTGCGTCACTGACACTATATTTGGACATAAGACTCACATTTACATCTGACAGTGCATCCTGTGCTCAGCCATTAGTGAGGTCAGATTTGACATTGCTAGGCACTGTCGCCATGGTAATGTCGGTTGTAGAACCTGGTGTGGTGTCCTGAAATGTATTTATTCAGTTTGTCATATTTGAAGTATCTTTTACAACAACTTATAACTACTTAATATTTGATCAATAATTTGCAGTTTATTACAATGAATGACGGGATTAGTTTGGTATAATTTTGTAATATAAAATCATAAATTTGGGATATTTACCTAGCTGTCAATTATTACATGTTTGCCTTGAGGTGTCGGGGCTGTAGAGTTATATAAGTTATTACAATTCTATTATAAACTGCATAATCAGAACACCTCTAGGCATTTATGATACATCTGCCTATATCAATATGGATACAATATGAATACATGTAATGCTGAAGCTGCCAACAATGATGTTATGTATGATAATAGTTTAGCCTCATCTGAAGATGTAATGTTCGGAGATTGTTTTAAAGCCCCCGAAAGGAACGTATATAGCAGCCCTGCGGTCAGTAAAGGTGTTTGCGGCTACTATTTGAAATTTGGTTCCTCGTGAGCAGTCAATGCAATTCAGTGGGCCAAGGATACAAAACAAAACAGTTTCTTAACGTGAGCAACTGTTAGCGGTAACTGAACGCAGGGTGGCTTACTGTCTGTGTGTATCCTAGTTTGTTGCTTTGTCTGTCGCTCAGGAACACTACAAGTCTTGGCTACCATTTTGTAAAAATTCAAAGTATTCTAATCAAACTTTACATACAAGTACTCAGTATGATGTGTCACACACACGGTTCAGTTTTCAACAGTACCTCAGAGTTCAAGGTCACAGGGAATGGCACTCTACATCTTTTGTTGTAGTAAAATATTTATCAGCACTTGAATGTATGTACTAGATTTAATAAAGTACTTTTCTACTACAGTTGTACTACTAATGTTTGCACCTATAGTAAAAGTCAATTGTCACATGTTGTCTTGCACACAGGAATACAAACATACTGTGTAATACACTAGTATAGCAGTACATGTGATCTAGTCCTTGGTTTACCACCCACTGTCACCATTGTATATTATTAAATTACCTACACCTGTTTTTGTCTTTATCAGATTATTTTTATTAAATATATAGTGTTACCATATTTTTATTTCGATACATTGTTAAGAAAATATTAATTAGTACTAGTTACCAACAAAACGTTGAAAATGAAATACTCCATTGTTGCGAGGGTGTTGTTTTCTCGAGAGAGTCTGTACCTAGAGGGTGTTGTTTTCTCGAGAGAGTCTGTACCTAGAGGGTGTTGTTTTCTCGAGAGAGTCTGTACCTAGAGGGTGTTGTTTTACAGAGAGTTTTGTTTTCTAGAAAGTGTTGTTTTCTTGAGGGGTTTATTGTGTGAATGTTTGTGATATGCACTGTTGTCATATAGGATGTAATACTATGAATCATTTTGAAGTGGTTTATGATATATTTGAGTCGTAATTTCATAAGAGGTTCTGGTTTACATTTCAAACTACAGAAAACAATTTACACTCAGTCATCTTGATGTAGTAGCTAGGGTCAGGACTGCTTGAAATGGATCTAGATCAGACGAGGTACACACAGTCATCTTGATGTAGTATCTGGGGTCAAGACTGTTTGAAATGGATCTAGATCAGACGAGGTACACACATGTGACTGATATATTGGGCTTTGAGAAATCATCTGATCTCTGATACAGTTAGCCTGTAAAGACCAAACATGGGAATCAGGGTCTCTTGTTCTTGACAAATGTGTATTTAAAGTATTCATGATATCATGTGCTTTATTTGTACAGTACTTTGAGGTCATTTAATTTTGTTCCATTATGACCTATGATAGTATTTCATGTTTTTATGCAGATTAGATTATGACTTTGATTGTATTAAATGGATATATGTGACTTGTATCGATTGCGTGTGACAACTATACTGGCAAGGCTTATAATCCATAATACTTCTCAAATAGACGTAATTTTGGCTCAGTGTTAAACTAGACTTATATTTAATAGTGTTAATGACAGCGTAGTCTATTCATTGTATTTAATTACCGTACTAGAAGTGTAATCGTCTGTGTTATTTTAATCTCTACAAATATGTGTGTTTTAATTCCTTCCATTTCTTTATTATACAAAATATTTTATTATTATAATATTTCATATTATTTTATCAACATTGCCAAAAATTTCAATATGTTATAATCTGTCTTTTAGGTTTCAAATAAATTGTAGTGACTTTAATATTGACATTTACTAGATATTTGTTTGACCTCAGATTGTAGGGACTTTCATGTTGACATTTACTAGATATTTGTTTGACCTCAGATTGTAGTGACTTTAATGTTGACATTTACTAGATATTTGTTTGACCTCAGATTGTAGTGACTTTAATGTTGACATTTACTAGATATTTGTTTGACCTCAGATTGTGGTGACTTTAATGTTGACATTTAGTAGATATTTGTTTGACCTCAAATTGTAGTGACTTTAATGTTGACATTTACTAGATATTTGTTTGACCTCAGATTTTAGTTGTTCCTCATTTATTACTGAAAAGTATCTAAATTGTTGAAACTACTAAATTCAGATGCAATGTATGTTGATTGATGCCATGGCTGTAAGATTGGGTCAGACATACAGCATACAGTTGTGGCATGTTGTGAAATATTCATTATATCTAAAGTTCCAGGTTCTGTTAAAGTAAGACAATATAATTGATTTTGTTGTTCTTAATTCTAAATTCAATTTTATGAGGTTCCAATCTTATTGCATACTCTACAACAATAATTTCAGTTGTTAAATTCTCGCAGAAAGAGGATCACTGTAACATTTGGTGTAGTACTTCCACTTGATCTCAATATTATGGCCGAAGTTGACCTTTTATTACTGTGATATAATAGTGTTCAGTGCTCTTGTAGAAGGCCCAAGTTTGGTCGAAATATTGTGATCGAGTGGATTTTTGCACCTTGTGACTTACTGATTTATCTCCCCTTGGCATGTATGATACCGCGACGACGTATGGCTGTCTCTAAGGCAATGCCAGTGATTCACTAATACTGCTAATGAGTATGACCAACATCGTACAGGCTTTGTCAAGTGGTCTCTGATCAAATGAGAATGATCTTGCTTTGATAGTGTGTCATCAGGATATTTACCTTTTATTGTGAACCTTAAAGCCATTCATTGTAATGTCCCGTAAACTCCGGTGTATACTCTAATACATTCTAATACATTTAATAAAATGTTCAAACAAGTTTTGGCTGAATTAAACATTATGTATTTACCATTTGCTGCCTATGTGTAAACATATTGAATAAAATCAATCAATTATTGATAATAAATAGGTATACATATATATATCTATATTTGTTAATTCTTTTATGAATTTCATACTAGTTATACTTTCAATGGTCTGTAACGGTGCAGATTACTAATCAGGTTTTCACACTACCGTGAGAGGTAGGCGGGATTTATTTGGTTCCCTTTAGTGTATCAAATAAATTGTGATTAGCGATATATATACAAGATTGCGGACTAATAACGGTATTCATGCCTCAAGTGGTGTTAAGAATGAATAGGTACCTACAGTATATGTGGACATTACTTGCTGTAATTGTGTCTCCCTTTGTGATCATGTTGAAGATGACCTGGGAAAGATAACGATTTATTTTAGTTGATTAGATTTTAATTTATCTAGATAGAGGGGTACATGATAATTTATATGTTATTGAGATAAAGGTTTTCAAGCTTATTTCTGAATTCCCAAATAGGAAGTCGTGTTGATATGATTATTTATATCCTGGCAGTGTATGGATTATCGTGCAATGTTTGACTGTGCGTCTTTAATCTTATGTGCTTGTGGATATGTTTGCTAACAAGTTCATGATGAATAATAAATTTTTTCAAATTTAAAATTGGGCAAATTCAATACAATATGTACTGTTTTAACAAGAACTGGTGTTCTATGCGACGCACATTGCCTGTTCTTCGTAAGATTGTAATATGTATGAATAATACAATTAAGTTTATGTAATTTTTAGAACAAATTAATGTAAAAATCGTTACTTACTTTGAAAAATGAAAAATCTGAAATTTTAAAAAAAAATTCATTTGTTTTATGTTTTGGCATAATAAATAATCAAATAACATAATATTGTAATATGTATATAAAAAATTGTCCATATTTGAAAAAGGAAAAAAATTGAGTTTGAAAAATATTTCATTTGTTTGATGTTTTAGTGTAATAAGTCAAATTAAACTTCCCTTCCCACAATGCCAAAAATTAATAAAGGTTATAATAATAAGCATTGTGTAAAAAATTGTACTTAAATGTGGTAATTTATTATTCTTAAGGTGAATGAAAAAGTTGTATGGAATATACAATAATCATTTATGTATACCATATATGAGTTTATAGACCAACCTAAGGGTATATTTGATAGGTAAAAAAAAACACCATAGTTAATTAAAGCATGACCAGGTGAAGCTGAACTTACAATATAATCAATCTTTGTTGTCACACTTGACTGATTTCTACTACCTACCATCGTATGTAACCATAACTGACAAGTCTGTTTTGTGTACTGAATGTATAACTTATACCAAATTCAAACAATCTGGACCGTTTCTGTCGGGGGTCTGTGTAGTTGGTTCGGATTTAAAATTTGCTGATTTGGGTCAATTTTTTTTCTGCATTTTAAGTGAATATCTGTGTAAAGTTTGTTGAATCAGAATAATGTGGATTGAAATCCAAGCAAATTAGCATCATGACTGATAAAGTAACGGAGGTATTAAAAACAATATTTGGTTTATCGAGGATATGAATTTTGCACCTTATGATGATTTTTTTTTCAAAATTTAGTTTAAAATTTCATCATTGTGGATTTGAATAATTTTAAACCACCCATGAAGGAAGGAAGTTATTTTAAACAGGAATGTGTTTCTATATAAAGACAATTTTATGACATGGAAGCTATTTGTCTTCAAATTATGACGAAAGTGGCAGAATTGTGACACCTTGTAACGAATGTTGCCAACTGCGCTGAAGTTTGATGTGTCAGATGTCGGACAGAAATGCAACACATATTTTGCGTGAACATTTTGGAAGTTGGATGCTATAATAATTACATTGTTTTATTTTGAACTTGCGACTGTGGTCAGTGAAATTACTGCATGACGTCTGAGATGTGTCCAAAACTGGATGGAAATTCATTGTGACAATTTGTTGCACTTGCACATTGACTGTACATTAATCATGTCTTAATATTTAGCAATATTCGTGTCTTTGAATTGATCTTTGTGATAAAACAGACAGATTTATTCAAAAAATAATAAAACTTTTATTCCAAGTACCTTTACATACAGACAGTACAAGGTCAAGGTCAAATGTTTTTGACTGGGTATTTAGACCGTGCCAAGAATGTCATCATGGTCATGGATTATAATATTGCTGACGTAGCATTATGGTGTTATTAGTAACAATACTCTCCCTAGTGTTCTCATGGTTATACAATCACTTGTATGATTATTTCACATTTTTCTGTGGAATGTATATCACAATAAACCTGGTAGACAAGGCTATAGACCTTGTAGATGATGTAGGTGACGGTGTATCAGACTCTGAGGATGAGTTTGAAGAATGCAAAGGGGAACTGTATCCCCATGCTCCTCTTGCTGAGCCAGAAGTATTTGGTAAGTTTGTTTATGTTATCACTATGCACTTATCAATGTTATGCCCCATGATACAGGTGTGGGGACACACAGGACTTTGGACTGAAAATGAATCTCAACAGGTGGGAATTTGATACGTCAAATGATTCTGGGTTCCAGGGGGGATATAGACTTTGGTCAGATTTTTAATAGTTCTGGAAGTGGGGAATTATAAATCTCCCACTGTAGAGATTTAGACAAAATGATGGGCTCTAGGGTGTGGATTTAGAGCCCCAAAAAGACAACTTGTCTAATTCCCCTGGGTCAGCCCACCAACTCCCCGCCCCGGTGTATTACTCCCTTATATCCAGATTGATGTGATACATTGCTGATACGAGGTTCTGGTTTGTTTTAGCAAAGTTTCAGCTTCCTAGCAGAATTCAGACTTTGTATTCTTTATTCAAGTACTCTGTAGATATCTGCTGGTGACTGTGAGACAGCTACCTTGTAGGATTCATATCCTGTACATTAAATAATCATTCACAAGTTCAAAATTGAAAACATTATTTTGCAACCTCTTCATATTTTATGATCATGAAACATGACTATATCATTATAATGACCTTGAATAGAGTGTGGGTTATTATGAATACAAGCCAAGATGCATCACATGAAATACTTCCAAGAAAAGAGTGATTTTATTGTTTTGAAATGGTTGTTTATGGCAGGTGATACAATTTTGTTATCCTGAGTAAGGTATTTAAATTAGGGGACTAAATGATCTGTGCTGTGGTCCCTTAGTTGAAGTGAAAAAACATTGATCAAATTAGGGGCTGCAGTGGATTTAAATATATTCCAATGTTTGTTTATCAACATTTTTTTATTAAAACAGTATGTTGCATATTGAAAACAGTATGTTCCATATTGGAAGATTGTAACAAAAAATGATGCATCATTTTATGCAAAACTGTTTCATGGTTTGGTTTCTGTGGCATATATTTACTACCTGTATTTCTTGGCACATGTTGCCAGTGGTTTATTTTAAATACAGTGCTAACATGTTTGTAAACATTCATTTTTATTTACCTGATGTTTACCTGATGGCCATGTTGTATTTAATTAAAGTGATTGATCACTTCACTTGATAGATTAGCTGGAATCAGTATAAATACAAGGGAAGTAACCCATTAGTGTTTTATGTATGGATGTATTGCAGTTAACTCCCTTGTGAGTCAAAACAACCAAATAATGATTCCTGGTGAGTTGTGAATGGCACAATGAGCGTGCTTTTATATTGTCCAAGAAGTTAATGACAGAAAACTCATTGGCTAGTTGTTCCAAAAGCTTAGAATTGACTGTTTGGAGACATTTCAGTGACTAATTAATATTTTTTGATAGAAAAAAAATAAGTTTGTCATCATTAATTATTGATTTAAATTTTGTATTTTGTAAAATTTAAAAATGAGATAATTGTCAAAAGTTCAGTATAAGCTGATAGGGCTTTTGTTTGTTTTGTTGGACTAAGATTCATAAAGCTGATGTTGACATTGCACAGTATTTCATGTTGGTGATATTGGCCGTAGGATACACCAGTTCTCTAAAGGAATCTCTCAAAGAGAAAACATGTATAAACCATCAATAAGAGAATGCACATTTCAAGGATGATGGGTCGGTAATTATCGAGAATATTATCCCATTCCGGTTCAGACATTTCTTGGAACTCCATCCACCATACACTGAAGCATAAAAATAGTTGCCGCGCTAATTAGAAAGGGCTGGGGAATACATTAAACCTTCTGGTGGACAAAAGTTTGTTCTGGTTCATTTGAAACATCATCTCTGATCTATGGTTTGTTATACTTTGCTTTGTTGGATATTTTCAACATATTTCTGTGCTTTGTAATGGAGAAACAGGCACGCAAGTTCCGTGTAATGTTCTATTTAAGTCGCCTCCGTAACTTGTATTCTGTTGCATACATTTCCAACGTTTTGCAATGCAACCCAGAACACTTTGTTACTTTCTGAAGGTTAATTATTCAGTTTTGTTGCCCAAGGTTAAGCTAATTAATTAGATTTGTTTAGGACATAATTTCAGGATATTTTATCACTGGGTGCTGTAGTACATGTAGTAGTGCAGTCAAATATTCATTAGTTTTATGCAACATAAAATTATCATCAACAGACAGTTTGTATCCTATGTTTGTTTTGTTGAACTAATATTTTACAGCGTACTTTCTCATTAAATAAATTCTCTCATTAAATCATTTGTAAACATCCTTTGACTTTCACAAGCCTCTAATATTTCTGATGAGTACAATTTGTTAGATGTTCCATATTCATAGTCTTTTTGTTCTGCTCGAGTCTTCTGAACTTCTGGTTTATATTTTTCTTTCACTTTGTTTCCTGAACCCTCATTAGGCCCTTCATAGTTTTCATTATTTCTTCATTTCATCGGGCTAGGCAATCACTTGAAGACCTACTTGATGACAGATACCAGTTGCTGCTGTATAAGTGTGCACATCTTTCGAACGTTGAAAAGTTCCTGGATCGGCAGTTTCTGACATTTTGCATGCAGAAATATTTGCGAATCGTGAATATTTTTATTGTAAAGTACGTAAATATGAACATTTCTCTGGCTGATATTTTTGCAATATTCTTTAATCTGAGAAATTAGCAAGTATTTCCACTTTGCAAAGTTGATCACGTTATACAGTATGACAAAATTCTACTTGAGTTTGATAGGACTTGTGCCTTGAACTATTTGGTACGTGCACAAAATTGTAGTCATTTATTATGAGTTTTTGGTCAGTGACCTTGCATAAAGCTGCAAGACCTGCTTGAAAGTCTGACCTCTTTTGCTAAGCGTATGTGCTCTTTATCTACAATTTTTGTTTTGAGTACAATATCTCCAACATAATTTGTAGATTTTAAGTGTGGAAGTATAATTTGGTTCAAAGCTTTCTGCCAAGATACAGTTGCACAAGACGTACGCAAAACCCGCATATTATATTTTTGTCATTGTTGTGTTCTATGTTCATTATGAATGCATAACACAATGGAAATACCTGTACACACTATATGTTATAACGCTCTGACATCATGGTCATGGGTCTGAACCCCATTGAGTGCACTATGACTTCTCAATTTTGTTTAAGCACAGCAGTGTAAGGCAATAATTGAATGAGCCATGTATGTGCCAAATCTGTCTCTGAGACATGCTAGTAGTTTTAAATCATGATAAACCACATTTTAAATGTATTTGGCCTTAAAACAGGAAGTAATTTCAAAAAGAAGAAATCTACCACATGTAAAATGTACCGTTATAATTACTAGGATGCATCCATCTTCCTCACAGGGAAACAAACACTATGTTGTCTATAATATCATCATGATTGTTTTAATTATCACCATATGTGAAATGTTCTTTTAATGTTTAAAACACGAGGTAGAAATGAATTGTGGGAAATTAATTGCAGCATTTACCGGCCAATTATAATTCCTAGGTGGATTCAGTGGCAGTCTGTTTTATTCCCCATCACTATAATTCCTTGAGATGAGATTTAACAGTTAATTTATTGATGATAAGCAAATATAAGACTTTAAGTATATAATTATGTGAACATTCTTTGTTCACTGCATGTTGTTTCCAAGGACATGCAAAGCATGTATATACATATTTGTAATATCTCATGACCTCTCCGTGACCTTACAGAAATACTGTAAGCAACAAAAAAGTCTTGTTGTATTTTTAATTGTAAAAAAATGTCAATATATACAATGCATATGTATTTGACTTACAATAGTAGCGCAATATTGTTTAAAATAGTAAAATACACAGTGAAAAAAACAAGGTGCAGGCAATCAGAATTGATGCTGTTACAATAAAATCCTGGTGTGTGTATAATTACTAAAGTTTCTGTGGATTTCAAATATGAGATTATAGTACTGTAAAGTAACGTAGCCTTGGTTTCTTAAAGGTTCTCAATTGAGATCAATCTTAAGTTGGATGTTTCGTTTTATGTACATGTATATTGAAACCTCCTCTGTAACAATGAGTCTTTACATAACTATCAGTGCTACATTGTATAAGCTATACCGCTCTCTTGTTTTGTTAAGCCTTCCAATTAATTGTGCTCAAAAATCAGTGGACAATTAGAGTTTGAGACTTATTGCCATTGAGGTCTTTCTTAAAATCTGGGTCTATTACTCCGAGTGTCAGTTACAGTAATTCCTTTTTCACTTTCATTGTATTATTATTTGTCTGGACGAGCATGCTAGGAAATTGAATGTTGGTTTGTAGAAACTTCAATTTTATTAAATCATTATTCTTCTTGAGCTCACTAAGGAAATTGAGTGTCCGCATGCTGAAGTTTCACTGTATTTTATTGAATCAAATCTTGTGTTTGAGCGCTTGAGGTAAATGTATGATAAAGTATTTTGATGATGCACATTATCCCAGGTGATAGTTATGATATTATGATTACAATGCAGACAATCTACATGACGTGTCGATCTACATGACTTGTCGGGAGGTTTGGATGTAATAGAAATCTTCCTTTACTTGTTTTCATGCTGTTTTGTGTAAGATTTTCATCATCCGAGCACAACTTTCATTGATAATAAATTGTATCTTTTTTCTCGGTATCGAGATAATAGGAACAAAAAATGTGTCTTATCATAACTTTTTCTGTCAGTTCTAAGTTAGAATTTATTACCCAAACACTTAACAAAAATTCTCTCATGTAATTGTGTGAGATAAAAACCATCTCAGTTGAAACAAAGAAAAAAATTGAAGTCATACAGCTGTCTACTAGTGAATGAAAAACTTTTTGTAATTTTGATTACAGGATTTCAGTACTGTATATCCGGGAAATGTAGGGAACTTTTTGTTGCTTTGTTGCTAAGGGTATGTCATGCGGTGTGTCATGTGACTAGGCTGTCTACTGTGAGCTGGCTTATAGAATGTTTGTGTGCCCGATGTGGGGCTTGAGCCCGTGACTTCATTAATGATAGTATGGCGCTGTACCAACTGAACTAATCCGGATGCCCTCCCCAACCACTACCGCTTTGAACATCTCGGAAATAAAATGTCTGAGGCACCAAAATTAGGAGTCCTGTCTGGTGTGCACCATAATGAAACCAAACATGTACATGTGAAGGTGTCTATAGACTGTCTGGTGTGCACCATAACAAAACCAAACACGTACATGTGAAGGTGTCTATAGACTGTCTGGTGTGCACCATAACGAAACCAAACACGTACATGTGAAGGTGTCTATAGACTGTCTGGTGTGCACCATAACGAAACCAAACACGTACATGTGAAGGTGTCTATAGACTGTCTGGTGTGCACCATAACAAAACCAAACACGTACATGTGAAGGTGTCTATAGACTGTCTGGTGTGCACCATAACGAAACCAAACACGTACATGTGAAGGTGTCTATAGACTGTCTGGTGTGCACTATAACGAAACCAAACACGTACATGTGAAGGTGTCTATAGACTGTCTGGTGTGCACCATAACGAAACCAAACATGTACATGTGAAGGTGTCTATAGACTGTCTGGTGTGCACCATAACGAAACCAAACATGTACATGTGAAGGTGTCTATAGACTGTCTGGTGTGCACCATAACAAAACCAAACACGTACATGTGAAGGTGTCTATAGACTGTCTGGTGTGCACCATAACGAAACCAAACATGTACATGTGAAGGTGTCTATAGACTGTCTGGTGTGCACCATAACAAAACCAAACACGTACATGTGAAGGTGTCTATAGACTGTCTGGTGTGCACCATAACGAAACCAAACACGTACATGTGAAGGTGTCTATAGACTGTCTGGTGTGCACTATAACGAAACCAAACACGTACATGTGAAGGTGTCTATAGACTGTCTGGTGTGCACCATAACGAAACCAAACATGTACATGTGAAGGTGTCTATAGACTGTCTGGTGTGCACCATAACGAAACCAAACACATGTGAAGGTGTCTATAGACTGTCTGGTGTGCACCATAACGAAACCAAACACGTACATGTGAAGGTGTCTATAGACTGTCTGGTGTGCACCATAACGAAACCAAACACATGTGAAGGTGTCTATAGACTGTCTGGTGTGCACCATAACGAAACCAAACACGTACATGTGAAGGTGTCTATAGACTGTCTGGTGTGCACCATAACGAAACCAAACACATGTGAAGGTGTCTATAGACTGTCTGGTGTGCACCATAACGAAACCAAACACGTACATGTGAAGGTGTCTATAGACTGTCTGGTGTGCACCATAACGAAACCAAACACATGTGAAGGTGTCTATAGACTATCTCCCCAGAATACTATTAACAACAGCTTTGAGCTACACCCTTGGGCATGCAAATTTTGACTGTTGTTGCGTCATAGAGGTTCAATTAATGGTTGTTAGGTTTGACTGTTGGAAAATTGATAATGTTGTTGAAGAGTAGTTGTTGCTCTCTAAAGGGATTGCGCTGTACCCATTGCTGAAGTCCTGAAGGTTTGGATTTCAAATCAAGTCAACTTCTGATATTCTTTCTAGGGTGTAATTAAATCACTGTGAAATATGACATCTTTACAGTAAGTTGGTAAATTAGAAAAAAATCATTGTGGTATACTTATGTAAATGTAAACTGTAACTGAATATCGGAAGTTAAATATAAACACATGATTCAAAAAGAATAGTAATACATGTGGCTCTTGAAGTCTTGGCCAGGAGCTTCCATGGCAGAGTGGTTGTAGTAAGGACATACGACTTAATGTCCCTCACTGCTGGGGGTTCAAATCCAACTTTGGATATAGAAGTTGTATATGATGAAGCTATTGTGAGTTCAAGGCATGGGTTTGATCATCACAGTTCATAAAGTTGGCAAGAGCAGTGATCAGTAACCAAGGGAGCAGTCATTGCGAGTGATTCGTACAAGTTGTCAGAACTTAGTGTTTCACAATCGAAGTGAAGTATTAATACTTATAAACCGAGTATTTGTTTCACTTAGGGTGTTCTATAAACCTTGTCTTCAAATTATGCATTTGACAGATTGTTGCCGTCCCACTAAATTAGCATATGATACATTTGGCTACCCTATGTGAAAGTTGCACTGTGATAATGAATTAGCTGGAAAATAATGTAGTATTGAAAGTTTGCAAGAAAGTTCTTCTCAGATTTATCGTGGCCTTGTTGTAATAATCTGTGTAAATACTTAAAAAACTTTGTGGGGAGGAAACCAAGTACAACCAGTGGTAATATTTCTGTGAAACAAAGCATTCCATTGTTGCCGAGTCTTTTGTTGCTAAGGAGAGTTCTAATCTCGTTCCCTCAGCATGCGCTAGTGTGATTGATGAAGCAGGCATCAGCCTTAAAATATCTGTTTCACTTTTTTTTACAGGAAATATATATCGGTATCTACCATTCATAAATAGCTCAGTCTGTCAGCACAATGTGAACAATTTTATTATTATAAACTGTTTCCTGTTAATCATTTTCTCAGACTGGTTTTCATTTAATTTACCTGCTAAATGAGCAACTTGAGTTTTTACTGTAAACCAGACTGTTTCTACAGAATTAGTATTTGTAAGACATGTTTACCAATTGCTTACCTTAGCTTACAGATAACATTTTGTTGTATTCAGTCCAACTTCAAAGTCAAGTTGTTCAAGATTGTGTCAAAGGGTTTCAGCGTAACCTTTCTGTAAGGCTGATAAAACTGTAATAATCTGAATACGCTGACAGTAATGTAAATATTGCAACTGCCATTTCATTTGCGTTTTAACAAATGATTACATTATTATTTCTCTATGTTGTGACTTTATGAGCCTCTTAAAGACTTACCAAGGTTATTGTAAAGTATTTCATTTGTTATAGTGTTACCTATATTTAAAGGGCAAGCCATGTCTGACTTGTCAGGCACTTTCATTCTGAGCGTATTAAAAGTTCTCAATTTCTTATTCCTACTTAAATGACGGGCACCTAAGGCAGGTAGGCAAACATTAATCATTCTTAAGCTCGCCAACAGGCCATATCGAATCGGGATTCACACCTTTGACCTATTGCTCCCAAGGTTGATACCTTAACTTCAAGGTCAAGGGAAATGGTGGTATGAGAATATTAAGTAAAACATTCTGGCAACAATTTTGTAAAGGTAAAAACATGACTGTGTAAATTATACGAGTTTTACAGTAAACAGAGAAAGCTGGTTGTTCCAGTGATACAGGAAGGTAGCATGAAATATTGATGTGAAAGTTGAGTCTGACAGAAGAGAGTTGCAACAGGCAGTTGCTGTGAGAGTGCTGAACGTAAAAAACGTTAGTTACTCGCTGTCTGTAGTCGTCTCCTGTGTAGTGGTGGAGGAGGCTTATCAGTACTCAAAACAATCTGTTTGTGCTTTCAAAAAGATTGAAATTGATAAGCTGTCATTGTTAGTTAAAAGCTGTGGAAAAAAGGGGCACTTGAAAAAATTGGAGATGGGGCAATATTGGAGATTTTATGAAGCAAACTAATCTTACTGAAGGATAACTGTGTAACGTATTGTTTCGAACTTAAAATAGGGAAAAGTAGATCGAGGAAGCAAGTGACTTTATAGTGTTAACAACATTAATTAATAATTAATTAATTATTAAAGTTTGCAATGTGTAGATAAACAAGTTTGCAGAAGAGGAACTTTCGATACACAAACTAAATGCAAGGATTTTCGTTTCTTGTTGAATTTCGGGGTTAAGTATACAGACATTAATTAACGAGGCAATCGGCGATAATTGATCCTTATATTCTGCAAGTTGACTGAGTATATTTACTGTTAGAGATAATTCTTCTTATCAATTGGAGTTTGATAATGTCACATTTTGTGAAAGATAGACTCTGTCTTGAGTAACATACTCTCGTCGGGGCTTATCAGCTCGTTCTTGATTGATGTGTTGTTTTATTGAATGTAAAAAACTTTCCACCAGATCATACATCTATGAACGCATGAATTTTATACACATCTATATTGCGTTTATATGACAGAAATATAATAGAATGAAGTGTTTTTTGCGCAGGTGATGCTTATGACTTGGCTCGATGTGATAATTTATCAGAGAGCTCTTTTGAAATGAAGATAAGAATGCTTATACTCTGCGTTCAACTGCAATGTACGAAAACAACTGTGCAAAGTAAACAGAGTTAGTTGATTATATTAGTACTGTTTGTTACTCTGTTAAATAAGGTTGTTGTTCACTGTGACAGGTCTGTGACAAATGTTTCGTTTTGGGATGGTACATTTACATGGACGGTAACATTATCTCGGACAATAAATTTGATGTTTCCCGCTTGTACTGCGGTGGTTACAAGTAATGTGATACTTTGACGTTGTTGTTGTTGAATGTGTATATCTGGCATTAAATTATTTCTCGGACAAGAAAACGGTTATTACATAAACTGAAGTCGTAGGAAGTGATGGTTCTTATTGTCTTTATGACACGTTGAATATTATTATATTATTACAGGACCAAAATTGGATTTCGCAAATAGGGATGTTAGTGACACGTACTAGGAGTGATTAATCAGCCAAACTAAATTTGGTTCATCATCATAAATAGGTACGGGAAATATAAGTTCAATGACGAATATTGTAGTTGATGACATTGTGGAGGATGAATGAAATCAGATCTAACGCTTGATGCAGCAACAACTGGTTAACTAATTAGGCATGCGAATTGTTCTGCATAGTTGACTACATAATGTGATCAACGTTTGAAATATTATAGGTGCAATTAATGTTCAATTAATGTGGGAATGCAGGCAGTGTGACAACATAAACATTATCTATGGTATTGTATTACAACGTCTATCTGGTCAAATGCTTACATTAAGAAGTCTTGTGTTACTAATTTATCTTAATTAATTCGTGCAATTATAATGAAGCATTATCTGTGTTACTCTGCAGCTAGCCTAGACACAACAAACATTTCCTCCGACTTGTTTTAAGCTGTCTGACAGTCTGTGGTAAAATATTCACAATTCTACAGTGTGAGTAAAATATGATAAATCATCTATACATAATTAGATAACAATTATGACCTAATTCCTTATATGGAAATATGTGTATGTCTGTGACTGTGTAGTGCAATGGCTTTGTAACTTAAACTTTTATGATGAATCGATCAACTAAGAATATATTTGGCTTAATGCAGAAAGGTATCTTTTTCATTCTCTGATCTATTCTTTATACTTCTGTGGTACCATTACAAGTGTTTAATCTTGTTTTGTTAGTTCTCCGTGTCTTGAATTTACATACATACACGAATTTATGTATTGAATCGTCAGTCGGAACTTTGTGAACATTTCTGTTTCTGGGAGTTTATATATACAGAAACATCTGCGGAACCACTCAAGGTTTGGATTTGTTGCAGACTCTGTTATGATTAGAATTCATCAGTAGATGTTATTGCATATAATTTGTGCAATTTTCTTTTGCATGATTCAAATAATTTAAACATTTGCTCCGAGCAGTGACAGCTATGTCATGAAGTAAATGTAAGCTAGTTCGTTTTTTGCAAATAAAAAACATCGTTGAAAATCTGAGAAACTCAACAGTCGTGACAGTTTTTTGTCATAGTTGAAAATCTGAAACATTTTACACCATCTGGACACTGTTTTCATCGTCGCTGACGGAAATATCTGACATTTCTTGAAATAACTACACAATAACCTGTTGCTTAGTTACTGGCACTGTCGAAAAATTATAGTGACAGCCTGTTTATTTCGTATGTTGAAAAAATATATGACGTACTTTGAAAGAACTGGATCAGAAGAACTCTTCAGACAGATCTGGACATTGTCATAGTCAGGAAAAACTCTTCAGACAGATCTGGACATTGTCATAGTCATTCCGTATCAAGCTGTCATAAACAGGAAGTATGCAGTGATTACGATTTGCCTGGGATTTGTATACTTCACAGAAGTCTAACATTTTATCAGTATTGTATTTCGATTCAGCAATTCCTGTAACAGCTGGGACTTTGTTAATGCTATGACAAAACGACTACCTGACTGGAACAAGCAAGGTATTATCGGATACAAGAATTAACTGTGACCGACTTGTCCTGTGGTACATAATATATTGTGTCATATTGATATTTATTATTATTGCTGGTAAAGTTTTCGACACGATATACAGTTAACAGTGGCTTGGGAAATATTAGCATGTATATTATGCAATGGAATGTTCAAGCTGTGGTAAATATCTCTGATGTAATGAGGTCACTTTGCTTCAATATCTTGTATTTATGAACTTAACAAGAGGACAAAGAGTGGACGGCTTGTATTCATTGTCTAAAAGTCAGTGTTGGACTTCGTTTAAGTTAATTGGATGAAAAAATGATGTTTTTTGTGAAACCTTGAGGAATTCATATCTTAGATATTTCTGGATGGATTATTAATGTGGTAATGTTGAAACACACAATGACCTATTGTAATGTTGATCTTACTTGCAATTATGAATCATTAAGCCTGATGAAAGCATTTTGAATATTAATCGTTCAAGACTTGATTTCGGATTAAGATATAATCTCAACTGTCAATGCATTAGAGCAATTAAAGTGTTTAAAAACCTGCCACGTTTCTGAAAGAACGGAAGATATCAAGTTTATTATGTTTGTCGATACTATTGTATGAACTTACTGTGAAGTTGATAGATTATTTAAAAATATTGTCATTAAGTATTTATACAGTCAATATATAGGAAGAACCAGTCGTCTGTACAGTGACAGGGTATATACCAATAGTTAATTGTTTATTAATTGATTTTATAGATTAATTAGTATTCAATGGAGATAGATAACATGTAAACACAAATACAAATATTTATTGACAATGATGTATGTGACAGTAAATTATTTTCTGTATTTGGAAAAACAATGTAATGTTATTCAATAGCCATAATAGCCACAATAGCCACAATAGCCATAATAGCCATAGGATAGGAATAATTGTAATGTTATAAATAGTTCATATTTGAAGTGACTGAAACATCCGGAGTCTTGCTCAGGATTTAAGTGACGTTGTACATGGACATTTAAGGATTATTTCATTGTTTCTACTCCAAAATTTATTGGCTTCACATCAACTTGGTAGATTTATTACAAGTATACAAACTTGGATATATTGAGGAGATACATATTGTAAAACTTTTTGTTTCGATATTACCTTGATATTCTTGACTCCAGTGAAAGTTACCGAATTGTGAATTTAATCACGTGTGATTTTAAAATCGTTCATTCTCAAGGATGAGACATTGATGAGACAAATTTACATATCTGGGTACGAAAAATAAAAAAATACTAGCATTATGTTCGAACTTATATGACGATTTACGCAAGATGGGTTTTCACTGAGCGTGAAATTTCAAGAACATTTTTCGATTTGTTATGCAAGAATGAGCATAATAAAACTTCACCAATGAAATTGTGAATATTTATCATTTCTCTGATTTTTTGTCGGTAATAAAGTGCAAGCATGGATAAATATCGCAGTCCTCATCACGGGTTTCATAGAGAAGTTCGCTTTGATCGAATAAGGGACATTCAGATGGATCGGTATGGTGATTACAGAGAAGTGAGAGGAGATAACTCTAAGGGTGATATTGTAAGTGGAGATTTTCGAAAATTCGATAATGGTGATTTACCGCCACGAAAAAATAGAAGTTTACGATATGAGGAGAGTAGTGAATTTCCTGAGAGAATTGGAAGAAACGGTGGTTTGAAGGTCACGACAAACGGTCAGGTTCAAAGAGTTGATAGAATTAATGATTTAAGAATAGAAGAGTTGAATGACATAAGAGTGGAAAGAAATGGAGATTTAAGGACTTGTACAATGCCAGCATACGCACAGGAGGCCCCACCTGTGATCAGACGACGAGATAAAAGTAAGAAAGATAACTCCGCTAATAGACGGAGCCGACCAGCATCCTGGTTCGTGTCACACTTCAGTTTCGATAAACTCTTCCATAGAGGTAAGAATGGTTCTCCTGTGCTATTCTTGATAAATAATTACTTATTGTCAATCTAACGATGAGATTTCTTGGGATCTGCTTAGAAATCTTGCTTAAAACATGTCCTTAGTTTAGCATTGTACAGGAAGGCATTTTCAGTAAAGTGTAACATTTGTAGTTCCAATTACAGAGGCGACTGGTTACAAGTTGGTATGTAGCTGTGCTGTTCTCTGCATCTGACAGAATGTCTAAAATAGTTCCGAAGTTTGGAATGAGTTATCGCCCTTGGCAACTTGAAATGTGTATTTTTTATGAAAATTCAAAATGTTGTCAGAAAGTTGTACTCTTTGTTCAGATAATATTCATTGATTTCAAGAAGTCTGGAACAAACTACAGAGTAAAATTGGTGTTCCTTACACGTAAATCATCAATTCTCGGTGTAAGTACCAGGAGTTATTGAAGATTTCATGTAGTATAATATAATTAGTGCTGGAGACATATGTGATATTCTTACATGACCTTGAAAGGTGCCAAGTTCTGTCATGTGACATAATTGGCTTAATCTATCATAATTGTCAGTAAGAGAATATGTTTATTCAATTATCATGTAGAATTTGGCCGTTTTAGCTGTCCAAGAATATTACTGGTATACTAAAATGAGCTGGGACTTTACTTTCTTTTAAACACATCAAGCTATACTGTAAACCCCTTTAAGACGTGGACTGTCACTCAGTAACTTAGGGTAACCATTGCCTCAGTCATGGAGGGTTTGTTGAAAGCTAGTGAAAATGTACACAATTTTGCTTGTGACCTCCATATTGACAAGTAACTCATACTGGTATGTAAATGTATAAGCTTGTTGTATGTACTGGGGGTAGCTGCTCTAGAGAGGTTGAGAGATTTCATGTGCAGTGCAACCTCTGCTGAGCAACACAGCCGGCCCTCTGGAAGAGGGATATATTGGCTGTAGTTGGGGGTAGCTGCTCTAGAGAGGTTGAGAGATTTCATGTACAGTGCAACCTCTGCTGAGCAACACAGCCGGCCCTCTGGAAGATGGATATATTGGCTGTAGTTGGGGGTTGCTGCTCTAGAGAGGTTGAGAGATATTACGTGCAGTGCAACCTCTGCTGAGCAACACCCTCTGGAAGATGGATATATTGGCTGTAGTTGGGGGTTGCTGCTCTAGAGAGGTTGAGAGATATTACGTGCAGTGCAACCTCTGCTGAGCAACACTCTCTGGAAGATGGATATATTGGCTGTAGTTGGGGGTTGCTGCTCTAGAGAGGTTGAGAGATATTACGTGCAGTGCAACCTCTGCTGAGCAACACCCTCTGGAAGATGGATATATTGGCTGTAGTTGGGGGTAGCTGCTCTAGAGAGGTTAAATTGATAGTAAGTTCTTACTACAAGAAAAATTGGAACTGTTGATGAGGAAAGGTTGTTGCTCAAGAGAGGGCTGCTCTGGAGTGGTTGTATAATGTATAATGTGTTTTAAGTTAAACAATACTAGCTGCATATAAGTAACAAAAAAATTTCTTACAAAACTGATTGGTTTGTGTTGCTTTCATCCAGCAACTTGCTGTGTATGGTTCAAGCAATATAAGAGGCAGATACCGAGTAAGGAAATTACTGTAGAACATGCTTAACACACCATGCAATTCTGAAGCAAATTGTACTAATTTCAATAATTTCCAGACAGTTTGTGTTGTAGATCTGTGAAATATTAAACACTATTTCTCTAAAGTGTGAAGTATAACGTGACTTGTGGCTGCTCATAATTCTCATAAAATATGTAAATAAGTGAAAGCTATTTTCTATACCGTTTATATAAATGTATGAGAGGGAAAAACTGTGCAGATGTAATATGTTATAAATCTTAATTTAGAAGCAGTTTAGTTACACCTACTTGCACAAATTGCATTTAAACATCATAAAATGTCTAAATTTATCAAAACTATTAACAACAAATACCTACAGTATCTTTAATGGTAACAAGGTGATGCATTGTGGTAGTGGTTTAGAGGTAGAGTACTTGACTGACCTGATACAAAGGTCTCAAGTTCGAATCTCCATTTAGGTGACCTTATAAATGCAAACTTTACATCAAATTCTGAATGAGACGCAAGTACACAAGTACTGGTTTAAAAAACGCAGTCGGCAGTCTTTGAGTGTTTAAAGTAACTGTAAACTTGTTTCATAATCGATGTCAAATGCATAAGTCGAAACTAATATGAAAAAGAACAAAAAGGAACTGTGTTTTCAATTTTTGATTCCAGGAATTCATTTGTTGTATTTCTGCTATGTAGACTATGCCTATGTATTGTTATTCCAGTCCTTTGATATTATTTGTTTTGTTCAAAATTTTGGATTCTTCTTCCTCAGAAACAATTGGCTTCTGATCAGAGTTTTTGGTCTTCCATTTTTAGAGAATAGATCAATTGTGACATACTTCACTAACAGATTGCTATGTTTCTACATTTGAACTCATTAAAACTGTTATAAAATGTTATTGCCCATCATCAGTGTCTATGTGCTACATCAAATCATTACAGTGCTATGGTAACACTTGAATTTTTATTGATCAGTTCTCTTTGAAGGCGAGTCTTTGATATTTTATTGAATCAGTATGGGACACATATGTATGTATGTACCATGTTCTACCACATATAAGTGGTACATGTCTGCAATAGTCAAACTTTCATACCAAAGTTTCTGTTGAGCTTAACAATAATTGAATTCTATTGTTTTATTGGCCTATATATTAACGAGTTATTGCTTTTGTTGTGATACTGTATCAGCATGCTCCTCTTGCAACCATTCGGTAATCATACTTAAGGTCAAGGTCAGCTTATTGCCTTTATAATAGTGTGGATTGTGGTTCTTGTAGTGCTAAGATGAATAGTTCACTCGAAAATGTTTGTTTGCAATACAAGACAATGCTGTATTTCAGTTCTGGTTGCATTAACAAATATAAACACACTGAAGTGAAGGTTCGGGGGCTTCAAGGCTTGCTGGTGCAAATAGTTGACTGCATAGTTATACAACAGTGAACATGATTTTTCAGTATGTATTTTGAATAAAGCTTCCATGTTAGTTTTGCCACCATAATGTAATGTAATTATAGCACAGCTTTCCTGACATCATTTCTTATATGTTGGTAGTATACATTAATGCAAATAAAAGTAAAGGTAAAGCAGACGCAACATGTTGTTCACTGCTTATCCCTCAACCCGATAGTTTGCAAATTATTTTGGTTCTGGTATTGAGTTTTGTATTGCTGACTGTCAATCGTATATAATATGGGCAATGAATTGAACATATATCTATCTTAAATAGCAAATCTTAATGTTTTCTGCGTTGAATAAAGATTTTAATTGCTTTGAATGACGTATGAATTGCATCTTGCAATCTTGAGCAACGTTCCCTGTCATTATGGTATCTAGTGAGTCAAGTTTTTTGCTGACTAGCAGAAGTTGCGGGTGAGAAATTGATGATTCTCTCATACAGAAAATTGACACTGAAGATTCTGAAGAGTCAGCATGTCTGCAAAAAAACTGTTGTAGAAGTGTGGCTGATACTTGTAGGGAGAGGAAATAAACTTGAACACAAGTTGTAACAGAAGATACATCTACTTACTGACTTATCAGCTGTTCAGTGTTAAAGATATTCACAGCTGTTGATGCCATTTGAACCTGAATGCTTTTTACATTTGACTGTTTTATGGTACCCTGTATCTTTAACATTGACCTTCATACGATCCCTTAGTCTGAAAGTTTTAGTAAGATCATTTCAAGTTGACCAAATCAGTCACTATATATGTAATAGTCTATATTAAGGGCTATCCTATTTACTTTTACCATTGCTGGAGCAACCATCTGTCAACAACATTTAAGATAACGTCTCACGATCTTGTTGAGCTTGTCGTTGCCAACTTTGGGTTAAGGAGGATTTCACATGTACGGGTCATTTCTTCCATGGAACTAGTAGAATTCATTTGCAAGTAGAATCCATCCTATTTCATGTTTATTGTTGGACTTATAATCAATTAGGTGTGGCATTTACTGCTCTACAACAATTTAATGTCGTATTCTGAGGCTGCCAGAAACTTTGTTATTAATTAATGTCATGCTGTTAATTACCTAATGTACATAAACAGCGCAATAAACAATATATCAGCGTCAATTGCAGCGCACGTTAGTTTATGTGTTATGTACGATGACGTGACCTCTGTAGAGTGGCCCTCCCTTGAGCAACAATGTCTCTTCAACTGCAGGATCCAGTTTTCCTGTAGTGAGAATTTACTACCAGTTCATTAACCTCTCTAAGGAAAAAACCTGTCATCAACAGCCAAATTGTGCATCTCCTAAAGGTTGTTGCTCTGGTGAAGTTGCACTGAATAGCAAGTTTGATGAATGTTACATAACTGAGTTCATGTACCTGTTGCAATTAACATGATGTTATTTCGTAATAATTTGATTGCGCAATCAGGCTGATAGTAACTGCCAATATTACATTATTGTTTGGTGAATATCAGCTGGAAGATGGATATCAGCTTGATGCAGTTGCTATTTATAACAAACTTAGTATTTTACCAAATGGTTTGATGTTGCCATCAAGGCATGGCATATATTGTTGATTGCTGTCATAAAATTGAAATTAAGAGTAGGTGCTTCCTCGAAGCCAATTTCTGTAATGCAATTAAAATTGGTTTACCAGTAATTTCTGTAAGTGGCACTTGAAGGTGCATGTGTTTTTTCTAGCACACAAGTTGGTGGGTTATAGTGATGAAGGTTAATATTCTACTTAAATGTTATAAGGGGGACAAGATGCTCTTATATATGCTGAAGAATAATGCTTTCACTGTCTTCATTTGGTAAATCATTATAGCATCATCTTTTCAAGTGCAGCTCCATTCCACTTGGCATACATTACCCCCACTCTAAATAAGTTTAAAGAACTTGAACATTTTGTTAGTATTTATCAATTCCGTGTAGAACTGTCATCCATAGAAATGATGTTGATGTATCATTGATTCTTTTCCGTCGATCCATTATCGATACATATTGTACAAAATCGATACTTGCGAATAATAAATACATGCCTACATGTAAAAGACATTACTAGAATTGAAGACAAATGCAATGAACTGTAAATTTGTAAATGGCATATTAGGAAACGGTACTTGATATATCAATGTTTTGTTGAAATTTCTCATCAGATATAACGATATCGTCAATAATTTTTTGCCGAATCCATGACAGCTCTATTTCAGTTTGCCTGATTATTATAGTAAGTCTGCTTTGGTTCAAGAACAGTTTTAATCAGCAACCAGTCTCTGTTTTCCTGCCTGATTATTATAGTAAGTCTGCTTTGGTTCAAGAACAGTTTTAATCAGCAACCAGTCTCTGTTTTCCTGCCTGATTATTATAGTAAGTCTGCTTTGGTTCAAGAACAGTTTTAATCAGCAACCAGTCTCTGTTTTCCTGCCTGATTATTATAGTAAGTCTCTGCTTTGGTTCAAGAACACCTTTAATCATCAACCAGTCTCTGTTGTCCTGTGTGCATGACTGTATGAGGTGATGATAGTGCCATGTTGTTACATATTGCATTGATCTTTGCTCTTTGATCGAGTCTTCTATCGCTTTGATTACAGAGGATATCTGGAAGTTGCTAAAAATGGGGATTTACCAGGGGTACAAACAACATTTAATCTTAGAAATGTCAGACATTGTCTTTGTTTTCATTGTGATTTGAGCACACTGTTAATTTAAGGTATGTGTATATTGTTGTTTAAGGATTCGAGGGAAAAACTCATTTTTGTACCATTTCCAGAGTATATATCTGTTCTGATATAGTTAATCTGTTTACATGTATACTGTGTTCCTAAGTCTTATATGGTGTGATCTTTGGCAGCCGTTTCTGTCTACAACAGTGTTAATGTGTTCCTAAAACATTCTGTTGTTGTATAATGTACATGTTTACTGCTACTATATTGGTGCTGCATATTGATTACCATTACAGAATCACTTATTGATGTATCAGTTAATGGGTATAGAGCATTTGTTTCTGTAACTTATGTGTTTTTTACTGTTGAAACCTTGATAGAAACAGTAGGACAACATCAAGCAGAATTCCTATACATGGGACGGGAATCAATTAATGGTGTCAGTTTTCAGGCCATGCAAATAATGTGTTTGGTAGAACATATGATCATTATATATCACCGATCACAGGTGCTTGAAAAAAATGATTTTGGTAGGCTGTATAGAACATTAAAATAGTTAGTTTCAAGTACCTGTGTCACTGACAGTCTTTAAGGCTTCAACATTTGCCAAATCTAGCAGTTAAGAAATGTCCTCGATTTGGTCCACTTCTCTATTTATCTAATTCTGTTACAGTTAGTTTGTTGCTTTCAAAGGCTCATTAGAATAAGCACTGCAGAAAAACTCATTTTCCGCTCACTTTGCTGCAAGTATAGATATACGGGAGTCTTACATAAGATAATTACAATAATGCTTTGCCAATTTTCCTTTATATTACATATACAGAATCTTTTGAAGTGGTTGACTCATGGACCTTAAGATGGCTTATCAGTAAATGTTGTTGTTTTACGTGTATACCAGATTATAACTGTTCTAAAACGTGTTTACGATGTTACGCAACATTATTTTTGATCAGTTTTATCGGTTATATTATCTTTTTGTTTTTATGTGCATCAGATTGTACACCAACTTTTATCTTCTAACAGAAATATTCAAGGTAATGTTTATGGAATATTGCTAACATTTAACATGCCCCCCCCCCCCCGGAGTTCAGCTGTGTGACTTATGTGTGAACTAAACTAAAGAAAAGCGAGGCATTTTTAGCATTGAATGTAACAGATTACCCATTTGTCTAATTAGCTTAATTAGTCATTTAATGCAATGTAATTAATGAAACATGCATTTTGTTCTATTGAAATCTTTCATATACTAGTCTACAGGTATTGTAAATGAAGATTAGCATTTCTGAATTACCAGCATCAGCGTTAATTAGTTTAGGTATTCAAAACAAAAACTGAGTTATGCCCCTTGAAATGTTGCTGTTTATATTCCACACAAGTTGCATGGTCATGTCTGCAAACTTATACAAGACAAAACAAATACCAATATGATAATAGTATCTGATTTAGAACTTTGAGATACATGTTTTGTGTGCCAAAGGCAATTCTCCGATACAGTACTTAAAACCAATTTAATGATGAATTCAATCACCTTAGCTTAATTGAAATGATTATATTATGATTTGTGAATGTAATTTCTTCTACAATCAATTTGAGATCATGTAAAACTGTGTCGTTGCTCATAAAACTTTAAGGGGTCGTTGGCAAAAAGCATGTATGTTGTTGGAAGTCGTCAGGAAAGTCAGTGTTGTATGGGCGTATGGAAGTCGTCAGGAAAGTCAGTGTTGTATGGGCGTATGGAAGTCGTCAGGAAAGTCAGTGTTGTATGGGCGTATGGAAGTCGTCAGGAAAGTCAGTGTTGTATGGGCGTATGGAAGTCGTCAGGAAAGTCAGTGTTGTATGGGCGTATGGAAGTCGTCAGGAAAGTCAGTGTTGTATGGGCGTATGGAAGTCGTCAGGAAAGTCAGTGTTGTATGGGCGTATGGAAGTCGTCAGGAAAGTCAGTGTTGTATGGGCGTTTCTTGAAGCGCTTGTTGGGTTAATTACATATTTATGTGCACTCCTTGCTGGGAAAACATATTGTTTTCATAATCTAGAGGTGTTGACTTTGCATGCCTGGTTTTATGACATTTTTAAGTGCCTTATACAAAAAAAATATGGTAGTGTGATGTGCTTAACTGATTTCTTCATTTTTTATAAAACTTTGTATAATTTCTCAACAATTTCCACTCATTCAAGCCTTGTTGGAAATGAGTATTATATATTCACAGTTCAACCAATATGCTTAGATATCCGTCAGTTGTGAAATTGTTGTCGGAAATCAGAGCTGTGACTTAATCTTATTTCCTTGGAAACCAATTAAATACAATTGTGGAATTTGATATTTATGCAATAATGATTTTGCTGAAAAGTAGACTAGATTTCAGATATGTTATGTGTTTGTTTAAGTATATCCATTCTTTGAAAATTGAATTTGTTTCTCTGAAATCTGTGTTATTTTATGTTAGGAAGTTGCAGTGGACAATATCATAATCTTTATTAAAATTTACAAAATTTTAGTAATGAACTGGTCACCTTTCAGTTGCCTAGCTAGAAATGTATTATAGTATGTAAACTTTTAAGGATCTTGTAGTATGTCCTTCATTTAGGGAGAGCAATTAGAGTTGCCAACCTGTATGTCTGTCTTTTCATAGGTCCATCACATTCCTAAACCAAAGATTTCAATGAAAATCTCGTTTTCAAGACGTTACTTTATGTTTGTTTAACAAAGCCTCACTTATTTATGGAGAAGTCCCTGAGTCTGCATCCAGTTACTTTATGTTCGTTTAACAAAGCCAATTTATAATTGGGTTAATTGTTACAATAAGATAAATCCTTCCACTTGTTTGAAGGTTTCTGTAAGTGCCATGCCAATCAATACGCCACATGTTTACGTATATATAGATGTATCTGTGACCTCAAATCAAACAATTAGTAAGGGTGGATTTAGTGTTTTGGTCACAGCTTCTATTATATACATGATGCTATCATGTACTACATGTATTGATATATGTATTATAATAAAGCACATGGTGGCTGATATAGGTCAAACTTTCCTGAATATTTGTTTTATATTAAATATGTATACACTCCTTTGCGTGTTCACATTACTTTTATACTCTTGTTGTCAATGTTGCTTCTTACTTGTTCTTTGGGTTACATAACAAAACACATTCCACTTTTTTTAGTCTTTTGGTAATTCCTTTATCAATGAATAATTGAAGAGTTACACTGATGCTATCCATGTGTTCTATAGCCTGCTGGTATGACTGGTTCTCTGACCCTATGTTGATTAATTGCAGAATGATTTTCTGGATTTCTAGTTTCTGAATGTTTGTGCCAGAATCAATGATTGTTGGGTATCTGAATTACATCAAAAAATTCTAGGAAAACAAGACTGAACCAGTCTACCAGATTCTATTTATAGCTCATCTGTCTCTGATTGGATGAGCTTTTAAAAGGTATTTAATTATTGAACCAGTCTATGAAACTTATTCACTTACTATTAAAGGGAGCGAAGCACGTATATTGTCTGTAAATAGAAGGGGAGGTAATTTAATCTGTTGGACTTATATGGTAAAATGTACATAGAAAACATATAAATACTAGTAATTATATTTGAATTGACTACATGCATATACATGCAAGATTTAGCATTAGAACAATGACATCTCAACATGCTTTATTTTTTTATTATGTCAGCAAAACTTTTTCTGAGCTCATTTGATATGCGGGCTGTTTGTTGTAGTATAACTTAAGTGGGCTCTAAAAGCTGTGATAGAGTGAATTAATGTGTCAAACTGCTAAACAGACATGTAGCGGGGCTTTTTAACTCCACCAATATCATACATAAATAAAATCAAGAATTCTTTTATGATGGCCTTATTATACATAAGGACGAAAGAAAACCAATTTATGGTACATTAAGATATTACAAAGTTTAAGTACATTAAATGGTTGTTATATGACTTTAAGTACATTATAAAGTCAGTATTATGACAATAATAGTTGCATAGATTCTACGGTATAAATGTGGTAACTGTATTGTATATATCACAATCAGACCAACAATTACCATTGACCATGACAACCTATGCGGACATTGTTTGAAGTGTTCAATGTAAACAAACAAACAGTTTAACAGTTTTATTACCAAGTGATTGGTATTATACTGCTATTCATTTATTGTAATACGATATTTTGTACAATAAAATGGCAATATATATACAGAGTGTCACCAAAAGGTCTTGTTGTGAACTTGCTTGTAAAATTCCATGTCTTTTTTCAATGCAGTATAAATCAATCCATTTATCACACTAAGACTGAACCAATTTAGTATTTGATACCTGTAGAGGAACATTAAAATAACACACTTATTTCATTTCAAAGTGAAAATTTAAGTTACGCAAGGCTTGTATTCATTACAAAAAGGATCGTTAGAAAAAATCATGCTATCCTGACATTTTTATTGGCATTTTGTAATAATTCACCGTATACCTGCGTCTTTTAAATACAGACTTTAATTTGTTCTCAAATGTTTGCATTTTGTTGGACAATAGATTGCTTCAACCTGTATTCACTCGTCAAAGGTTCGCACACAACGTTCGTTCATTTTTTGGCTACTTAAACATATGACCTTTATTTTCAATTCATGAAAAAAATGAGAATGTCATACGGTACTATGCTTAAGATTACAAAATTTGAGCAATTTAAATTTAAGATTATTTTTTGTTGATGTCAAATTGGGTCAAAGTTCAGTACACTCTATATGGACACACCCTTTATCTGTTTAATAGAGCTGTACAAACTAGAAATACTATATTTACTCGCAGATTATGTCTGTACAAGTTTTACTACAAATGACACATAACTTAGTTTCCTACCATATTAATGACCGTATCCATAATCCGATTTGGCTATAAACAAAATTAAGTCAGTGTAACTTTTTACGACAGATCAAAGTGTTAATATTGACTTATTTGATTGTCAGATTTAAGTTTTTTGACGGATTACCAAATAAGGATACGATAGCTCAGATTTGTATTTAACTGATAAAATCAGTGTTGGACATTAATTAATATCAATAGTTTTGTAGTTATTAAGTAATTTAAAAGATCTCGATCATTTCGTGTTAATTAAACAGTTAATTAACATACTAATTAATTGGCATTGGATAAAAAAGCTTATTTGTGGTGTTTAAAATTTTTGAGTGAGTTGTAAGCTTGTCAATATTGAATTTTAATTGACCGACTGGGTTTATGTTATAAACATTGAGTCAAAATCTGTATTCATGATCATTTCCCATAAAAGTTATATTTTGTATGACAGATTTTGAATTCATGTTGAATGGATATAAGATTACTGTGTCATATTCGTATTGATGTGAAGTTTGAATAAGTGGGAACAAATTGAAGAATTTCCTGAATGAAAGTTTTACTATTCTAGTGAATGGTCAGTGGTACATGAATTAAACATGAGGTTAAACGATAGTAAAAGTTTACTTCAATTGAAACTTTTATATCATAATGGATAAAATATTCAAGCATTATCTGTGTGAGCTTTCATTGCCTTTAAAGTTTAATTTGATAGATTTAGAGAACAGGACTTCACAATTGACAGGAATAAGTCGCTGATAAGGGGACAGAAAGATTGTCGTAATTTGTAGTAATTTTATTTAAATATATAAATCACGGATTGAGATTTACTCAAACCGAGAGGATGAGTGCATCAGTGTATGTAAAAAATGCTTGAAATCCGTGGAGGAAGTGATTTTATAAATTGATGACATAATTTACCTAAAAGACGCAAAAAATATGGATATTAAATAATGATTGTTTAGTGAATTGTTTGAGTGTTACAATTTTACAATTGCTGAACAAAAAAGTGGCTATGCATGCCATGGAAACAGCTTTCAGCTATTAAAGCCAGTATATTTTGTCTAATTGATTTGATAATTAGCATTTAATTGCATGAAGAGTAACTTAAAAGGTAGAAAACTCATGGGAAATTCTTGGATTGGAGGTAACTGGAACTATATGGATCGTTTCCGTGGGAAAGTTCCGAAGGTTGAGGTTATTTTACGTTCCTGCAAACCTGGTATACCTATAGACAAAAGAAAAGAGTATGTGATTACAAAACATGATAATGGTAAGATGTTGTTATTGTTATGTTTAATGTAAATGGAATCTGCTTTTGGCAGCAACCCTTTGAGGCCTTTGAAGTTCACTGCAGTTCTGTTCTTTATTTAAAACAATAAGCCATGTGGAGTTTGGTTTGACAACTGCTGCATTTATAAGGCACTTGTTAGTTAAACTCGGAGACTTTCCTAACAATCCTTGATTGTCAAAGAGAGATTAAGCAGTTACATGGAACGTTACATACATAACGACACTGCCTCCCCCACACAGATCCCCGGGGAAACAACAGACTACAAAACATTAGGGACCAAGGAGGTGCAAGGGTAACATGTATGGGAACCGGAGCACAAGGAATGGTCTGGCTGACCATGAAAATAACTAAGGATGATTTAGTTCTGTTAGGAATCCTTTGGCATTAAGTAACTTCAAACAACTCCCATAGGCTGGCGTAGAGTTCAGGGTAAGCAGCATATATAGCAAGATTATGGTCCTGAGTTTGCAACAAATATTTCAGTGTTGAAAACTGTACGTGTGTATCAATATTCCCTATTTGAAACATTAACTTTAATTGGACATTGTCTATTTCTTGAATTGTTTGTGTGTATCGGTCAAGATTCGCTTCTTGATCCTTACAGAAGAGACTTAATGATATTGAAAAAGAGCCCTTCATGATTTTGACAAACTCTTTGTAGACTTTCTTTCTTTGATATTATATCTAGATACACTCTGGTACATAAACTTATTCCGCTTGTCACAATAAATGTAATGCGGAGATTTGACATTTAGAGAGCTTTTTATGCCTTAATGAAATAGTTTGTACCTGAGTACTTTATAGTAAAAACAAAATAATAGAAATATGTAAATATGTATAAAAATATACATTATGACATTGTGAAAGCAAGTTCCCCATCGTATTTTGAAGTGCCTAATTTCTTTGTTTGGTTTTACTGTGGATAACAGTACGATAATCCTGCGGTTTTTGTCTATTTGTTTAAATTTTTAAGTAAAAGAGAACGAGGTGGATTTATTGACACAATCTTCCTTTCCTTCGCTATCGATCTGTCTTACTGTTCACGTATCGGAGATAAGTTTTTGGGTTTGAAAAAGTTCAATATTTGAGAAATTGAATAGAAAAATATCTCGTATTTCATTGAATTTTGTACTCTGTTCTGTATATATAAGGGTATATTGTATTGCTCCCGAGTTCTCAATGAATGGCATAAAACTCAAAGGTTACAGTATTGAATTGAATGTGTCGATCAAACTGTATTCAACTTACAGTATCAAAGTGGAAGATAGTTTTGTCAATTGGGTCAAAATTTTAAAAAAGTGTTTCACTTTCTGCTGACTCAACCTACCCACCAAAAAATGCTGTGCTCCAAAAAAATAGTCTTATATAAATAGTATTATAATAGTTGAAATCCAGAATTTGCAAAAAATGAGTTTTTACCAGGGGGTACAAACAAAATTTAATTCTAAATCCATTTAAGTTCAGTCAGACATAAAATCCTATCTTTGTTTCCATTGCAATTTGAGCACTATAAACGTAATATATTGTTGTATTGTACCTCAGGTATAGCCCCAGTTGTTAAATGCCCCTGTTTGAATAATGTTGTTATTATTATTTTGAAAGTTAATGATTGTGCAAAAATATATAGAGAATATATTTTGTATGTTTCGGTGTATTTTTTTTAGATTGAAAGTTATTTCAACGAGTGACTAGCAGACGCAATATTCAAAATGGTGAAATCATCAAATTGATTAAATTTCACTTCTTTGAAACTGGGAAATATCAATCTATATTTCACTGATAAATCTCATTCAGGAAAGCTTAAAATCAAAATATTATCTTGAATAATTGAGGAGCCTGTTCAGTCAGACTACACAGCTGCCATATCTGATCCAGAGGCCCATTTCACCGCCCACTATTAAATGCATTGGTAGTTGCTTATTATTTACACTGTTACATTAAAATGACTACTTTTCATATTGTACCTAGGTGTTCATGAAGTGTTGAATGATAAACGTAAGGTCAGAACTGCTGATAAACAATATTAAAGTAAATATGTGAAGTGTATCAAATCCAGAAGGTTTCGGAACAAAGACAATAAATATTCTTACAGTGGTCCTGGAGAGGTGTATAATTTAATTTCCACATTATACCCAGCATGCATTACCGTTATAGTCTAGCTTCAGCCTAGAACTGGAGCGAAGAACAGTTTGCAGCATCTATTAATTTGTATCTTTGAGCCTTCTTCTTTCATCTTCTTGTATCGTTTATTTTTTATGCTTCTTCTGTTGTTGGAATAAATTCTGTGACAACAATTTTGGCTCACTAATATTACTGAAGCAGTATAACGGTTGTTAACTGGAACATAATCTTTTCTACTTCTTATTTATATGCATCATAGACTTGAGTTTACCTCAATTTCACCCCTCAAATTATCTACAGAAATATATGATTAATGTATTAAAGCACATTAAATCTACTGTTCGTTCTAGTTGAGTGTGACCTACACAAGGACTCTTGCAGCGTTTTATTAAATATTTGGAGGATTCAGACAAAGATCTCATCAAAACTGAAAATGTGGAAGTGATTCACTTGTTGGTTAAAGTCTGTCAAAACAGCAGGTCTGTTTATACTGGGAATATGGAATGTGGATATAAACCTGGAGATTCAATTAAGTAAAGTGAGAAAGATAAAAAAATGTTCACAAATTAGCCATGTGATAAATATTGAGAGAGATTAGCAGTTTGACACATGATGAACCATACATCCACAATGGGTGCCATTGATAACTGGGTAATGAGATATACAGAAAAAAATGGTAGAAATTGGAGCACCATTGCTATATTATAACAAACCTTCAACTGGAATATGGAGCTCTTGCGGAAAACAATTTCTTCATCAACAAATTTCAATTCAATTATCATCTTCACCATCATCACCTTCATTAACATCTTCATCATTATCATCACCATTTCTCTCATCATTATAACCATCATCTTTGCATCATTACTGTCGTCATCATCATCACCATCATCATCTGTGTCATCATTATCATCATCATCTAGATTGACATCTCTATCAGCATTATAATAAACAATACCAACATCATCTCTGATATCTTCGCCATCATCATCTCCGTCAGCATTATCATCAATATTGCCATCAGCATCATTGCTGATATCTTCACACTCATCATCTCTGTCAACATTATCATCAATATTGCCATCAGCATCATTGCTGATATCTTCACACTCATCATCTCCGTCAGCATTATCATCAATATTGCCATCAGCATCATTGCTGATATCTTCACACTCATCATCTCTGTCAACATTATCATCAATATTGCCATCAGCATCATCACTGATATCTTCACACTCATCATCTCTGTCAACATTATCATCAATATTGCCATCAGCATCATCACTGATATCTTCACACTCATCATCTCTGTCAACATTATCATCAATATTGCCATCAGCATCATCACTGATATCTTCACACTCATCATCTCTGTCAACATTTTCATCAATATTGCCATCAGTATCATCGCTGATAGCTTCACATTCATCATCTCTGACAGCATTATCATCAATATTGCCATCAGCATCATTGCTGATATCTTCACACTCATCATCTCTGTCAACATTATCATCAATATTGCCATCAGTATCATCGCTGATAGCTTCACATTCATCATCTCTGACAGCATTATCATCAATATTGCCATCATCATCATCGCTGATATCCTCCTCATCTTCGTACATGTAGTAGAATAATAAAATGTGCATATGAAACAATGCATATTAGATTAATACACACTGTTATCACAGATTGACTTAAATAGATTTAGGTTTTATATTATACAAACACTTGAAACATAACATACAACATATTGCTCACTCCTGGAACCATCGACTCACTCTCTAGTTCTTACATTGTACCCCACATCTACTTGTGTTACCTAGGTACCAGGAACATACAACATATTGCTTACTCCGGGAACCATCGACTCAATCTCTAGTTCTCACTTTGTACCCCACATCTACTTGTGTTACCTAGGTACCAGGAACATACAACATATTGCTCACTCCGGGAACCATCGACTCAATCTCTAGTTCTCACTTTGTACCCCACATCTACTTGTGTTACCTAGGTACCAGGAACATACAACATATTGCTCACTCCGGGAACCATCGACTCAATCTCTAGTTCTCACTTTGTACCCCACATCTACTTGTGTTACCTAGGTACCAGGAACATACAACATATTGCTTACTCCGGGAACCATCAACTCACTCTCTAGTTCTTACTTTGTACCCCACATCTACTTGTGTTACCTAGGTACCAGGAACATACAACATATTGCTTACTCCGGGAACCATCAACTCACTCTCTAGTTCTTACTTTGTACCCCACATCTACTTGTGTTACCTAGGTACCAGGAACATACAACATATTGCTTACTCCGGGAACCATCGACTCACTCTCTAGTTCTTACTTTGTACCCCACATCTACTTGTGTTACCTAGGTACCAGGAACATACAACATATTGCTTACTCCGGGAACCATCGACTCACTCTCTAGTTCTCACTTTGTACCCCACATCTACTTGTGTTACCTAGGTACCAGGAACATACAACATATTGCTCACTCCGGGAACCATCAACTCACTCTCTAGTTCTTACTTTGTACCCCACATCTACTTGTGTTACCTAGGTACCAGGAACATACAACATATTGCTTACTCCGGGAACCATCGACTCAATCTCTAGTTCTCACTTTGTACCCCACATCTACTTGTGTTACCTAGGTACCAGGAACATACAACATATTGCTCACTCCGGGAACCATCGACTCACTCTCTAGTTCTTACTTTGTACCCCACATCTACTTGTGTTACCTAGGTACCAGGAACATACAACATATTGCTCACTCTGGGAACCATCGACTCAATCTCTAGTTCTCACTTTGTACCCCACATCTACTTGTGTTACCTAGGTACCAGGAACATACAACATATTGCTTACTCCGGGAACCATCGACTCACTCTCTAGTTCTTACTTTGTACCCCACATCTACTTGTGTTACCTAGGTACCAGGAACATACAACATATTGCTTACTCCGGGAACCATCGACTCAATCTCTAGTTCTTACTTTGTACCCCACATCTACTTGTGTTACCTAGGTACCAGGAACATACAACATATTGCTTACTCCGGGAACCATCGACTCAATCTCTAGTTCTCACTTTGTACCCCACATCTACTTGTGTTACCTAGGTACCAGGAACATACAACATATTGCTTACTCCGGGAACCATCGACTCAATCTCTAGTTCTCACTTTGTACCCCACATCTACTTGTGTTACCTAGGTACCAGGAACATACAACATATTGCTCACTCCGGGAACCATCGACTCAATCTCTAGTTCTCACTTTGTACCCCACATCTACTTGTGTTACCTAGGTACCAGGAACATACAACATATTGCTCACTCCGGGAACCATCGACTCAATCTCTAGTTCTCACTTTGTACCCCACATCTACTTGTGTTACCTAGGTACCAGATGATTCTTGTTGCAATGTTTATTTATTACTGTCTTGTTGTATTGATGTGGAAAACAGATTTCTGCATAGTTTTATTATGTTTAGTCATTGATACTGTCTGTATATATGTAAAACTAAGCTGATATGATCTTTCTGTTATCTGGTGAGAGATATTCTACCCAAGATTCAAAGAAATTGTCTTGATTTGTTATAAAAGTGATAGATTTCCCATCTTGCTATTTTTGAGGCTGCAATATCTCCAAACTGATAATAAGATGATTTAGAATCAAATCTTAAAAAACAACATATGCATATGTATGCTGCAAGTTTGGCTATAACCTTGACTTTATGATTTGGTTTATTGTACAGTGCAACCTCTTCAGGATGGCTCCCTCCTGACCTACAAACTCTCCTCAACACCTCTATCCATTGTTTCTGTAGTAAGATTTTACTGTACTACAGCAACATTCACACTAAATCAGTCTTCAATGTGTCCTAGTAGGCAGCTGTCAGTGTGTTTGTGGGTAGCTGTCAGTGCACATGTGTATGTGGGCAGCTGTCAGTGTGTATGTGGGCAGCTGTCAGTACATGTGTGTATCTGGGCAGCTGTCAGTGCACATGTGTATCTGGGCAGCTGTCAGTGTGTATGGGGGCAGCTGTCAGTGCATGGGGGCAGCTGTCAGTGCACATGTGTATGTGGGCAGCTGTGAGTGTGTATGTGGGCAGCTGTCAGCACATGTGTGTATCTGTGCAGCTGTCAGTGTATGTGGGCAGCTGTCAGTGTGTATGTGGGCAGCTGTCAGTGTGTATGTGGGCAGCTGTCAATGTGTTGGTGGGCAGCTGTCAATGTGTTGGTGGACAGCTGTCAATGTGTTGTTGGGCAGCTGTCAATGTTTTGGTGGGCATTTGTCAATGTGTTGGTGGACATTTGTCAATGTGTTGTTGGGCAGCTGTCAATGTGTTAGTGGGCAGCTGTCAATATATTGGTGGGCATTTGTCAATGTGTTGGTGGACAGCTGTCAATGTTTAGGTGGGCAACAGTGTCACTGGCTATCAGATTGAAATAAATACCACCCTGCTGTTCATTATTGAGTTAATTGTAGAAGAAAACAATATAATTTGTGTATTTTTTGTTTCACTTAGAACTGATTTTATCTTTTCAATTATTTGAGGTGTGATCACAGCTGGTTCCCCGGGGAATCTACAGATGTAAATTGGGTGTTTATAGCAGAAACATGCAGACATTTCAATGTTATGTATTAAATTTACATCATTTAATTCCATGTTCCAGGAATTATTTACTATAGGGAGAACAATAACATCGATGTTCTATACGTATTGTGCTGAGCAATCTGATAGGTAGTGCTTGCCAATTATCAAGTGGTACGCCCTTAATTAATTCAAGAACTGTTGCATGCTGCAAGTGCTGATTACACAGAAACTGGATTTTTTTGTCAATTTGAGAATTACCAGGCGTGAGTTTTATTCCTGTACGGTTGATTTTGTTAAATAACATTGAAATGACATTGACTGAGTTTAGCATGCAGTCTGTGATATTTACCAGAGACTGTGGTGTTTGGTATAACTGTCTGGAACATACACAGCTCATCTGGAATTAACAGTAATCATTGATTTCATTGTGTACTGGATGAAAGACTTTGAGTTCTTTGATTGTGTGTTCATTTTGTTGCTTTGTTTGTGAATTTTCTGAATTATGTTACCATGGCATTCGGTTCAAAGATGTTAACTAAATATATCACAAAAAACCTGACTTGAGCAGTTGAACAATTTTCCCACCTGAGAGCCCTAAAAAAGTGTATGGGCCATTTTCATGGGTACCTAAGATTATGCCAAACAAACAATTCTTTAAGTATGGCCCGATGTTTTTGATTTAAAAGTCCTGTGATTCCATGTCAAGTTTGCTCTACAATTTCCAATATTGGTTCAGAATCAGATAAGCTATAGGGTATGATAGCGATGTGTGTTTGCCTACCAATACAGCTATTTAATGTATGATTAAAAGGTCATAGATGGGAGGAGAATAAATAAAGGCTTGATAATATTAAACCATCAATGTACCGGATATTGTAGTAAAGGAATTATATCGCAGGTGTGAAAATCTCAATGCCCCTTATATATTTGACTCTAGAAAAAATAAATTTTTGACTTCAAAAAGAAATTCATGTGTGACCTCGGAAAGAAATTCATTTGTAACTTCAGAAAAAAAAATTGACCGCTGAAAAAACTAACATTAGAAATTTATATTTAACTCCGCTTCATGTCTTACTGTTGATTTTACTGACTCCGACTTGACCTTGATATTATTTGACCTTGATTTGTCAGTAATTTTGTGGAATTGATTTGCAACTGATCAGATCTATCCAGATAAATTTCAAATCAATCTCACAGAATAACATCATATCATGGTCTAGCTGTCTGTGAAGGGTTACTTGTGACCATAACTATACCAAATAACTTCAGCTCTGGTTCTACCATGATTTTGGCAGGATTGTATACATGATGTTGTTTATTTCATTTTGCATAAAAGCATTCAATGTACTGCTTGAAAAGCAGAGTAGGCAGAACTGTTGTAACACACAGACTTGGTATTGAAGCATGTGCAATGGCTTAGAAAATGTGCCCAACACTTGATATTGCACACAGTCAGTGATTGCAAATAACTTTCGTCTCTAGTATTTGTTAAAAGTCCATTGAATGTTAAGCTTACACTGCAGTGCTGTTGTTTTGCGATGCACTCTGTGACCTTAACTCTTCAGTCATAAAAATCGTCATGGTTACTAAGTTACATGAAATTTATTCATTTTTTCACTCCATTTCATTTTGACATTAATTTCATGTTTACCTTTATAATAATGGGTTTGTTTAAAATGATGAAAGTCACTCGAGTATGTTATTAATAATTAATTAGGCCTTAATGTCGTTAAGTGCTGAAATGTTTACTTGAATTGTATACTGTGTTAGTACAGTTAATGGTTTTACTGAACTCTATCCTTCATATACCAGCATCATACTTTTAATACACCTATACAAATGTACATACGTATTTCACATATCTTCTATCATATTATATCATTCATGTATTTCATTATATTTTTTCATACTTTACATGCCTTTCATACTCATTATTACGCAGCAATATGTTTTCTTTTCATCGAAGATCAGATTAAAGCAGTGCTGTATACATGTATATTCAATATTTTACTATGGTTCATAGAGTACAACATATTGACATCTTGATTTTGTCATTTTAATATTAACGGAAGTAAACATCTTTTGAGAAATGTCATGATTACAATATAATTTTTTTTGAATTCTGCTTTTAGTATAAGAACGGGGAAAATTTATAATCACAAATAATTGATAAAAAATCTTTATTTTTGCAATTTTAATAACAATTCCTTCTTTCCCACTTTTTCAGACCAAAATCGCAATAAAACGAGCAAGAGTAAGAAAGATTCCAAGGATAAGCATAAAGTGCCGGAGACGGTGCTAGCAGACGTGCACACAAAGGAGGTACACAGACTGGAAGCTTTGTGTGAGTCAAGGACGAAACAGTTAAACATGGTCAAGATGCAGCTACAATCCAGTAACGTAGCGTTTGATGGAATGGCTACTGCTGTCAACTATCTGGCTAATGATGTAAGTATATACTCATCCAGAGATTGTAACAAGTTCTTTCCCTTTATCCTATCTAGAGTTCTCTCCCTTTGCCCCATTCTACAGAACATGTATATACTACATTTTGCGTACAAGCATTTCTCTCCCTAAATTGCCCCTTCTGTAGAATATGTATGTACTACATTTTCTATAGAGGGACAAAGGGAGAGAACTCTAGATGGGATAAAGGGAATGAACTCATGACAATCTCCTATCTCCTTCAGAAAAGTATATTTGTCGTTATTCTGCACAATATTACGTGTTGCAATACTGTTTATCTTACTGTGATGTTATGGCCCTACCCATTACACTAACGGCCAGCTGTTCCAATTGAAATGCAAACCAGTATGTTGGTCTGCCTGTGAAGAAGCCTGACAAATTGAAGACTTGATGTGCTGGAGTAGGCTTGTGAACTACTGGGCAGCTTTGCTTTAAATGTACAGTTTGTACCTTGCAGGCCTGTGTATACTCGGCAGACATCATTGTAATCTCAAGATTTGTTAAACAACATGTTTGCTCAAGTTCTATTCTTGGTATGTTGGTTAAATGCCAGCAGCTGCGTAATATGACTTCCCATTCAGTTATCTGACTGAAATGTGTCAGTTCTGTTGTTCTTGGTAATTGTATAATTGTCCATGGAAACTTCTGATGGCACTGAAAATGATTCAGTTCATGTTAGGAATTTCCAGATCCTTTCAGACAATATGCAAGAATGTGCACTGAAATGATTCATTAAAATATCCCTTTCTACTACAAATGGTGAACAACACACTTAGTCCTGGGAGCAACTCCTTACCTGTTCTACTGTAAGTCATGGGTTGTAAATGGAGAGTATTTATCATAGAACTACTTTCTGACTGCACTATAATCGTTTACCCAGACCTCCCACATGTTGCTTTCATGTAAACATAAACCTTGTTACCAATTGTTGGAAACATCTTGGAAATGTAGGTTTAATTATGTATATGTTACATGTAGAAGTTCATGGCTAGTGTTATATGTATAATTACAGTTGACTCTCGGTATGGTGAACTCACTCCAGTCAAAATTTTCCCTTTGGTCGAAATTTTTCGAAAGTTTTAATATTTTCCTTCTTTGTCTGTATGAAATTCAATCGGCTAAAACTAATTTTTGACTGAAATTGTTTTGAGATGTCTAAGATTTTAGAGGTCCTGACTAAAATATTTGAGCCTCAAATCTGTAACGTTTAACTCGATGTTCGGTAGGCAATGAATGTTTTTTGGTCCCAGAAAAATTTGACATAACGAGAGTTGACTGCATTATCATAAGCTGCTCAAATTATCTTTTTTTTTTTTTTTGCATATATTTATCTGGACCATGACTTGATTGAAAAAATATTTAAAATGAAATTTAAAAAACTCTTTATGGTATTGCATTTGTTATAAATATGAAGTTATTGTCAATGTATTATATTGCATGCTATAAAATGCCATTATATAAGATATTATTAGTAGTACTCTTATATGAGTGACCTTGAACGTAATGATGTTATGAGTGACCTTGACCTTAATTACTTTATAAATGACCTTGACCTTAATAGTTTTATAAATGACCTTGAACTTTACTTTTAGATTTATTTTAATAAGCTTATTTATAAACATAGAACTAATTTTGAAGATGCCTTGCAGAATTACCAGTATTTATTAGGGGGTTATTGTATAAAATTATTGAAATCCATAGTTATGAATTTATAGGTGATTATATAACGAGTATGCATCGCTTGTTTCATTACATTGTATGCGTCTATATGATCATTCTGTTTGTCTGTCTACTTCTGTAAACTTTTATTCTCTCTTTTAACTTGCCCCACCATGTACAGTTGGACGGTTTTTCATGTCCGACTTTAGTAAAAGATTCAGAAAGATTTAAGGAGGAGAAATTAAGAGATAAAGCAGAAATAACCAACTTGGAATCACAGAAAACCTGCCTTGAAGAAATCGTAGGTCAACTTAAACAACAGCATAAAGAATACATGACTAGTTTGGAATTTGAAACTGGAAAGTCCTTGCAGTATCAAGAAGAAACGTTGTCATGGCGACACAAGGAGGCGTTAAGTATTCGTGAGTGATGCTTTTGTTTTTTTATGTTGCTTTTTGCTTTTTCACAGATGGATGGATTCTCATGTCCAAGACTCGTTAAAGAGACAGAAAATCTCAAAGTGGAACTTGACCTTGACAAAACTAAACTCTCCACATTGGAGGAGCAGAAATGTAGTCTGGAAGGAATTATAACGCATCTGAAAGAACAACACAAAGCCTATGTGAATAGTCTGGAATCTGAGAATGACCAATCCTTAAAATATCAAAAGGAATCTTTAACTAAGGACCATGAGGAGGCACTCAGTATCTGTGAGTTTTATTTGCTGTATCCATTCATTTCCTGTGTTAGGTTACTGTTACCCCACCCACTGTGAATCAGTGTGTAATATAGAATTTTTAATAAATTCAAGTCGGGGAATGATGGCAAATGAATGAAACTATTGCATGATTTATCCTTTCTGTGGCGGACATGTCTGTGTTGTAATGTGCACTTATATAAAACTGTATTTGTAAACTTTACTGATCTTACCAGATTGTTTACAAAAAAAACACTTTGCTATGGAAATTTATAAAATATTCAGGGTTAGATTTACTAGCATTATTTCAAAGGTCCCCTAATCATTTTGAGAATTTGCAATTTTTTTTAAAAAATGTATAAATTCAAGAGCTTTTTGCGAAATTAAGAAACGTTCTGTATGCATTACATGGTATCTTACGCTGTCGTGAATTTGCACTCCTTAAATTTTGTAACTGCTTCAAAAATCATACGCCTGATATTTGAGAAAACCACACAATTAAAACCACACAAATGTCTGTTATATTTGTCAATGTGTTGAATGCTTATCATTTTTGTTTGTCTGTAAAATGCATGTAACTTAAGTGTTTCCTTATATCAGTATACTTGTATGCATGTCTGTCTGTAAATGTGTCAACCTCAAATTGCAAACTCTCATAATTACAAGTTTGTCAATTAATGATATTTGTAGGAAATTATTTATTTGACAACATTCAAACAGGATACTTGGTATCATCAGGTCCCGATGAATCTTCTTATGCATATCAAATTGAAATGGGCTCCTTGAAACCGTGTAATATTCAAAATGAAATTTCGGACCCAGTGAATTCGAATGAATTTTGTGCCTGTTCAGTAATTGTATAAACTATTGTTCAGAGCTGAATGTTTTGTATGTTTACTACAGTAAGTAACTTGTGTTAAACACTTCCTTAATGACCTAGTTATGGAATTCTTTATTAGCCTGTAAATTATTTGTTGAGACGAATTGATGTTTGACTGGTAATGTGTGATTTTAACTGGCAGATTGCTTGCTTTTTTGTAAAGGGAGACAACTGCTTTATCTTTATGAAAACTTGCCCAATGTGTTGCCTCCCTTGTAATGGTTTTACATTTTCTGTTTTTCAGTGAGAGAGAAGAAAAATCTAGAAATCTATGAAACCAAAACAAACCATGAGAATCATATTGCTAGGTTACAACATGATCACGCTGTTGCTATGCAAAATGGCAAATCTCAACATGAAGAGTCAATCAAAGATTTACAGAGAAAACAAGAAAATCAGATGGAAGGTAGGTTGTTGTTGTTATTGTACAATAAGGTCATAAAATATAGACGAGAATGAGTTGCCATAGATACAAGGATTTTAAGGTATAGTACAGAGCTTTTTCTTCTTATTTGAATGGTTCAATTTATCAAAATGTTAATTCACCCAAATCCATCAACACTGTTAACATGGTAAGTTCTATAATGCTGTGCCTATCATTCATGTCCATATTGCTGAAATCTAGATGAAAAAATATGCCAAGCGTTATTGAATGTTGGTTATAAATAAACAGAAACATCCTTCTTTTATGAGTCGTGTGAAGTAAGTGTTGCACGAGATTACCTTGCCTTGTTGTAAGTAAAACCAAAGTTATTACAAGAAGATACTTCTGTCTGGCGATACTTGTTTGCCGTACAATCATGTTTTATTAAAATTCGATATTTCACCTCAACACCATTTTGGAATGCTATAAAATATTACACCTTCCTGACCACTGTTTTTAAAACATTACTTCACTTGGCACACCATTTTATAATGCAAACTGTTTTGTTCATAAAGTTGGAAGAATAAAGGGGAGTAACTTCAGGTAGCGTGTAAAAAGAGGTCTGGAGCATTTACCTCCCTTGTCTATCCTTGTCAGAAGAGTATTAAATTGTGGTTTATAATATTTTGTATATCAAATCTGACTACATAAGTTGAGTAAAAAAGCAACAAATTCTTCAAAAATAGCTCTACTATTGATGTAACCATTTGTTCCAATGAAATTTTCAAAATTTGAATAACAATTTTTTTTCTATGAGTATAAGGTGATGTGTGTTAAATGTCTACTTGGCATGTTTTCATTTGTTTACATTAACATATTTCTGTGTGACATTTATATCATAAATGATAATATACACCCTAGTGAAAATATTGATAGGAAATATTTTATCCTGATATCACTCACCTAACGTAGAAATGTGACTTTATGTAATCATACCAAATACTTATGCAAATATGGACCATTTATACGGGACTGTAAGGATTGGCCTTTATACCAAACCAAACATTACTGGCTTTTATACTTAACCAAAATACTTGGTTCTAACAACAAATAAATCTTCGATCAACTAAATGACATAACGAAAGTATAAAATATTGATTTTGCAGTAGGTCCTTATAACTTTTTACACAATAAATGTTTTAATAAAAAAAGTGAATATGTATATTGTACTACAGTTGGTCAAGATCCTTATTGATCATAAAAAGATATTTTTTCTGAAAAATATCTGATGAATTGATTAACAGTTTAATGATTTAAGCTTAATAATTGTGTGTATAATGTCTGAAACAACTGATTTACACTGCACCACCCAATTGTTTGTGCTGCTTTAAATTGTGCATTAATTTGATAAAATGTGCATTAATACAGCGTCTGTTCCTATATGTAAACCTGCTGTATGGATGTACAGTGCCAAACTACTGATTTATTGTGTATATCTACCAAACAGCAATGTATAAGTATACAACTTTTAAATGATGGTCTTTTAGAATTACCCTTGTTTGTAATATATTTGGTCCAGAATTGCTCTCCATTGTCTTGTATATACTGTACATGTAATACCTCACTTAGTGACCGTATTTTCATGGACTAGTTTCTCTTCCTCATTTTAACTCAATAATGAGACCACCTCACATCTTACACCATCTTTCCTCAGAACCAGTGGTCTTATTATTGAGGTTTCACTCACAGTACAAAACAATTTTTGAACTGAACTTCCATATATTTCAAAATAAGATTGTTAGATATTAGTTGTGCACGTGGTAGCCTTGTGTCCCTGTGTGTTGCAGTGCCTCTACCATACAGCTGCACGTGGTAGCCTTGTGTCCCTGTGTGTTGCAGTGCCTCTACCATACAGCTGCACATGGTAGCCTTGTGTCCCTGTGTGTTGCAGTGCCTCTACCATACAGCTGCACATGGTAGCCTTGTGTCCCTGTGTGTTGCAGTGCCTCTACCATACAGCTGCACGTGGTAGCCTTGTGTCCCCTGTGTGTTGCAGTGCCTCTACCATACAGCTGCACGTGGTAGCCTTGTGTCCCTGTGTGTTGCAGTGCCTCTACCATACAGCTGCACGGGGTAGCCTTGTGTCCCTGTGTGTTGCAGTGCCTCTACCATACAGCTGCACGGGGTAGCCATGTGTCCCTGTGTGTTGCAGTGCCTCTACCATACAGCTGCACGGGGTAGCCATGTGTCCCTGTGTGTTGCAGTGCCTCTACCATACAGCTGCACGGGGTAGCCATGTGTCCCTGTGTGTTGCAGTGCCTCTACCATACAGCTGCACGTGGTATCCTTGTGTCCCCGTGTGTTGCAGTGCCTCTACCATACAGCTGCACGGGGTAGCCATGTGTCCCTGTGTGTTGCAGTGCCTCTACCATACAGCTGCACGGGGTAGCCATGTGTCCCTGTGTGTTGCAGTGCCTCTACCATACAGCTGCACGTGGTAGCCTTGTGTCCCCTGTGTGTTGCAGTGCCTCTACCATACAGCTGCATGTGGTAGCCTTGTGTCCCCTGTGTGTTGCAGTGCCTCTACCATACAGCTGCATGTGGTAGCCTTGTGTCCCCTGTGTGTTGCAGTGCCTCTACCATACAGCTGCATGTGGTAGCCTTGTGTCCCCTGTGTGTTGCAGTGCCTCTACCATACAGCTGCATGTGGTAGCCTTGTGTCCCCTGTGTGTTGCAGTGCCTCTACCATACAGCTGCATGTGGTAGCCTTGTGTCCCCTGTGTGTTGCAGTGCCTCTACCATACAGCTGCACGTGGTAGCCTTGTGTCCCCTGTGTGTTGCAGTGCCTCTACCATACAGCTGCATGTGGTAGCCTTGTGTCCCCTGTGTGTTGCAGTGCCTCTACCATACAGCTGCATGTGGTAGCCTTGTGTCCCCTGTGTGTTGCAGTGCCTCTACCATACAGCTGCATGTGGTAGCCTTGTGTCCCCTGTGTGTTGCAGTGCCTCTACCATACAGCTGCATGTGGTAGCCTTGTGTCCCCTGTGTGTTGCAGTGCCTCTACCATACAGCTGCATGTGGTAGCCTTGTGTCCCCTGTGTGTTGCAGTGCCTCTACCATACAGCTGCACATGGTAGCCTTGTGTCCCCTGTGTGTTGCAGTGCCTCTACCATACAGCTGCACGTGGTAGCCTTGTGTCCCCTGTGTGTTGCAGTGCCTCTACCATACAGCTGCATGTGGTAGCCTTGTGTCCCCCGTGTGTTGCAGTGCCTCTACCATACAGCTGCACGTGGTAGCCTTGTGTCCCTGTGTGTTGCAGTGCCTCTACCATACAGCTGCACGTGGTAGCCTTGTGTCCCCTGTGTGTTGCAGTGCCTCTACCATACAGCTGCACGTGGTAGCCTTGTGTCCCCTGTGTGTTGCAGTGCCTCTACCATACAGCTGCATGTGGTAGCCTTGTCAATGGATAATTAGTTCACAACTTGAGAGTAATAAAATGGCTAAGGAATAATCAGTTTTATGACTTTTAAGCAGTGTTAACTTGTAGATTTATTTTGAGTTTACAACTTTCCAATGTTCAATAAAAATACCTTGGACCCCATACTGATAATTGTTAAGAGTCGAAAATTACTGCCATATAAATGTTGTCATTGAAATGACACTATGATGTGTGGTATGATTTTATACATTTAAACTAAAGCAAGTCTTTGAAAAAGATAAGTTGATAGATATAAGTAGATAATCTATCCAGGGTTGCGGTGCAAGGTAAACGTAACGGCAAGATTGAGGAGGGGCGGTTCCATGTTTATGCTCTCAATGACCAAATATGTGAAGTCTATTATAGTAAATCTGTTATTTATTTAAACTGAAAGTATCAAAAGAAAAGTATTTATCTGTATAAAAGGTTTTAATATCAAAGTTCAAGGATATATTATATTTTGCTTGATTTTCTTTCTTAAAATCTTTTTGAAATTGAAAAAAATCTACTTTATAAATACCCCTCATAAATCATTATCACCATTGCAGTCATAGTCTTGTCATTGTATGTACATTATGACGATATAAATTATTTTACTTATTATTTAATTTCTAAGATAAATAGTCTTTCTTCAGAAGAGGGCATTATTATTATGACTTAAAAGTCACTGATATCAAATGGTGAAATGGAAAGGGTCATGATAGAAAGTATATAGAAATGTAACCAAAGAGTGAAACATTTGAAAATGGAAATGTATAAGTATGTATATTATAGACATTCCTGTCTTATTGATTCAACTGCTGGGAATAATAAACACAACAGTCAGATTTCATTTAGGCAGGGATATTTGGCTTAATTAGTTGATATAATTGATTTACCCTGTTATAATTCTGATAATTTAAAGAAAATCTGAGAATGCCAGAAATGATTGACCCGAAAACATTCAGCAATTCATAATTTATAAAGTCTTGATGTAGGTTTTAATTTTTCAGAGTGAATGTTGTAAAACTGACTTTATTACGATTAACATCATTAAATAAGTCTCCAATTAACACTGGTAATTAACAATGGTATTCTACAGCTTATTAACTATGTAAATTAATTGTGACAGAAATACCATTCTATTCTTTGTGTTCCATCATGGATTACATCTAAAGGTACACATTGACTCCTCTTGTATAATTAACAAACTTAATTAATGATTCATGGAATTCTAAATGCAACTTTTACTGCCATGTTTACTGTAAATATCGTCATTCATGCGGGTATTAGATTTTTTTTCTATTTACCTGTAAAAGGTTATAAATAGATTGTGAGGTGGTCAGCCAATGAAAACTTGTTTTACAAAATATTGACCATAGACATAGAGTACACAATAAAAGCATTATTAACTTAAATTTTGTATCCACTGCAATTCCTTTCTGAAATTGTGGTTAAAAATACTATGATTATGCATTTTATGAGTGTGTGTCTGGGGAAAGTTTCATGTTATTTAAAGCATTTTACATTCTTGCCGTATGAGCATATGATTGTAAAGTTATGAGTTTTTGTTGTAATAATTTACCTGAATCTGTAAATTATTGTTAAGTGTTAATATCTCATGTGAAATTTAATGACTGGCAGAAATGGGAGACTCTACAATCCTCGCTGCATGTACACAGTGGGCTGTAATACAGGGGAAAGCCTCGGCTGGTACCTCGTTTATATATGGATGCTAGAATGTTATAGGTTTCATCTGAGAACCTTCAACAATGTGTGGCGCTCTTCACTCATGCATGTATTGTTGTCTTCTCACCAGATCAGATCAGATAGGAGTCTACATTCTATCATTTTGATTGAAGAAACATTTCCTCATTTTTCTCTCAGTGCTCTCTCGGTGTTATATTGTGTGAGTGTGTGATTCAATTATGTGTTAAACTGGAAAAATGTGGATATTGGATTGTATGTTTGTGTGATCTTGTTGAACTGTTTTATGTTTGGTGCATTATGACAGCAGCTGTACGGATAAGTGAACTTATCGAGGTATCTCATTGTCGCTTTCTGTGACCTCGGATCTCTTTCGGTGGTGTAAAGGCAATTAAAGCCCTTCATCAAAATCATGGAAATATATTAAGCAGTCAACTACGTGTTGGCATGGTTAACACAATTTCCATTATTTTGATGAATTATAAGATTTTCTTCCTCAATTGCTTCCTATCTCTCTTCCTTTTTGATTTCATGCCCCTGTCGTGGAAGAATGGGCATAAAGCGTTACCCCTGTCTCTGTCTGTGCATCCGTCTGTGCAAAAACTTGGTTTCCATTGGATTGGGATCAATAATTCTTGAAAGGATGGATGGATTCAGTTCATATTCCAGGGCACTTAAGCTAAATGGGATAACACATTATAGAGGTTTACTCGAGTAAGATTTCGGTTTCAATCAACCAATATTTGGAGGAGTTATGGCCCTTTCTCCACTTGAAAGTCCATAGCTGGTGCATTCAATTTTCCTATGGATACATGTTATGGACACAAATATAACCTGCTAGAATGTATTGTTATTCGAAATGCTCCTGTTCCTCAGATGACCAATTAATTCTATTCAATTCCAGTCTGTGTTGATTAGAAACAGTTCATTGACATTTTTTGCAACAAGATGTCATCAATTAAAATAAAATTAATAGTCCATGCTTATCAGGTCTGTGTATGTATTCAAGTGCACAGCTCAAAAGATCACTTCTGGAATAATGCCAAAATACCTTCACCGTGTTTTTAATTGATTCAAATTAGCGATCAGCGTTTCTATACAAACTATGTGTAGCAATTGAATCGCATTAAACTTCACCAATAAAACTTGAGACGAAAATTAACTCCAAATGAAAATATTGAAACTTTTGAGAAGAAATCAAGTATTGCATTATTTCAGTGACATTTGGGATTTTATTTGACGTCATAATTTTACGGGTGCAGTATTGTGAGGATATTGATTGAATTTGTGATTGGTTTTAAGATTTCGGGATTTATTAATTAATTAAAAATTTTGATGGCTTAATTATGAGGTTTGTCTGAAAATTGCCAATGAATGTGTTTTTTACTGTGTAATTAAATGGTTAAGTATGACAATTAAACTGCAATATAACTAAAAGTGTGTGTAGGATTTCAGTATTGTATTTAAATTTTGAATTTGTTTACAATGATTTTCTTGTCTGAATTTTGCACTTTTACTATTTCTTTTTATGCGATTAACAAAATTATTAATCATAAAATTATATTTTCAATTGAGCACCACTGTAATTGAATCCCTGTGGATAATTAAAAACATTGAACTGAATGACAAGAAGCATTAAAATATATAAAAATAAGATACAGACAAAACTTTAATTTTTTTATTTATTTATGTGGAATTAGACAATTTGTAAGAAAACTATATTACTTTGAATTTGATCAGGTTTCTCCCCATTATTGACAATTAGAGTGGACTTGATTGAACATGTTTGGAATTCAGTCTTTCTTCATTCTATCAGCTGATTGTATTATGATTATCTATTATCTAACATCTATCATATGTAATATTAATATTTTATTTTAGCCTATGAAGTTTCTGGTTTCTGTAATTTTACGAGTATTATTGGATTCCCAGGTGTATATATAATGGAGCCAGGAATTCGGGTGAGAAATGCACCTGATATGACAGTAATTGGTTCTAAAATATTTATAAATGAGATAAAAGTTAATTGGTAGGAAAAACACTAATTAATTATGGATGCCTAGTTCTGGTGATTGGTGTAAAGTTATGTTACTTTTATGTTTACAGTCAGCTATATTCTGATGGTTTGATACACTGAGTTAATGTTGCTACTTTCCCAAACTGAGTTGTTACTGCAGTATAATGCTAAACCCTAGGTTTGTGACATACAGACATGTATATATAGGCATGTACTGGTGGTGACTGTTGGAATAATTTCTTGGTTTTATGATCTTAAAATTTCTCCCATGATGCGCATGAGATTATGCATGAGCTGTTTGCTTGTTATGCCCTCACCATTCGAAGAATGACGAGGCAGCATATACACTGTGTTCATTACGTCTCCGAGCAAAATATTGGTGTCTGATGAATAACTGATCTTGAACAGATGGATGGATTCAATTGGTACTGGTCACATCAACATAGGATTATAATATATAGGTGAAGTTTGGTTTCATTTACAATCCACCAATTTTTGGAGGAGTTATGGCCCTTTTTCAACTTGAAAGCCCATTGCGGGGCATCCAGTATAAATATGTAAGTTATCTATACTGAAATATTACATGATACATGTATCATTATCAACTGCAATCTTGAAGAGAATGAAATGTGCCCGCAGAGAGCGGGATGATGAAATGACTGACAGTTCAATATTGTCAAAATAACTCATCAAATACTTTGACTTACCAAGCTGTATTCTGCGCTTCATAATTTATTTCTGTAATTAAACGCAACTCAATGTTAAATAAATATATCGCCCTAATCTTAACATATCGTCCCGCAATTTTCAGTGGCCTTACATTACCCTGAACTTGTTATGTTACTGTTATTTCCTGTAATTAATGGATTATACAGAAAATAGCATCAAATAATTAAATAAATAAATTTCAGGTAAGTGTCTGTCTCAATCAATTAGCTGGATTTTAAGGAGAACTGCTTGGGTTGATATCGTCTGTGAGCAATGTTTGGGTTGGTTCCATAATTCAAAGCATTTATTATTATAACCAGCGCTGCCTACCTGTTCTTTTATTGAGATGCCTGTCTGATGATTACACGATTATATAATACTTGTTTGTCATAGGTAACAATCCTGTATTGACTCATTACCTTGTCTTATACTCTGATAAGCATCTTATAATAAGCATTTGTCTGTTAGTGTATGGCTCGGTGATTTCGTGCTAGAAGGACTTTAATCATATAATTATAACAAGTTAAAATCATACTCTGGATTTTTCAACATGCCTTTCTTTAAAAAGAAACATTCAGGTACGTATTCTGCTGATGTTTTTGTACATAGTGGATTGTTTATGATATAAGACATTGGGCTTTAAGTGTGATTATAATTCTTGAAATAATTTGATATCAAATCTTAAACAGCTGCAATATCAAATATTATACTGATGAAATCAGACACTGTTAACTTAGGTGTTTACATGTGATGGAATTTAGCTTCATTTGAAAACTTTGTAAGACAGTTACCTGTATTAAATATTCTGTGTCCTGAAAGGAGCCGGCCCTGCCTACTTTTGGTGAATTCCCTGCTTTTCAAGAATAAGCTGACACCCCTGAAAGTTATGTATTTATGACTGGTCTAGGAAAGTTGAATGCTTGGTGTTAAATATTGAGAAGATTGAAAGATTTCCGCTTAACATGACAAATCACATTTTGTAGAAAGGCAGCGTAGATATTTGTGATATTTGTGCGTAGGTTGTTACTCCAATTTAAGTACAAATTGTATACCAATATTTGATTACTGAAGTTCAATAATGTATGAATTGATTCATTCATAGATATTAATGAAGCTTGGAATGTTTGAAATTTATGGTGACATTTTGTCCGGAGAAAGGTGGGATTACAATCACACTGTAAAACAGTATCTGTTGAAATATAGTGGACCATTAATTTGTCACCACATTTTAAAATTTGTTTAATTAAGAAACTGCATATATGTAAGCCAAATTCTCCTGTTAGCTATCAAACTGTATGGAAAAATTCTCATTTGAAGTATATAATGATTGTTAAGGAAGACTTAATGTATCCATGGTAATGTTAAATTTACTGTTCAAATTGTGTTAAAATACAAAATTTGAATAAAAACCTGTCACAGCATTGAACATACATTCAGTTGTTTTTTTCAGCATAAATCATATCAGCATATATAATTATTGCCTTTCTCACAAAAAAAATCCCCAAACTTATACATACATTTTTACAATCACCGATTTGTTTGGGTTTAGAAATGTTAAGAATATAATGTCAGTGCAGTGATGTTCATATTAACATATTAAAACCATATCTTTGTTATATATGGATAACTTTCAATAGAAAACATTTCTGTAATAATAAGAACACATATATTATCCTATGTGCAACTTTATATTCACCCATTAGGGCGTGTATGATTTGCATACATACAGAAATATACTCTGTAAGTTTGTAAATATGCTATAAATGTACCTCCTGCAGATGTGTATATTTGTATTTTTAAAGCCTTCACTATTCAGTATTCATATATACAGTCTGTATTCAGAGCAGCCTTTTTGGAACCTGTACAAAATATGAAGCAATTTTTAAGCCAAACTTTTGAGAAAATTATGCAAAGTATGTAAATATTTAGGATTTGTATAATATAAAGTATGAGCCGTGGTTATATAACGGTCTGGGTACTCAACATGAACATGTGTTCCATCTCGTCAAATTTTAAGGCTGTTTCTTTTATAGTGTTGCAACTTATTGCTTTTATTCGGCACTTTGCCTGGTGGGTAGGTTTCGAAAAATGAACCTGACGCTATACATAGATTGAATTTGGTACGGCTTAATGGTGAATTACTTCTAGTCTTCTATATACATTATGACATGATATACCTTGTTTCACCTGTTCAGCAATCATCATTTTTAATTTACTTTTGAGTTTGACCTTACCTTGCCCTATGATGGCTGTTTCAAATTTGGTGTAGATCTTTTAACCTTTTCGTAAAATCAAAGCGCTGAAAGGACTCAAGTTGTTCGGTATTGATCACTGGTTTTGTATTCAACACTTCCAGATTCACAGAAAGTACGAATCATTGTTGAACCATTAAATTTAACTGTGCAGTAAAGATTACTACCAGTATTGAGTATGTTATGCAGATAACGCTCAGATGTTGAACTATTATTAACTGATTCACCTACCTGTTATTGTTATTCTTGCGCCACGTCCGGAAAAAAATTATTTTCATATTAAGGTGATGTGGCTGTCGAAAATTGCCATAGAACTAATTTTTCTACCGAACAACTAAAAATGGAGAATCTCAAAATAATGCTCAAATTTCAAATTACACAATTTTCTGTTCAATTCAAGTATTTATACTGTTTCAAGGATTACTGTCTATATACCAGAATATTTACATTGATATAAGCAGCTCTCAATTTCTTCTTCACATACAATTATTGTATGATATTTGCCAGTCAGGCTACTCACGTCTCAAGTAGCTAATTACAATATTGACCAAAGCAACCCTTACTGTATTCAGAGCTATTTGCATAGAAACTCTAAAATCTACAGTTATATAATATTGATTTAGCCTCCAACTTTGACTACTCTCAAAAGATTTTATATCGGTATCCGCTAGTACCCGGCTGAAGGGTGTTGAATCCTGTATAACTCACCTTTACATAAAACATTATGTTCAGTGGCAATAAACAGTGACGTTTGAGATCTCGACAGGTACTTCAAGAACCAATTTATTTTTTGCACTAATCATTGTCACTGTTAAAAAGGAATAGTTATACATCGCTACTTTGTCATTAAGTTAAGTTCACCTAGGTAGTAGGAAAGACTTCAAAGTGATACTGACGTCATATGAAATATTGTGAGGCATTCAACATGGAAAATTGAAGTAGTTATTGTGTAAAGGATAAAAAAAGATCAAAATGAAGCATGAACTAAGTAAAATGTTTTATGGTTCGGTGTACGGCTGGAAAGTTATTTCACCTCTTGAGCATCTGACTTAAATTTCCATTTGTGGCTACACCATTCGTGAAAATATTCTGTCTGCTGCTCACTTAGTGAAATAACTTTTGATCTTACACCGAAACATAAATATCCTCTATATATATGAAGTTTCACTCATCACAGAAATGTATTCCACTGTTTGCTAGTGTTCACATTTTACATGTCTAGATTTTATACACATAATATACTTTATCTTACATCTTTTAACTGTTTTGTTGCCCATATAAGCACTGCTTTCATCGAGGCAGCCTGCCAAATGCCCTATATGTTATCTAGGTGTGTATAGTCTATAGGTTATATCTGTATATATATGGTAAATACCAGAGACGACCGCCACCCAGACAAGTATACTGCTATACATAAATATGACATGAAATAATGGGCGAAGTTAGTGGTCGAGGGGACGAGTAGCCTGACCTCTGATTTGAGGGTCACGAATTAGAGGCCTGCTTGGAGCTGAGTTGGATCGTGAACGTCACAATCCCTGACTTTGGTTCAAGTACTGGGTAGTAACTCAGGAAGCAGTCATTTAGTGTGATTTATATAAGTTGTAAAAACTTGTTTCACAATTGATGTAAAACAAATCAGTTCAAACTCGATGAAAATATAGGAATACTTAAATTGATCCTAAATATGAAATGTTTAACATAAATATGGACAATTTTAAAAAGATATTTAGATATTTGAGTCATTTATGACTTACTTACTAAATGAAAGGTACAAAAAGGTACAAAAATAATGGCAAAATTAAAGGCTCCTTCAAGTTTTTATTTTTATTGAAAAACAAGGTTGTTGTAATTATCCACATTTCATCAAAAACTGTTGACGTTAACAAAACTTGCTATAAGTACCGGTATGTGAAAAACTTATGTTTGAATCTATCGAATCGGCTTACTGGATAGTTGTATATATCTCGGAGATGACTGAATTTGTTTTGGTGTTCACTTCTGTTTGTAGTGTACTATATACTTGAGTGAAGATATTTATTACTGATTGGTAGATGACAGCATTCTATTCAAGATGCCAGATCAAACTTCGATCTTTAAATAAAACTGAATTAGCAATAATTGCAGGACAAATTGCAACAGATCTTTCATGAAAAATTATGTTTTTACATAACTGGAATGTTAGAATTGTTTGTTGTTGAGTGAGTTGTTTGTGTGTGATAAATATCGGAATTTATTCAGTTGTTGTGTTGGATTTTATTTGATGTATTTAATGCCATTTAAATAGTTTTATGATGAAGAATTTCCCGAATAAGCAGTTTGATATTTAAAAAAGATGAAATTTTAGTTCACCAATACACTCAAATATCAAATATATTATCATGGGATTTAAATTCTGTAGAAATAGTGTTGATACCTATGTGTAAGTTGTTACAGTGCAGGATGCTTATTATAATTTAAGATATGGGAATATAAAAAATAAATAGGGGTTCAGGGGACCTTTCAGTGCAGATTATAACTATAGTTAAAATTGATGCATTGCTTCTACAAGGGATTCAGTTACAGTTAAATCAACCTTAATGTAAGTATAGGGCTTATATGTGATTGGAAAAGGTTTTCATAATGATGTGAATTATTTCTGTACAATACTAAAGATCTTATATTCTGTGAATATTGAAACATGGTTTTCTTGTGGAGATTGTAACGAGGGTATGATGCAAAAAGACTGTCAATGTTCCTTCATATATACTGAGACTGACATACAGTAGTCTTGTATCAAACCCTGGATACAATGATTGACAGAAAATTGCTATAACATTATTCAGGGACAACATGTTACCAGAGTGAATCAATTTTATGAACTTCGAACGTTGATTAATGGTTTTATTAATTAATAATGAAGCCAGAACCTGTGTTGGATGAATTAAGTATGGATGTAAGCAATTCTCGTAAGGATTTAACTGTCAGTGTAGATAATGATAGAGTTAATGTTAAACCAAACGCTGATGTGAATGGAAACACTAGGCCGATGTATGCCGTCGTTCGACACATGAAAGGTACAGTATAACAATGTTATGTTGCTTGTTTTACTGAGTAGTGGACGATAAATTTGATTCTTTGCTTCACTTTGTAAATATGCTGTAGAACTTTCCATTTGTCACCCGTTGTTTTTTATCAAAGCAGAATTGCAACAAATTTGTTTGAGTATTTATCTATCATTTTGTTAAAAAACTGCTGTTACTAGTTGATTTTAATGCAGTCGAACTTCTGAATGTTTACATTTTCAAGATAGTAATCTGGGTGTGTTTGAATTGTGACAAATTTGTTTGAGCCTAATCGCTCATTTTGCCAAATATGGCAATAGAGCAGTGACCTATTAGAAAGCACGGATTGTATTTTATCAATGTAACAACCTGCCTGAAATTGCATATCTAATGTAACAAACTTGTTACTTATAGCGTAATGTACAGTGAATAATGAACTCAAATTTTAAGTGAATTACGGTAGATTATATACTAGATGTAAACACAAAAATTGTGGCTTTATTTTTTGCAAATTGTTCAGTAAAGTATAAGCCCTCATGGTTTTCCTTGAATTATATACTCACCTTGTATTCACATCACTACATTCCCTCAGTACATGTTATACATGAAGGTTAAATGTTTGAGATGGCTGCAAAGGTAAGTCTCTATGATAAATGTTCTCTGGTCTTCATTTCTTGTACTGGTGTTTTTATAAGAAATTAATTTATATGTAGCAGAATAGCTCATCATTTCTTGTTTGATTAATTTGAAGTAATTGCATGAAATATTGTTTATTACATTCCTTTAGGTAGAAGCAATGCTCTTAGATTTATGATCCTAGTAATCATGGTTAGTATGTTGCTGTTATGAAGATTGGAATAATTCATCGACTGAGTTGCAATTGAGTAAAAATTCTTTGGAAGGGAAGTAACTCTTATATCTGATTTTCAGTGTATTTCAAGATTTGTCTCTCTTGTATAATTTCAGAGCTTCACAAGCAACATCAAGATAAATTAGAAGACATTACAGGACGTTTTGATAGTATCAAACTGACTCTATCAGTAAGTGGAACTGGTTATTTATTTGCTTAACCCTTACAAATGAAGCATTTTAGAACAGTTATCATAACCAAACGTGATGTAAGACATCCAGTTTCATGTTTCTGGTATACATAAAAATATAGCCCTTTCCTTTAAAAGTTGTTTTTATGCCACTGCTATAAAACAAATGAGTTTCTGTCCATACTTTATCACTTTCTACTGTACAGTGTATGGTAAGGACAGTTCAGCATTATGATGATACTCTTCCTTCGTGATATTTATATTTATTGTAATTCCACCCAGATATATGGAAAATGTATTTATTTTTTGGCAACAATAAAAATTTCCTGAAGTTAGCTTTACTTTTCTCTATAGAGTGTCACATAAATTGCTTAGTTGGAACAGATGCGCATGCATAATTATAAAGTTTGTATGCTGAACAAGCTAGAAATCCTAGATGTCTCGTTAGGTCTAGTTTCTGGTTATTTTCTCATTCAATGGCAATTATGTTACAAAGTTAATGAGTATGACATTACTGAAGCAATCAAATGCTTTTTGTAGATCAAATCCTGATTTAGAAATAGTGGTTAGATTGCACTTGAAAGGAAATGATTAGGAAAAGTTTCAAAGACAATGGAACAAATATAGAATGAAAACTGATGACTCGGATTTGATCATCATTATGTTTCCTCGTTTTTTCATGTGAATCTTTTATTTGATGAAATGTTTTTCAGGAAAAAGTGGAGACATTGAAGAATGAATGTGACAGATTGAGAGATAGAGCTCGACATTGCGAGGAAGCTTTACAGAGAGATTCCGACTTCAAAGTTCAGGTAACCATAGTAACGGTTCTATTTTTTACCTGAAATGGCTAAATATAGACTGAGACAATTGGATAATTAGTCGACTCAAAGTGTTTGATGGTTGTGAACTAATAAATCTTATTATAAGTTTTAGCTTATGTTTTCTTGAAATAAAAAACCCAAGATTCCAATACTTGAACTTCTGGGAAAAGGAGGGGAAATATAGTTTTTCAAGGTCTGGGGGAATTGGTAAGGAATTTCAGAAAATTGTCATAAAAATTTGGAAAATGACAGAGAAGTGTCCTGGACTTTCTCATTTTATCTGACAGAAGAAATTTATTTTATGATATGCAAATATCTGTGTTAAAATTCATTGTTATGAGTATTTATGAATTCATTCTAAGCAGTGTTCGGTAATTCCCATTGTTGCAATAGGCGATCATCACACTCATCATTTCTAAATTTGTTTATCTATATCATCAATACGTTGTCATGGATACATGGTATATTTTCAGTGTGCGCTTGCCCCGTACAAGGATCTACCTCAGGAAATCGAGAGTTTGAAGATGGTTGTTGAGATGAGAAATGAGGAAATCAATAAATTACGTAACAATAATACAGAACTTAAGAAAAAGGTGAGGAAACCATTTCAGTCTACAGTGCGACTTCTCCAGAGTTACGCCCCTTTTATTTAAGAGATGGGCATGTTGACTGTTGTTGAGAGGTTTTTGATCTAGAGGTTAAATTTAAGTTACTTCTTACTGCAAAAAATATTGATAATGTTGATGCAGAGAGGTTGTTACTGAAGAGTGGGTCACTGTTGGGAAGTTGCACTGTACCCTGTATTGACTCATAATACAGTTTGCTTTGAGTTTAATTGTTTGAAATTTAATAAAGCAAATCATAACTTAAAGACCACCCCAATATTGAGACCACTTCAGAATAAGATCACAGTTTTCAAGTCCATTTTCACTATTTGGCTGTTTATTCAACCTTGATATTAAAACCACTACAATAAGAAGGCCAGTTTTCAAGGGTCCCAAGGGTGGTCGCATTATTGAACTTTTACTGTACAGTTATATTTAATTACAATTGTTTCATTGGTCTGTAAGTACATGTATGTGCTTATCATCATGCTCTTGTCTTTTACTGCATAAATAAGGAAAACAGTCAATGAAGCTTTTCGTATTAGATAAAATACTACATCGAGCAATCATAATTAACATTATTTACTGTATAAAACATATGTAGACGTTATGACATCATAACGTCAGCAGTCATTGTTTTGCCTTATAAGATAGATAAAGACTTCCCCGACCAAGTCAGTTCAAACAGTTGGCCATGCGCCAGTCAGTGCTAGAGATTCAGAGTTTGAATGAGATGATAATGCATCGAGATTCAATTGTTGTCATAGTTGTCAGTTGTTTGTATAGCTTACTAATGTTTGGAATCAACTGTCATGGTTTCATGTTAGATTAGATATCAACTTGCGTTTCTCAGCTTGAAATTTTGAATGTGAATGTCTTATGTGACTTTTGTTTGTTTTCAGCTTGAAGAGCTTCCTATTGCCCAGGAGAAGATTATCTCCCTTCAACAAAAGAAGGAAAACTTAGAAGCTATAATTAGCATGAAAACTGACCATGAAAAGTACGTTTGGTTGTTTATTGATGTTAATAATTGTTTTAATATTCTAGAATGTTGAACTTGCTTATATGGTAAGCCTTGTTGCAACTACATTTTTCACCTAAAGTTATTGTTTGATGATGAAATGACTGGTTTCAAGTAATGACTGGTTTCAAGTAATGACTGGTTTCAAGTTAAATTTCCTGCAGGTTTATTTCAAGATCAAAGTGGATTGATGTGGTGTTTATTAGTTTTGATTTTGTTTACTTGATTTGACTAAATGTGTGCACATTCAGTTCTGTAAACACGACCAGCTATGGAATTCTTATTGAACCTTTATAAATGTACCATAGTTGGTTATATTCTGATTATATCGAGCTCTTGGTAATAAATTGTTCATCGTGAAAAACATGGCCAGACGTCCAATAGAGTGCAAAACATAACATGCACTTCAATCAACTTCCTATAAGTAACGAAGATGGAAATAGCTGCTGAGAGATTGCATGACTGGTCACATGGATGGTCGTCAATTATATGATCAATATTAAGTTAATTAAAAGTTCATAACAATCTATGTCCTATCCTGAGATGATATAAGGTCTGGTTTTAAATAAATGCCTGTTACAGCTTGGGAGGTTTTAACGGTACATAGTCTCATTGTCTGTCAGTGCTAATTAATCATTTTATCAACTTTGAGAAAAAGTGATGGCAATGCCTGCATACAGAATCTGATGTACTCTAAAACGTTACATTCTAACTTTTCGTAATAAACTTACCTGGATCTACAAAACTTGAGTCTGATTCGGCAATTTCCTATGCTAGCACTAATTAACTTGGCATGTCTGTCCGGATAGAAAATACTGGTATCAGACACCTGAATTTGTGGTTTTGGGAAATAAATATCAGAAAAAGTGACAATGTAGTATGACGATGTGTTTGAAGGCACAGATTACCACAGAGATGTTGTCATATTTATGACTAAGAATATTTTGTCACAACAACAAGATAATGTACCTTTAATTATATACCAGTATGTAGAGATCTGAAGTTCTGTGGAAATCTTATAGTGGCTTACAAGTTTATTCAAGTGACTCAATTCATGTTACACATGACAATATTAACATTAATGCAAAATAAAAGTACATTCATTATGAGGAACTGGCTTTTCTAAGCAAAAATACAAGTAAAAAATCAAAGTTCACCGATTTCGTAATACGTCAGTATTCATTCAAATATATTTTCAAGGGGTCAATTTATACATACTAGTAGGTTGGGAGCAAATGCAGACTGCAAATACATATATTTATTATTCTCATTAAATGATAAATCAGGGGCATAACTGGGGCATTTGTGAGTATATGCAAGACTTTCTAGGGTGGGCCGGGCTAGGGGGGAATGAATGCCCACCCCCAACCTGCCTGAACCTTTTTTAAATTCTTTATCATCACATCTAATGCTTTTTAAAAACATATTTTGTCGACAAAGTTCCAAGATTAGCTGTTTTTGTTCAGATGAAAACTGACCACCCTTACTATTTTTATACCATTTTTGGCAGTAATTATTTTTACCGCACATGCATTTGCTAGCTATGCCCCTGATAATAACGAGGCTTGACATTATGATGTGCTACATCTTAAGAAATAGTATATTTAATTATATTTAACCTTGTATTTAATCATTTCTATCCTGAAAAATTGTGCCAGATGTTTACTATTGTAGAAATGATGTTTGTACATAAGGATGAGTTCATAGTTGATTCAAACTTTGATTGTTTCAAATTCTATTGTGTGTATTTACAGGGTCCTACACGAAAGATGTCAGAGTCTTATGAGAAAATATGACAAGGAATCTCGTGCCAACAAAAGACTGTCCATGGAATATGAGGAACTTATGTGGAAACTTTCCGAATCATTCAGTGAGACGGATCTCGGTTCCCAGGAAGCTTTATTCTATCAGAAGCTTGGAATGTCACCTACGGGCAGCGGGGAACCATCCTCTCCAGGACCAAGTAGAAAATTACGCACACCTAATGGGTCCGATAGTAGCCCTTCAAAGAGTCCGGGATATCGAAGAACTTTGTCGTCTAGTGTAGACGATCGTGAGGAGAAGAAGTTAAAACGTAGATCTGGTAATTACTTGTTGGATGAAAGAAAGCATCGCCCATCTAGTCCTCTTGCAAGACAAGAAGAGAACCCTTTGACAAAATCTTGGTCGCCTAGTTCCCAGTCTCCGTCCCCTACACAAACAGTAAGCAGACGGTCGGCGAACAAGATGTCTCAGTCGTGGTGTGTTGACATGGAGGTGTTGGATGAACCAAAGGAAAATGTCAGTAAAATTCCCCGAAGTCGATCCAGCACAGATAAAGGTGTGCGTAAGAGAATTGTAGCAGACGACACTGAAAGTGGTGATAATAGTGACTCTGACAAAGTTTTTGTTTCGCATGACGATTCAAACAGTTCACCAAGACTTAATGAATCAGGATTTTCTGAAAGTCTGAGATCCAATGGGATCTCAGAAAGTGAGGAAGAACCCGTATGTTCTAAACCCAGAATACGCAGGGACACGGTAACGTTACCTGATAAGACTGATGTGTTCAATGATGAAAATTCAAGTGCTCCCGCGTCAGAACATGTTCCATCAAGTTCAAATGATTCTGTAATAAATCAAGCACAGTCAGCTGAAAATTCCAATTCCACATTACCAGCTAGTGACAATGAACACATTAGTATTTCTGTACCAGTGCTAAATAAGGAAGAAACTGACAAAAAAGATAAAAAGTCACCCGGAAAAAGTCATACAGAAACCACTGTATGAAAGCAATCTATTGGAATTGAAATAAATTTCTTTGATGTCATTAAGCCTTAAAAATACGTCTGTTTCCAGAGACCCGATATACCCTACTATTTTACCCCCTCCCACTCACCCAGAGACCCGATATTCCCTAATATTTTACCCCCTCCCACTCACCCAGAGACCCGATATACCCTAATATTTTACCCCCTCCCACTCACCCAGAGACCCGATATACCCTAATATTTTACCCCCTCCCACTCGCCCATCACCACAATTTTTCAGGACTGAAAATTCTGAAAGTTGGATGCATTAATCTTTGTCCCTTACTATGTAAAATAAAAAATAAATAAAAAAACACAACCTTCAGATCCTACATTTTCCTGATGATACTGGAAACAGACGTTTTTTGAGACCTAATACATATTCATTAGATCTACCAGTATCTTGGCCTAACATATGATTGGCTATCATTCCATATTCTATATCTTTGAAGCTATGATATAAGTGTGATTGTTGTCAGAGTTACGGAATAGAAGACATGTAGTGGCATTTATTTCTGTAGCTATCAGATATAGGAATACATTATTTATTTGTAGAAATCTTCTGTATACTTTAAACGTATGGGACCAATACGATCTGCTTCCCTTGCTTGTCTGCTTTTGACCTTTGAACCCTTGTACCGTCTGCTCCTGTCAGATTTTTATTTTAAGGAAATAGTGTTAAATCTTGAGTGTTTTATTCAGTACAGTCGTTATTGTGTATGACAAAGGAAGCAAGATATAATTGCATTGGTCTTAAATATCTGTGAACTCTCTTGCAAGACATATTGATAAATGCTACTTAGCGTCTTAGCCGCATTCCATCCTGTTGAGAAAATGGCATCATGCCTTGGCAGAAACTTGTCATGTAGTATTTATCTTCATATCTCTAACAACTGAACAAATTTCTAGACTGTTGTAATGTTCAAAGCAAAATCTTTAGATGCCTCATAAAATTGTATGATCAATATATGTGTATTGTTTTATATCCTGGTTAGTTGCATAGCAATGCTTGTTTTCATCCAAACACCACCATTTTGAATTTCTGTGAAACAAAAGAATATTTCTAGCCTGAAATTTAGTGGTCATGAGTCATGAAAAAATATGCGGCCCAATTAGATGATGGATGCTGGAACTAAAAACAGTTAGTTATATGATATTGCTAGTCATTTATATGCTTAATTTCTCAACGTAATGCCAGTCTGTTGTGCTTTATTACTTCATTAAATTGTCTGTAAAGATGAACTCATAACAAATTGACCTCTTTGTCCTTGTTGAGGTGAAAGGAGATGTTTAAATGTGATACTGTGTGTGAATGCTTGTGAATGTAGTACTCTTCATGTGAATGCTTGTGAATGTAGTATTTGAATCAAGATTGTCATAATCTTTGCCAACTGAATGATGGAACAGCGAAGTTACATGACTGTGTTAATCCAACTCTGGCCAGTTTCTCGTTTTGACCATTATTGCTTACTTTGACTAAAAAATTGCTACACCAATGAAGCTAGATTCAAATGTAAGATTTCTGAAAAATGTAAAAACAAACGAGAAAAACTATTGGATTTGAGATCCCAAAACTTTCCCCTGTATTTGTTAGTAAGATTTATTTGAAAACTTCTGTTGTTGGGATATTATGTTTATAATAATGTGACTTTCGTTGCTATGGTAACAGATTATGATTGAATGAATGAAAGTATGCAAATTGGACCAAAATGACTGTGTGTTAGTGTGTTTATTGTATGTAAATGTAATTCATTGTGCCAAATTTTTCTTTGTCCATGATTCGTAATATAATTATGTACCAAATTCCTACTGATCAGATGATTGAATAAAGAATTTCATTTTATCACATTTTGGTCAAACATCTAACATTAAAACAATAATCTAAGTTTAATTAGCCATTGTTCACCACTTTTATGTCCTAACCACAAGATTATATAACATGTAGACAGAATAAATCATTTAGAAAGACTATCAGGACTCTACTCTGTTACAATATTGCCAAAAGTATGATTTTGTGGTGAGAAAATACAGAACAGTATTTCATAAGAACTTTTGTCTTTCTTGAGACAATTGCAGTTCCGATCTTGAGTATTTTCCGATAAGTTCATTATGTAACAGATAATAAAAGCTTTTACTGGGATTAGATATTGAAATGTCGTCGTTTTCTAAACATTCAAAGTCACATGGTTACTGTCTTCTATTAATATTTAAAAAAAGTAAATACAATTTCTTACTGAAAAGAAGATCATTGAAATCCAAGTTTAAAAGCTTTAAGAATTTGCCTTCTGCAATATTCGAGTATACCGGTACCCTCAGAGAGATTTCTCCGATTTCTAGTTTACCAAACTTGTCTGATCCTCTATGGAACTTGGTGATTGTATTTGTACATATGTCATTATTTTTAATTGGTTGTTATCAATGTATATGTCGTAGTTATATTGTCTATATCGTGTGGAGTATATACCTGGATGTTGTGATGTTTGATTTTCTAACGACACAATAATGTGCTAGTGTTTTATGTTTCCAAAGCTCGCCGCCTCTATTGTAAGCTCGCGTTTTACATATTTTGTGTATTCTATTCAGGAATAAGTCGTTGTTTGCATTTTGTATTGAAGAAAATTTTCACTTAGTTGTATAATTTACCTTTTTTCTCTGATGAGAAATTCTTGTTGAAAACGATACAAGTTTGTCTGCTGCTTAAATTATATGCAGATAAACTTGGATTCGTGTTTATCCCTTCGACTTACGATACCAAGTTACCATTATTGTAAATATGAATGTTCAATGAAGATATTCTATGTATATAATACAGTTATTGATTTTGGATCAATATTGAACTTTTTGATCAATTCCTCATTCTATTGGCATTTGTTGTGTTTTTATTTATGAAATATTATTATTATATCTACGTAATATATTTGATGTTGTTCGTTCATATTTCTTATTTGTTTGTCAAATGATACGGTTACTCATGCTGCCTTGTTATACCGGATGTATGTAAATCTGATGTTTAATTATGCAATTATGCTGTCATGGATTTAAGATATTGTCACTATGTTGTTTATTCAGTCTCATTGCTTCGATGCTGAATCTTAGTGAACGTTTGCTGGACATTCTATTTGAGGTTTAAATATGGTTGATGATAACACAACTGTGAGGGAAACTATTTTGTCCATGTGGGAGAAATCCTCTCGTATGGAGTGTATACTTTCATGTACAATTGAATAAAATTAACTGATTATGATTAAAACTCTGCCATCTTGGTTGTCTAATCCTGATAGAACAAATCCTGGCTTGGAAGGATAGAACATGTTTATTCATTTTCTGTATACAAAAATTACCTCTTTATCTTTTATTTCATTATTTATATTACAAACAAAACTGCCATATATATATTGTTCTATCGGACAGCCAGGTTTTAATGCTGTTCTGTTCAGTGATTTTGTGAAGTTGTTGTCCAAAATATAACTTGTTTAGTTCAAGTAATTGAAATCGATTTGATTTAGAACAGTTTATAAAATAATACCAGAACAGATAGCTGCCTCAATTCAATGTGAAACATTAAATATGGGTTCTGGGGTTATAAAATCTCAGTTTTGAGACCAGTCTCAAATTCTAAGCCTCTGATTGGTTGATTCTTGGCCCCATATCCAAATTGACCAATGGGAAGGCTGCATTCTGAGACTGGTCTCCAAATTTAATGTATAGTTTGGAACTGGATTTGTTTCTGTATTCATTTACTTCAATATGTTTGTTTCATATTTAACCTCTTGGTGCTGCATTTATGAAATTAACGTCTTTTAAGTTGATAGTATTGTCATTATAGTTAGAAAGGATCTCTTATGTTGAGTTGTGATATATCTGTGTTTATATTATTTCTATAGATTTTTGTGTTCTAGTGACTGTGTGGAATGGATGATGGATGTGACGGTGTATCACAGACAAATATTGTCAAATGATGGATGTGACGGTGTATCACAGGTGTATCACAGAAATCAAACTATGGCACTAGTATTCATAGGAAATTATGTTTTGAAAATTAAAATAGAATTATTTCTTTATAATGTCACCGTGCTGATGCGGGCAATTTTTAGTTGCGTTTTAATGACGTAGAGTATATGTTAAAACATTTTGGGTTGAATTTATTCCTTAATTGTTTTTTCTTCCGTTTTCTGAAACTTTCAATTTGGTGATTTTGTTATCAATATTTGCAAATTTTATTGCAATTGATGTGATGTTTTGCAGTATCCCAGTGATACTGTATCTTGGCTGTTGAGAAAAAAAATCACCAATTTGTTTGTTGTTTTACAAAATTCCAAAATACACACACTTTCTAATTAATTGACTGTCTCACTTTGATCAGCTTGTCTATCTCCTGATCAGTCCTCGGTAATAGAATTTGATTGACCATGTTTGTCTGTGATCTACACGCTCACATGATTGAACATTTAAATAGGTTTTAATTACAACATTGATTGTGGCAGCAAGTAGCTTGCTTATATTGACAAATAAAATTCTAAACATTGAAACCTTGACATTGTTGTATATTTTATGCGCTCCTAGCTGTACCTGTAGCTGAAGAACTGCTATCTCTTTTATAATCTTACAAGTAATATGAGCTACCGAGCTCTGGTATATACAACCAACAAGGTGTCCACTAACAGATACATGTATGTACCTGGGGCCTTATTTATAAACATTATAAGACTGAAACTTAGACTTTGATATGTTAAATGTTTCTTTAGCTCATACGTTGACACTTGTGATAACAACATACATGTAATTAAACTTGGCAAACGTGTACCATAGGTAAGCACAATTATTCAGAAAAAATATTTTTCTTTAAGATTCCATGAAAACAATATAGGCTGGTATTGTATAACTTTTTCAAATATAAAAATAAAGTCCTGTTTTGAGGAATACGAAAAATGGGTCAATGCCGCTACTGGGATTCGAACCCGGATCCACAGATTCTAAGTCTAAGTGTGAGTTTCAGTCTTAAATTGTGTGTGAATACAGTACCTGGGCTTACAACAACTCCTAGTACTATTCTTTAAAATTTACTTGTTTTACGTCCATTGTAGACTAAGTTTACAACTTATATTAATTAATCTTGATTACTGCTTCCTGGCTTACTAACCAGTACTCGCACCTTAGTCATGGATTGTGAAGTTAGCTGTTCAACCTGCCTCAGGGTGGGACTTGAACCCTTCACTTGTCATGCGCTCGTGTCACTCAACATCTATGTGTCCCTTATACGACATTTTATACACCGAGAGCCAAGTAAGGGAGAATGCACTCCCAGTACTTTGATACTTACACAATTGTTGGTGGAGCCTGATCCCGACATTGTTCGGGTTAGTCTTCGTTCGTTTCCGAGAATTTCCGTAGACAAAAATATACAAACAGCAGTTCCTTTAAAACTATTAGTATACATGTTACACTTCCCCACCACCTCCCTTGCTTGTGTTTGATATATAGATTTCCTTAATATATTTTAAAAAGGTTTTTAAAACTTGCATATATTAAAGTGAGGTTATTCAACATTTTTAATGACACTTAGTTTGTTTGTTCCTGCCTGATTGGTAGGGTTCGAAAAATGAGCCTGGCGCTAATCATAGATAGCATTTTGTATGGCCTAAAATATACCTAAAACAGTAAATATTTGGCGGAACGAAAAACACAAATCTACCAAAATGTACCCACATCTAAGTGTAAACTCTAATCATTTTCTATCAAACTTGGTATTGCCAATAATAACAATCGCTAATCATAAATTGGCATTTGAGCGTGGAGGAAGACTTTAGATACAGATCTACGTTCTCGTACGTCACTTGTATAATGTTCAACATTGTGGGTAGATATTTAACACGGTGTGCGCTTTAGGACTTCTAACAACTGGAACCTGGTATACATCAACATACCGTTGAAGTGTTGTTAACTTCTGCACGTTTACAGTTATCACATGACATTGTCACCTTCCAACTTATTTTCTTCTTACAACTACTTACAGTTAGAATCTGCTTTTGATCAGTGCAATTATTAGCACGTTGCTAGATGCATGACACGTTGCTGGTAGCATGACACGTTGCTGGTAGCATGACAGCTGTATTAAGTAGCAATAATGCTCAGTACTGATCGTAATTAAATCTATCTTCTACTTGCTAAAGAACTTTGCTATATACATGTACTGATTACTCAATATCGGTAAATAATACCACAGAACGACACTGGTTGTACTCCTGACGTGACTTAAATTGTTGGTTGTTACGTATAATCAGCTGACAGGCTGACTATCATTTCTAGGATAATTTTGCTTGTATTTGATTAAAACATATGGTCTGTGAATGGTATTCTCTGGAACTCTTGAAAACTAATCTTCTTATTGAGGTGGTCTTACTATTGAAGTTGAATAAAGGGCTATTGACAGAACCTCGCTGTCTGCAACCTTGTCTTGCCACTTGGTGTTGAGGAGTTAGCGGAGACAACTCATATGGAAGTGGTTAAGTTGTCTAGCATGGCGAGCATAAACAGTCCAAGACTCACTTGCATATAGCAGGATGGTAAGTTCCACAGCTCTGTAGACTTTGAGCTTAGTTTCTATGCTACCTTGAGAGAGTGCTACCTAGGTAAGTGAACTTGTCTACAGCCTGCAGGATGCTTGCCTTGACCTTTATGGATGGGATTGTGTATGGCTTTCCAGGCGCTGGATGATGCAGTATCTCGGTCTTCTTTGTACTGATGGTTAGACCAAAATTGTCACAGTCCCTCGAAAACTGCTCCATGTTTCTTTGCAGGTGATGTTCAGAATTTTCATTCAGAGTTTGCCATCCGTCCTGTAGCGCATTTCGATTCCCGGTTCATCCTCCCCAAGTGATTCGGTTAACATTGCAGATAACATCATGCTGAACAGGGTTTGAGCAAGGACACAACTCTGCTTGACACCATTGGTTACTGCAAAGTCGGGAGATTGTCCATTGTTGTCTATCACATGCACCATCAAACCATCATGGAACCGTCTGACGATGGTGATGAAGCGGTCCGCACATCCAAATTTGGCCATTATTTTCCAAAGCTTAGCTCGGATGACAGTGTCGAAGGCTTTTGTCAGGCCTACAAAGGCAGTGTAAAGGTCCTGGTGCTGTTCTTGGCATTTCTTCTGAAGTTGACGGTCAGCAAACACTAGGTCAACTGTTCCTCTGCTTGAACGGAAACCACATTGGCTTTCTGGTAAGCAGCCGTTTTCTAAATGTCCAATTACTAGTAGTCGGTTTAAAAGAACACGGGCCAAGATCTTGCCAGCAATGCAAAGGAGTGTGATTTCTCTGTGGTTGTCGCATGATTGCTTGTTGCCTTTGCGTTTGTAGAGATGAACTATGGAGACATCTTTAAATTCCTATGGCAGGACACCCTTTTCCCAGCATGTGTGGAACAGCTCTAACAGTTTGGATGTTAGAGTGCCCCTCCAGTCTTGTATATCTCCGCAGGAATGACATCTGAGCCTGGCGCTTTCCCGCACGACATTTGCTTGATTGCCTTATCTACTTCTGCGAGAGATGGGGTGTTGTCAAGAGATTTGTTGGTCTCTACTTGGGATAGCCTAGCTATTGCATCATCGTTGATGGAGGATGGTCTGTTAAGTACAGAGTTGAAATGCCCAGCCAACCTGTCAAGAATCTTCTCTTTTTCTGTAATGAGAGATGAACCATCAGCGCTTAGCAGAGGAGATGAGGTCTGAGGACCGTACACTGCACGCAAGGCGTCATAGAAGCGCTTAATGTCATGCATGTCTGCATACCTCTGGATTACCTCTGCCTTGCTTCTGAGCCACGTGTCCTGCATGATGCGTAGTTTGGCTTGTACTGTCTCTCGCATGTTTGTAAATGCCAACATCTTACTGGCAGAAGACTGGTCTTTCTGGTGTTCCGAGGAACAGCCTGTGTTTCCCCTCCAGGAGAGCTTGTATTTCTGTGCCGTTTTCGTCAAACCAGTCTTTATGCTTTTTCTCTGAAGTGCCGAGAGTCTCAAGTGATGTAGCGTGGACCGAGTTTCTTAGCATTGACCAGTCAGACTAAGCAATTTATAATTGCACATATACCAGAGAATTCTGTTTTAATATGTACAGAAATACTTGTAGTATCTTCGGTTCATAGACTGACGACAGTTTTATCGTCATGAATGAGTAATGAAATAAATATTAAATAGTGAAGGTTGAAATCAGTATGTGCAGTTTGTGATGTGAGCGATTAGGTTTCGAGATCTCGTTTCTTCTCCTATCATATTATCAATGATCGTTGAGGGAATTTCGAACAAATATAATAAATTACAATAATATGTCGACTGTATCCTGCCTGCTGACATTGCTATAATATGTCGACTGTATCCTGCCTGCTGACATTACAAATAATGACATTTTACTCTCTGTTTTAACTCTTCTTTTATTAATATTTCGCTTTATTACGCTTTTATCTGAGATAATGTTTTATTAATCAATAACAGGATTGGATTCGCTTTATTCAAGAGAAGGTCATCCTCGCTTTTTGTCGGCCTCTGACTGGTGATTTTACAACTCCGCCCTATGAAACGCCCATTTGAATAAATGAATGTCATTTTGTGTGGTTGTCTGATGTGATTGTGGTCAAGTCTGATTGATAAACCATATATTGTTATGATACAATTTAGCTTCTAACCAATTAAAGGAAGCCATATCATATACATGTAGCAATGATATACCGGGTATTATCACACATAGAATATAACCCAGTCGCAATTTAGCTTCTAACCAATTAAAGGAAGCCATATCATATAGCAATGATATACCGGGTATTATCACGCATAGAATATAACCCAGTCGCAATTTAGCTTCTAACCAATTAAAGGAAGCCATATCATATAGCAATGATATACCGGGTATTATCCCACTCAGAATCTAACCCAGTCGCAATTTAGCTTCAAACCAATTAAAGGAAGCCATATCATATACCAATGATATACCGGGTATTATCACACATAGAATATAACCCAGTCGCAATTTAGCTTCTAACCAATTAAAGGAAGCCATATCATATACCAATGCTATACCGGGTATTATCACACATAGAATATAACCCAGTCGCAATTTAGCTTCTAACCAATTAAAGGAAGCCATATCCTATACCAATGATATACCGGGTATTATCACACATAGAATATAAACCAGTCGCAATTTAGCTTCAAACCAATTAAAGGAAGCCATATCATATACCAATGATATACCGGGTATTATCACATTCAGAATCTAACCCAGTCGCAATTTAGCTTCTAACAAATTAAAGGAATCCATATCATATACCAATGCTATACCGGGTATTATAATACATAGAATATAACCAAGTCGCAATTTAGCTTCTAACCAATTAAAGGAAGCCATATCCTATACCAATGATATACCGGGTATTATCACACATAGAATATAACCAAGTCGCAATTTAGCTTCTAACCAATTAAAGGAAGCCATATCATATAGCAATGATATACCGGGTATTATCACACATAGAATATAACCCAGTCGCAATTTAGCTTCTAACCAATTAAAGGAAGCCATATCCTATACCAATGATATACCGGGTATTATCACACTCAGAATCTAAACCAGTTGCAATTTAGCATCTAACCAATTAAAGGAAGCCATATCATGTAGCAATGATATACCGGGTATTATCACACTCAGAATATAACCCAGTCGCAATTTAGCTTCTAACCAATTAAAGGAAGCCATATCATATAGCAATGATATACCGGGTATTATCACACTCAGAATCTAACCCAGTCGCAATTTAGCTTCTAACCAATTAAAGGTTCGTATTTCTCTTGGCAAGCTTCACTTAAATCATTGCAAACTGCCATCAAATTACATATTTATGGAAGCTACTCTCTGGAACAACGATTCTAGCCAGCGTTAAATCAGACGCAAGATATTCTACATCGAGAAACCGATTGCGCAAATTGAAACTGGCGTTCAGCATGACATCACATGTTATTGGCGACAAACTCGCGTCAGTTGAAGATGAAAGTATTGACTCGAAACTATAGCTAAAGATGTATTGTGTGCTGGACATATAAAGATGTAAAAAATATATAAAAAATGGTGATTCTTAATACCGACAAACATCCAGATATTGTGAATGTAGTTGTGGGCGGTTCGGTGTTTGTTACAACCATGAAGACCTTACGGTCAGTGCCGGACACGAGACTTGCGAATATTTCACCAAATTCGCCGGAATTTTTACCGGACCAGAACGTCTTCTTTTTCGACCGAAATCCGGATTTATTTAATTGTATTCTTGATTTTTATCGCACCGGGGAGCTGCATATACCTAAACATATTTGTGGAGCTGCGATTAGAAATGAACTTGAGTTCTGGCAGATTCTACCTGCAAGTATAGCGGACTGTTGTGTGTCCAATCTGTTTAAGTTTGAAGATGAACTTGAAGTGACAAACAATCTGCGGCGTCAGTTTGAATCTAGAAGTATGTACATGATGTAGATATTCATTTTGTATATTAGTAAATATTTTTATGATGAAATTCCATATGTACATATATCCAATTTAATTTTATTCTAAATTGTGTATATAGATACTCATTTTATATATTAGTAAATATTTTTAGGATGAAATTTCATTTGTATGCTGAATCGTGCATTTTACTTGGCTTTTATTGATAATTGGTTTTTCTATGAGCCTTTTATTATTTGAACCAAAATTTCTAGGGCATATTTGAAAAATAATGATTTTTTATTCTCTGTGTAAATTTATTATTGTGTGAATTTTATTATTATTGTTATCATTTAATATTACTTTTATATTATTACTAGATCCTAAGAAAAACCTAATTAACTCCTTACTCAGGGATTCTAGGTAAAGAAAGCATACTTTCACATACATCATATTCCTTGAGGTGCCTTGCATCTTATTTCGAAAGAAAGATACAGTCAGACCTCGTTTATTCGACAACCTTCTCTCCGAATACTTGGTATCATCCGAAATGAATTTCAGGTCCCAATGTATCTTCTTAGGAACGTCGAATTGAAATTGGCTTTTCGAAACCATGCATTATTCGAAATAAAATTTCAGACCTGCGGAATTCGACTGTATTTCTATATAAGATTGACAGACAATCTGGCTGTAAACCCAATGTAAGAAAGCCGACACAAGTCTCATAAAATCGCTAAGTGTATTATTTATAATATAATACGGAATACCAGACAACATACTGTACGTTGGAAAGACTAAAATCACACATACCTTGTCTACTACTCTCTTTTAGTAACTTCAATACGAGTGCTAATTGATTTAGATTTTTCATTTGTGAATGTTCTGAGTACAAACTCGATCATGTTGTCTTGTGAAGTAGATAAAACATTATATTTTGTACCAAGTTTTCCCATTCATCGACACGCGGCATGGTATGAAAGCGATCAAAGTGACCTGATACCTGTGTATCAAATTGCGATCTTTCAGTAAACCGGACAGGACGGTCAAACCCATTTATTCTGATGACTATTTTATGAAAATAACTTCGAGGTTTAAAATAACACGGTCTCCAAGGACTTAAAAATAGAATAAAATCAATTTTTTCTTACATTAATGATCAGAAATGAAAGCGAATATCACCGTTTTGTTGAACTTTGATATCATTATCGTGGCAAACGGCATCAACCATCCCGCGGCAGGGACTTAAAAAAAATAGAAGGTTTAATATTACAGTTTATAATGTTTGCCTTGTGGGAATATTTCAAATAATGTTGTAATTAAGTACGGACGAAAGAAAACAATATTCAATACAGTAACAATATAAATCATTCTATTTCACCTCGCTCCTTTCATTGTCCGACACTGATGTTTATTTTTGTTCCACATTGTATAAGGTATTCATTATCTCTTATATCGTCGTTCACAGGTCTAGAATACTCAAAAGAAGAACTAGAGAGAAGCAAATGGAACCGAATTAAGAATATTCTCTGGAGTGTAATGGACAAACCCAACTCGTCCAGGCTTGCAAGGGTAAGCTCTTCTATGCTTCTGTTCAGTAATTTCTACAAAAATGATTGAAAGCGAACAGGAAACTCCACATACACCGTGTACAGCCACACCCCAATGCTCCACATACACCGTGTACAGCCACACCCCAATGCTCCACATACACCGTGTACAGCCACACCCCCAATGGCACGAGTACTGACCGTGATCACTTTTCTTAATGTTAAATCTGGTCATCTTCAGATGTTAGGGTAAATGATGTACCGGGGTATTTAAGTTCACAGTTTACGAGTTATTCAGATACCCGAACTAAAATATTTACTGCCGATTCTCGTATTTGAACAATTACGTATGTATGGTTTACGAGTTCTACTTATCCAGATTTTGAACATTTTTGTAATAAACGGTTTATAACCAGTCTATATCTGTATCATTATTATGATAGTTGGTTTAACATTAGTTAAAATCTTGAATATTGTGTAAGAGATGGTTTAACATCAGTCGAAATATTGAATCTTTTTGTAAGAGTTATTTTACCATAAATTGAAATCTTGAATAATTTGTAAGAGACGGTTTAACATCAGTTAAAATCTTGAATATTTTGTAAGAGAAGCTTTAACATAAGTCGTTATCTTGAATATTTGGTAGGAGACGGACAAACATAAGTCGTTATCTTGAATATTTTGTAAGAGATGGTTGAACATCAGTCGTTATCTTGAATATTTTCTAAGATGGTTAAACATCAGTTGTAATCTTGAATATTTTGTAAGAGTTTGTTTTACATCAGTCGTAATCTTGAATATTTTGTAAGAGTCTGTTTTACATCAGTCTTAAACTTAAGTATTTTGTAAGAGTTTGTTTTACATCAGTCGTAATCTTGAATATTTTGTAAGAGACGGTTTAACATTAGTCGTAATCTTGAATATTTTGTAAGAGATGGTTTAACATCAGTTGATTTCTTGAATATTTTGTAAGAGACGGCTTAACATCAGTTGAAATCTTGAATATTTTGTAAGAGATGATTTAACACCAGTCGTAATCTTGAATATTTTGTTATTTTACCATAAGTTGATATACGTATACTCATACCTTGATTGGTATTGTTCTTCTTCGAATTCAATTAATGCAATTAGACAAAGAGGTTACGTAAATGAGGCTGGGTTATATAAGGACGTATTTCCATTATACCGTATTACTTTCTAGAATATTGATGTGTCTTGGCTCTGTGATAAAATATGAACGAAAACGTCGAGCAGGTATTGCAACATACAACGTATACAGCACAGGAGATTGTCACGAGTTATTTCCCTTTGTCCCATCTAGAGTTCTTTCCCTTTGTCCCATCTAGAGTTATCTCCCTTTGTCCCACCTAGAGTTCTCTTCCTTTGCTCCTTCTATATGTATACATGTATATTCTATAGAAAGGACAAAGGGAGAGAACTCTGGATGGGATAAAGGGAAATAACTCGTGACACTTACCTGTGAAATACAGACACATCAAACACACAAGGAGACACGCACATATACACACAGTCGGACCTCGTTCATTCGAATTCATCGGGTCCGAAATTTATTTCGAATAATACATGGTATCGAATAGCCCATTTCAATCAGATGTGCCTAAGAAGATACATGAGGACCCGATATTTATATTTCCCTATCGTGTGGCATGAATGTCCCTATCGTGTGGCATGAATGTCCCTATCGTGTGGCATGAATGTCCCTATCGTGTGGCATGAATGTCCCTATCGTGTGGCATGAATGTCCCTATCGTGTGGCATGAATGTCCCTATCGTGTGGCATGAATGTCCCTATCGTGTGGTATGAATGTCCCTATCGTGTGGCATGAATGTCCCTATCGTGTGGCATGAATGTCCCTATCGTGTGGCATGAATGTCCCTATCGTGTGGCATGAATGTCCCTATCGTGTGGCATGAATGTCCCTATCGTGTGGCATGAATGTCCCTATCGTGTGGCATGAATGTCCCTATCGTGTGGCATGAATGTCCCTATCGTGTGGCATGAATGTCCCTATCGTGTGGCATGTAGGTCAAGTAGTTTGGTTTTCCGCATATTTATTGTTAGCCCTCATAATATATAACTTTCATTGGCCGTCTTGTTCTTGTGGGTTACAATGACTCGTGTAAAGCATACATTTGTATTCTGAAAAATGTCTTGTGATAGGGTAATACTGTATGATAATCATGAGTATTTCCATGGTCACGGCAAACCGGAGCATTTCCATGGTTACGGCAAACCGGAGTATTTCCATGGTCACGGCAAACCGGAGGATTCCATGGTCACGGCAAATCGGATTGTTTCCAAGGTCACGGCAAATCAGATTGTTTCCATGGTCACGGCAAACCGGGGTATTTCCGTGGTCACGGCAAACTGGAGTATTTCCATGGTCACAACAAACTGGAGTATTTCCATGGTGTCGAGAACTCAAAACTCTGATGTTATGCGCTACAATGCGAACATTACTGAGTAGCAGACTAAAATCAATTCTGTTAAAAAAACAGTCCCGATAAATGTCCGTGACATTCTGTTCCATATTGCCGACAATAACAAGCAATCCCCCGCCGTTATGTCTAAATATGTCCCATAACCTCGCCGGATTTCAGTTGCACAATTATTTATCAATACTTAAATCACACACTGACTTCCTCATCCCTTTAATGACAGATAACAAGATGGCTGAAGTCAATAGTACTTGACATCGTCACTGTGAAAAGTGTGAACATGCTGTCCGCATCAAGTGGCTAGATAACAATTTTCTGAGTGAATTTCCTCATTGTAATAATTTTAATGAGAAAAACAAGATTTAAGGATGTTATTAAAATGCCAAATTAACCAGTAATAGTAATCGCTATAGTCGATGTTTTCTATCGAGATATAAATAACCGGTCATGTGCTTAGCGTTTCGAAGGTGGCTCAGTGGTTAACGCTGCTGACTACAAATCCGTAAAACAGAAATGTTTCCTAACATAGTACTGGTACGTAACCAGGAAAGTACTGGGTAAACTGGGTCTCATTGGCGTTATGCAGTGACCGTCTTTGGCTTCAAAAAAGTGTCTGTTTGGATTATACTGCTCTACCGGCAGATAAATTTCCCCCTTAGGCTTCAAAACGTTCATTTATGGTGTGCATGGGACATACCGGGTCGACCGAAATACATGTGCCATAAAGTGCATTAGATAAAATGCGCGGCGAGTGTCGATCTAATAAACACAGTAATTTGCATGTTTTGCGTTTCGAAATGCAATTGAAATGTCAATAAAGTTTTCGTTTTGATAATCCCAATTCGTTACTGACTTAGCTGTATACTTTTGTAATTTTGCATTTTGCTTAAACAGTGTAAGCAATCGTAGTGGGTGAATCGAATTTGTCATATTATATCAATCAGGACTTCGTTCCAACAAGAATGAGAAAAGGACTAAAAGAATGTAGTCGTTTTGCATGAAGACTTTCGAAAGGTCCCAAAGGTACTTTTTGATATTATTCAATGAAAGTGGGACAATTGAATTTTCAAAATGTCGCTTAGAATTGCAAAACCAGTAACGCGTAACCATTGACGTGGTATTTGGAATTATAATGAAAGTCATGATTAAGATAAATCCTATTACATACACAGCTGGACGGGCAAACAATTGGTGATTGGGAAAATAAATAAGATACGAATCATGTTACCATGATCGATTAGCGTCCTTTCTATAATCGTTGTGGCTGACATGGAAATTATTTTTGTCGTCAATTTATAATCACAATAAAACTAAAATAATTAGATAAACATTGACACCTCAGTTTCACGCTGATACAATAAATTACTTTTGATAACTTATCTTAAAATATCGCTGTATGCCTTTTGCTCATATATTATTGTTATTGTACGTAGCCGCCGTGAGGAGAATTAGAATGACTACACGCTCGCTCAGAGTGATTGCAACATGACTACACGCTCGCTCAGAGTGATTGCAACATCATTGTTTTCGTATTGATTTCTGCACGGTTGAAGGATTGTGACAACTCTCAAATCAATGTTATACGATTGCAACAACCACCACCATGTCGACAACAACAATAACAGCAAAATCATTATCAACAACAACAACAACCTCAACAACACAGCAACACACTTCGCTACAGCAGCAACATCAGCAACAAACATCTCTACAGCAGCAACATCAGCAACAAATATCTCTACAGCAGCAACATCAGCAACACACATCTCTACAGCAGCAACATCAGCAACAAACATCTCTACAGCAGCAACATCAGCAACAAACATCTCTACAGCAGCAACATCAGCAACAAACATCTCTACAGCAGCAACATCAGCAACAAACATCTCTACAGCAGCAACATCAGCAACAAACATCTCTACAGCAGCAACATCAGCAACAAACATCTCTACAGCAGCAACATCAGCAACAAACATCTCTACAGCAGCAACATCAGCAACAAACATCTCTACAGCAGCAACATCAGCAACAAACATCTCTACAGCAGCAACATCAGCAACAAACATCTCTACAGCAGCAACATCAGCAACAAACATCTCTACAGCAGCAACATCAGCAACAAACATCTCTACAGCAGCAACATCAGCAACAAACATCTCTACAGCAGCAACATCAGCAACAAACATTATTATCATGGACGTCATCAACGTTAGTGACAACAACAACATCAACAACACAGCAACAAACTTCTCTGCAGCAGCAACATCAGCAACAAACATTATTATCATGGACGTCATCAACGTTAGTGACAACAACAACATCAACAACACAGCAACAAACTTCTCTGCAGCAACAACATCAGCAACAAACATTATTATCATGGACGTCATCAACGTTAGTGACAACAACAACATCAACAACACAGCAACACCAACAGCTACAAGAACATAATTACAAACATCAGCGACAGCAACAACAACATCATTATGAACAACATCAGTAACAACAACAAATTTTCAACAGCATTAGTACTATAACAACACGTAATGAATGTCCTAAGCACTTTAGGAGCCTATTAACTTTAAATATTGATTTGTAGAAGTGATACGACTTGTAATATTTCAGTTTATTTTATTTATTAATGAAACGTTATATCCCCTCGTACGTTTCATTTACAATTTGTAGGCTAATTGAAACCCAATCACTGAAATAGCTTCCTAACGCTTGCTTAATTGTGTTTTTCTCTTGATCTAAATCGAACGATAATTCTTTTGAGGTTAATCGAATTCAACTTACCTGATGTCGATACTATGTGTATAATTGTCGCTATGTGATCGCATGAAAATATCATAATATGACATACATGAGTGTGTTTAAGGTATGCGCCTTATAGGAGCGGGAGGTCGAAGGTGCGAATCTTGTTAGGGGTCCATTCTGATTTGGACAGTTGGTGAGCTGCCAGCTAGTTAAATAATGGTTACCGTGTGCTTACCTGCCTGGTGTCAGGCATTAACGGATATGAATCGGGAATTAAATGTACTCAGAATGTAGGGGTCTCGTTAATCAGAAATGACTGGCCCTTTAAGTAGGGGTGACACTTTAGTCAATTAACGCATTGTCTTGCAAAATGCAATAAATTGGCAGAATAAATGTCTTAATTTGAACCTCAAAATAAAGTCATCAGTAAACTCCCCACTAGAGCAAACTAATGTTTTCAAAAAATACAAGCAGTGAACAAAACCTTACATTTGGAGTCATTTGAAGTACGGTGTGTTTATGAGACAACGGTTGTAGTTACTGTTCATAACGATGTTGCCTTAAACAAGACACTTCGTCTGCTGGAAACTACGCTGAATTCCTATGCAAGAAAGACTACAGCATATAAGTACACTCAACCCTCAACAATAAGACCACCCTGGGACCCTTGAAAACTGGTCTTAATTTTGAGTTGGTCTTATTATTGAGGTTGAATAAAGAGCGGAACAGTCAAATATACTTGAAAAGTGTGGTCTTAATTTGAGGTGGTCTTATTATTGAGTTGGTCTTTAAGTGAGGTTTTACTGTACTAGTTTAGACAAACTTACATCCAGTGTGAAGCAAGTTATTACCACTTCTATTACTTACTATTGATCACTGCCTCCTGTGTTAATAACCAGGCCTCTTGTTCATTAATATCAGGATCAAGATCGGATCAATGTATCCTAAACTTTAGGCTCACTTGATCGTGATCTCTTTTTTTGGCGTTCACAAAGCTGAAACTGATCGCGATCAACTGAGACAAAAATCTGGCTAGAAGTTGATACTGATCCTGACAATCAGACTTATGTTCCTTTGTGAATACTTGCGCTTAATTGTGAAGTTATCAGTCCTATGTGGGATTTAAACCTATAACCTTCCGATCAGGAGGCATGAACCCTGGGCCACTAATCATTAAACTTGTGTATGTGAAAACGTAAATTATTCAGTCAAATTTCTCTATTGCAGGCTTACAGTATTATCTACATGATTTTTGTCGTCATCACGTGTATGTCGTTCATTCTCAGTACCCACGAATCATTCAGGATCACTATTGAGGAAAAGGTGGAAATCAATGACACGTTTAGCCAGTCACTGTATGATTATCTTCTGGACCAACATCAGAATCCCAAAATAGCTCTCCTAGGTTCCACACACCTTCGTCCGAGCCTTCAATACGTCAGCAACATCTGCGCGCTGTTCTTCATGGTTGAGTTGTTACTTAGGTTCGTGACGTGTCCGAATCGACGGAAGTTCTTTATGAACTGGCTGAATGTTGTAGACCTTATCATCGTGCTCTCCCTGCTCCTCACCACCATCATGACCCTGATTGGAGGATTCTATACCACAAGATATTTACTGTGGTTATATGTTGTTGGTCAGAGTTTTATCATATTGCGTTTGTTTCGTCTGTTCCGTTTCGCGAAACATTTCAGCGGACTGAAGATAGTCTATCTGGCACTCAGAGCGAGTTTGAAAGAACTAGGACTGCTTTGTCTGACATTCGTTATAACAACGTCTCTGTTTGGAGCTCTCATATTTTATGCTGAGTTTTATACATCAACAAGACTTGATAATGTACCAATAGGTATATGGTGGGCAATCGTTACCCTGACAACCGTTGGTTACGGGGATTATGTACCGGTGACTACCCCTGGTTACTTGGTGGGGGCGCTTTGCGCGATGTGCGGATTACTTTTGCTATCTATGCCAATAGCTGTCATTGCAACAAATTTCAACGATTATTACTCGCAAAATAAAATCAGAGAAAAGCAACTTGCGCGGAAAAGAGATATATTCAATAAGATAAAACATTTGTTTAAAAATAGAAACGTTGTTAACGTTATGCATCTTGACCCGGTGCACTCTGCGACAACACCACGTACTAGAGACGTTAACGTGAACGCTAACGGAAGCGGAAATGACTCGGAAAACTTGCTGACCAATGGTATTGTAGCATCCCCGAGATTAATGAACGCCGCCTTTAAACAAGCTGCTTCAAAAGTTTTAACGAATAAACTTCCAGATGAAACTTGATGGCAATAATGATCGGATACATTTTTGTGAATGATGCCAACATGGCCGACTGTACAGCCGAGATATCCGCCAGGAATTAAAGTTGTATACATGTACAATAAATGCCGTGTATACGGTCAGATCGGCTTTTTTTAGTTTCTTAGAATTTCTGGCGTTAATGTTCATTCTTACTTCTTATCTATCATTTTTGGAAACTAAGAAGGATTGCCGATTGCAAAATTCACTAAATATAAGGACGGTTGTTGATAACACAATTGGAAAATAAGCGTAACTACAAGACAGAGGTACGAGGTTCTGACACTGAACGCTCGTGGTAGGAATCCTATGTCTGTGTGAGATTCTGCCAATGAAAATCACCCGAGGGATGAAATCTCAACCGGACTGTCTTTGTTTTTATTGTTATTTATTTTCACTTTCAACCTAATACATTGTATGAGATAGTCTCTAGTTTCACTTTCACCCTAATACATTGTATAGGAGATAGTCTCTAGTTTCACACCCTAATACATTGTATAGGAGATAGTCTCTAGTTTCACTTTCACCCTAATACATTGTATAGGAGATAGTCTCTAGTTTCACACCCTAATACATTGTATAGGAGATAGTCTCTAGTTTCACTTTCACCCTAATACATTGTATAGGAGATAGTCTCTAGTTTCACAACCTAATACATTGTATAGGAGATAGTCTCTAGTTTCACTTTCACCCTAATACATTGTATAGGAGATAGTCTCTAGTTTCACACCCTAATACATTGTATAGGAGATAGTCTCTAGTTTCACACCCTAATACATTGTATGAGATAGTCTCTAGTTTCACTTTCACCCTAATACATTGTATAGGAGATAGTCTCTAGTTTCACACCCTAATACATTGTATAGTAGATAGTCTCTAGTTTCACACCCTAATACATTGTATAGGAGATAGTCTCTAGTTTCACTTTCACCCTAATACATTGTATAGGAGATAGTCTCTAGTTTCACTTTCACCCTAATACATTGTATAGGAGATAGTCTCTAGTTTCACTTTCACCCTAATACATTGTATGAGATAGTCTCTAGTTTCACTTTCACCCTAATACATTGTATAGGAGATAGTCTCTAGTTTCACTTTCACCCTGATACATTGTATATAAGATCACCTTTATATCGTTACTTCTTCAAACTTCTTAAAATTTGCGTGTGTAAATAATATTGTATTGTTTTCACACACATGTAAAGATCTCTGTGTACGTACTGGACTTATAAAGAATTCATGTCAACGTACACATATATTTGTGGCAAATGGTTGAAACATGTTCTGGTAAGGGGAAGAAGAAAAGCTTAGCTAATTGACATCCCATAATACCAATGATTTAATCGCTTGTATTTTGTCTCGTTGTCATGACGACGTAAGTATTATACTATGTCACAAGTTCTTACAGGTTGATATTAAGTGCTCTTTAGAAGCATTAAACTGATCTCTTCATTATGACTCCATAAATCATGGATTTGGTCGATAGAGTAAGTTAACTATAACTTTCCAACAATGTTCGCAACAATTCCTCGGGGGATTGTTGAGTATCAAACTACAATTAAAAGTTATCGATCGCGATTGAGTTTTTAATTGTGGGTTCATAATTTTCCGTTTGAAGGTAAATGTATGCGTGAGATTTATATCAATAACGAGTTTAATATTAATGAATTGTTTATGGGTTGTTTTTTCGAACGAAGGTACAGATATGTTTAAGGGTAAACATTTGTCTGTATAGATACGGGAAGCATTAGAGTAGATCCGTCTTACGTACGAAGCAGTAGATCCGTTTAACGTACAGTAGACTGAATTACCAACAAACAATCAAATTGATAGTAAACAATATTTATTTATGTTTGTTTAACTCATCTGTACAGAACACAAATCATATAAAATTGTATCGTATCATGGATAACCAAAAACGAAGTACTACTTTTGACCAAATAACGATGTACGTTAAACGGATCTACTCCTGCGTACGTTAAACGGATCTACTATAATGCTTCCCGTATAGATACACACCTTGGTGGATAACATTATGAATTTAAATTTAGAAATGCTCAATTTGTCCAATGACTTGTAAGTAAGTTTCCATAGCAACTAAATAAATATTCCCGAAATGTTAATATTTATTCCACATTAGAATTAACGGTAGCACACTAAATATTAAAACTATTCACCCAGTCGAGCCTTTGAAAACTATATATTGGCTCATTTGGACAGATTCATAAAACTATTTAAGATGTATCTGGCTCATCTGAATATAAAATGTTTGAATTGGCTTTATCCAGTATTGTTGCTACATTGGCTAAACATCTCTAATAAGAACCATTGCAATGTAAAACCCATTGAATTCTTTTTTTATCATATTACTAACAGTCAAAACCTGCAAACTAGCCTAGTTTTAAAATAAATTATGATGTACAAACATCTTTCTTCAACAAATATGGATTAATACATTATGAATTCATTATTTGTTAATGCATGTTTATTGAAGTTTTAACTATAGGAAATATATTGTTCATGTTTAGTTAGGTAAACAAACGAACACAAAATGAGCATAGTATTATTTTTTTTATATTCTTTCGAAATGACTTCTATTGGTGTATCTAAATTATGATATAAAGAACAGAACAGAACCGAACATGCACCATCAGAAAATATTAATTGTAAATTGTTGATTGGTACAATTTTGTTAAATTGATGAGAAAATTGAATATATTGTAATTATGCTTCTGTGAAATACTTGATTTGTTATAATTGTTACATAGATTGATTCGTTACACATATCAACATTTCGGTGATCCTATATATGCTGGTCAAAAATGCTAACCCCCGTTAATAGTTTTTCACAGATTTTCTTAAAACGTTACTTGACACATCTTCTGTTAATATGATTCCAGAAAGCTATAAGATTTGTGATTCAACTGAATTGAACGGTCGAAAAAATCCGATGTGAGTTTGTCAGAAACACATGCCTTACTTCACACGACTTGGTCATAATGTAGTGAAATTTTGAAAATACAAATTATGGGCTTAGTTTTTTATGACCAGTATAAATATACATATATACATGTACATGGTTATTTGTTTATTGTTTTTCATAATTATCATTGCTATCACCAATTATGTGGTGATTGTGGTAAAGGACAAGGTGAAAATAAAATCATTGATTACATTGCGTTTCGTTTATAGTTTCCCTTGCAACAGATAGGAAGAACCCGAAGTCATTATCGTTGAGAGACGTCAGCAACAACCTCTTCAGAGCGGACCTCCCTGGAGCAACAACCTCTTCAGAGTGGACATCCATGGAGCAACAACCTCTTCAGAGCCGACCTCCCTGGAGCAACAACCTCTTCAGAGCGGACATCTCTGGAGCAACAACCTCTTCAGAGCTTCCCTCCCTGGAGCAACAACCTCTTCAGAGCGGACCTCCCTGGAGCAACAACCTATTCAGAGCTTCCCTCCCTGGAGCAACAACCTCTTCAGAGCGGACCTCCCTGGAGCAACAACCTCTTCAGAGTGGACATCCATGGAGCAACAACCTCTTCAGAGCGGACCTCCCTGGAGCAACAACCTCTTCAGAGTGGACATCCATGGAGCAACAACCTCTTACAGTGGACCTCCCTGGAGCAACAATCTCTTTAGAGCGGACATCCCTGGAGCAACAACCTATTCAGAGTGGACCTCCCTGGAGCAACAACCTCTTCAGAGCGGACCTCTCTGGAGCAACAACCTCTTCAGAGCGGACCTCCCTGGAGCAACAATCTCTTTAGAGCGGACCTCCCTGGAGTAACAACCTCTTCAGAGCGGACCTCCCTGGAGCAACAACCTCTTTAGAGCGGACCTCCCTGGAGCAACAACCTCTTCAGAGTGGACCTCCCTGGAGCAACAACCTGTTCAGAGCGGACATCCCTGGAGCAACAACCTCTTCAGAGCGGACCTCCCTGGAGCAACAACCTCTTCAGAGTGGACCTCCCTGGAGCAACAACCTCTTCAGAGCGGACCTCCCTGGAGCAACAACCTCTTCAGAGTGGACCTCCCTGGAGCAACAACCTCTTCAGAGCGGACCTCCCTGGAGCAACAACCTCTTCAGAGTGGACCTCCCTGGAGCAACAACCTCTTCAGAGCGGACCTCCCTGGAGCAACAACCTCTTCAGAGCGGACCTCCCTGGAGCAACAACCTCTTCAGAGCGGACCTCCCTGGAGCAACAACCTCTTCAGAGTGGACCTCCCTGGAGCAACAACCTCTTCAGAGCGGACCTCCCTGGAGCAACAACCTCTTCAGAGTGGACCTCCCTGGAGCAACAACCTCTTCAGAGTGGACCTCCCTGGAGCAACAACCTCTTCAGAGTGGACCTCCCTGGAGCAACAACCTCTTCAGAGCCGACCTCCCTGGAGCAACAACCTGTTCAGAGCGGACATCTCTGGAGCAACAACCTCTTCAGAGCTTCCCTCCCTGGAGCAACAACCTCTTCAGAGCGGACCTCCCTGGAGCAACAACCTATTCAGAGCTTCCCTCCTTGGAGCAACAACCTCTTCAGAGCGGACCTCCCTGGAGCAACAACCTCTTCAGAGCGGACCTCCCTGGAGCAACAACTTTCCAGAGCTTCCCTCTCTTGAGCAACAACCTCTTCAGAGCGGACCTCCCTGGAGCAACAAACTTTCCAGAGCTTCCCTCTCTTGAGCAACAACCTATTCTCAACAGCATTAGCCACCTTTCTGTATAAAACAAGTATTACCAATTTACATTCTCAATAGAATCAACAGTTGAAATTCGTCTACGGGATTCTAAACTGTTCAAAAATGTAGTTTTCGTATCTCTGGTTTATAGAATACGTGACATTATCAAATGTTGTAACAGTAATATTGATCCATTGAGTGAACTAGCGGTGCTTTAGTCAAGGAGGGAAATGCAACAATGCAGACAATAATTAAAGTCGTGCAAGCATAAAGACTTTCAGGATGTTTTAATTATTTACGGTTTTAAACAACATAAACTGCACATAGGAGATGTATGCATAGATGAACGCATCAAGTTAATGCAACAGAGCTTGTATCAAACAAATATCAACAATACCCATCAGTGAACACGTGTATATAATGTTCTGTTTTATCACGTAAACAGTACCGCCTACCTTATTGTCTATAACTCTGCAACTCTACAAAATACTATGATATTAGATGACGTTTCTCACCAATATGTTATTACAGTAAAACCTCAATAAGATAAGAGATAGATAGATAGATTTATTTCAGCATAAGATACATATATACATGGTAATTAAGACAAATATGTTTCATTTATAATATAAAACACATGAGTAATATAAAAAACCATGCCACACACATCCGTACTAAGGATTACACAAAAAAGAGAAAATATCCCTTATTTCCATTGTGGTCCTTGTCATGGATGGTGTGACATAGAGAGGCATGAAACTTCTATCACAGGCAAAACATTGCAATTTTATCACAGACAATAATATTGAAAGACAATTATATTTTAAATAACATTGACTAGCTAATTATAATGCGAAGTAAAAACTATAAAAGAGCATAAATTCAGAATACTGCTGTTGATTTAAGAAATTACATGGAACTTTAACATAAAATACTTAAAAACACAGATACACCTGTATAGCATTATCAAATAAAAATAATTAATTACTTAGAAAGTGTCTTTTAATTGCAACTTTAAACCCACTGAGTGTATTGATATTTCTTATGAGTGGGGGTAGTATGTTCCAGAGACTACATCCTATGTAGGAGAAGGACTTCAATCCAAAACCTTTTACTTTTGGGACAGAAAAAGATCCATTTTCTCTAAACCTAGTTTTATGAGAATGAATAGTATCTGTGAGGACAAAATTCTCTCCCATATAATCAGGGGCTAAACCATTTTTTATTTTAAAAACATGACATAAGGTTATTTGTTCCACTCTCTTATTCACTGGTAACCAGTTTAGGGATTTAAAATGTTCATTTTCAATATGTGATCTTTGTTCTAAGTTCAGGACAAAACGTATTAACTTGTTCTGTGTTATTTGGAGTTTATCTTTCCATATTTTGGCTATACCATGATACCAGAAACAACAGGAGTAATCAAAATGACACTGAATAAGCGCCATAACCAAAAGCTTTTTAGTATGTTGTGTTAGATAAAAACGTTTCCTATAAAGAAATTTTAACCTAGCATTAGCTTTCTTTATAGCACCTAGATATTTGACTGATGAAGTTTGTTCTATGACAGTGCCATTACAATTTATATTTAAAATGGGATCTGATCTTAACTTGGGCTTTGAACCAAACAATATAGACTCTGTTTTACCCAAGTGTAAAGACAATTTGTTATCAACTAACCACTGACTAACTAATTCAAGATCATCTGATAACTCCTTTTCAATAATTGACTTATTTTTACCTGCAACAAGTATACCAGAATCATCTGCATAAAGTAAAAGTTTGTTTTGACAACCGCAGACATATCATTTACATAAATCAAAAATAGCAGTGGGCCTAAAATAGATCCTTGAGGAACACAACATGTAATATTGGAAGATGATGAAAAAATACCGTCAACACCCACAAGCTGTCGTCTATTTGATAAATATGATGTAAACCATCCGATAATATCGTGATCAAAGTCTAACGCTTCCATTTTCATGAGAAGAATGGAGTGGTCAACAGTATCAAATGCTTTTTGGAGATCGAGATGAACCATGCCCACAAAATTACCCTTATCCATTTGAAACCTTATAAAATCAGTAAGGTGTAAGAGTAATATTAAGGTTGAATAAAGAGAAAAACGGTGAAAATGTACTTGACAATGGTGTACTTAATATTGAGGTGGTCTTATTATTGAGGTGGTCTTATTATTGAGGTGGTCTTATTATTGAGGTTGTCTTATTATTGAGGTGGTCTTAATATTGAGGTGGTCTTATTATTGAGGTGGTCTTATTATTGAGGTGGTCTTATTATTGAGGTGGTCTTATTATTGAGGTGGTCTTAATATTGAGGTGGTCTTATTATTGAGGTGGTCTTATTATTGAGGTGGTCTTATTATTGAGGTGGTCTTATTATTGAGGTGGTCTTATTATTGAGGTGGTCTTATTATTGAGGTGGTCTTATTATTGAGGTGGTCTTATTATTGAGGTGGTCTTTAAGTGAGGTTTTCATGTAAGAAACATCTTAGGAAGTCCTGTCAATATGTAAGCATTAGCATATTGGTATCAGGTTAATTTTACAAATTATTTTGTGTTTGTATAATGAACCTTTGGAATAATACTTTACTTAGAATGAACAATAATTAAAATGTCATATAATCTGATATAACATAGTACGAAGTAAATGATTCCATTGCCTTATTTTGCTGTCTTGGTAATTTGAAGTTGAGCATGTTGCATGTATGTTGATCGTGGAACTTGCGATACTGAAATAATACTATGGACATCTGCTATAGTCTGAATTATCTAACAACTATATTGCAGCAATTTTGATCCTCCATCTTTATTGCGTAGTTTGTTGCATACAAAGGCTAACTCTGGTGGGCGTGAATATTTCAAAGAAGCACAGCATGCCGTATGAAAATAGCAATAATTTACTGCTGCAGGTTATTTCAACCAATATCATTGCAATCGATTTTAATGCAATTCAGCAATATGGTATGGTCAAACCCAATGTGCCTGGGACTCACTATTTATGCTAGTAGTTCAAGTATACCTGCTAGACAACCTGTATCACAATACAGATTGACCCAAACTGAGGGAATGCCTTTCAAATGAAGATGTCCTGCTGTCCAAAACTCCCAATGCTGGTCTTTCAAATGGAAAGCATTTCAATTGCTTGTCGTTCCGAAGGCAAACGCCCCCGATGCTGGTCGTCCTGAAGGTAAGCAATCCGATGCTGGTCGTCCTGAAGGTAAGCACTCCGATGCTGGTCGTCCCGAAGGCAAACGCCCCCGATGCTGGTCGTCCTGAAGGTAAGCACTCCGATGCTGGTCGTCCCGAAGGTAAGCACCCCGATGCTGGTCGTCCCGAAGGCAAGCGCCCCGATGCTGGTCGTCCCGAAGGTAAGCACCCCGATGCTGGTCTTCTTGAAGGTAAGCACCCCGATGCTGGTCGTCCCGAAGGCAAGCGCCCCGATGCTGGTCGTCCTGAAGGTAAGCACTTCGATGCTGGTCGTCCCGAATGTAAGCACCCCGATGCTGGTCGTCCCGAAGACAAGCACTCCGATGCTGGTCGTCCCGAAGGTAAGCACTTCGATGCTGGTCGTCCCGAAGACAAGCACTCCGATGCTGGTCGTCCCGAAGGTAAGCACTTCGATGCTGGTCGTCCCGAAGGTAAGCACTCCGATGCTGGTCGTCCCGAAGACAAGCACTCCGATGCTGGTCGTCCCGAAGGTAAACACTTCGATGCTGGTCGTCCCGAAGGTAAGCACTCCGATGCTGGTCGTCCCGAAGACAAGCACCCCGATGCTGGTCGTCCCGAAGACAAGCACTCCGATGCTGGTCGTCCCGAAGACAAGCACTCCGATGCTGGTCGTCCCGAAGACAAGCACTCCGATGCTGGTCGTCCCGAAGGTAAGCACTCCGGGGCTGGTCGTCCCGAAGACAAGCACTCCGATGCTGGTCGTCCCGAAGACAAGCAATTCCAGTACCGGTTATCTAAAGGGCAAACAATCCAAATGTCGATCGTCATGAAGCAAACTCCCACCAAACGCCGGTCTTCCTGGGGTAAATGCCCACAACGCTTGTAGTACCGAGAGCAAGTATCCATCCCCTGGGGTCACGTGCTTCAGATATATATCGTACCGAGAGCAAATGTGTGCAGTGCAGATCGTGCTAAGGCTTGTTTCATATAAAAATTAGCTTTATCGTCAGAGTAAATGCTTTCTAGACAGAAATGCCATCGTAAAGTCGAGCAAAATGAATAAGTTATGAGGGCAAATGCGTTTTGACTTTAATCTATGATATTTCGTGCAACGTCGATGTAGTTAACGAAGCATGTTATATTAGTGCTTGGTAAACTCGATCACAATTCTAGCATTGAAATTCACGCTCAGTCGTTATTTCAGGTAAAAGTAGTAATATTCGTTACATAACGGTGTGAGTTATGTTTTGTGCTTCGTGGAGAATGCTTTGTCCGCTGAAATGTGTAATTATAGTTTTATACTGACGGCTCCCCGTGAGATCATTGTCGCAGAATGTCTGTGCTTATAATGCAAATATTATCACTCAATCATTATCATAGTCAGCAGAGTTTTTGTCAATTCAAATTAACGATTCGAAACATGGCTCATTAAAACCATTGAACTGTGGCCTTATTATATTGAATCGTTAATTATTCACAGAAGAAGACAAATCATTTTATCATCAAATTTATCTGCATCTAGCTTAAAGTGCAACATAAACAACACGACTAATAACATACAGTCGAACTTCGTTCATTCGAATTCATCAAATCCGAAATTTTATTTCGAATAAAACATGGTTTCGAATAGCCCATTTCAATTCGACGTGAAAAAGAAAAAACATCGGGACCTGATATTTATTTCGGATAATAACAAGTATTCAGATTGAGATATACATATTGATTGTTGTAGAGACACACACATATTGGCTGTATTAGAGACACACACATATTGGCTGTATTAGAGACACACACATATTGTCTGTTGTAGAGACACGCATATATTGACTGTTGTAGAGACACACACATATTGGCTGTATTAGAGACACACACATATTGCCTGTATTAGAGACACACTCATATTGGCTGTTTTTGAGACACACACATATTGGCTGTTGTTGAGACACACACATATTGGCTGTTGTTGAGACACACACATATTGGCTGTTGTTGAGACACACACATATTGACTGTTGTTGAGACACACACATATTGGCTGTTGTTGAGACACACACATATTGGCTGTTGTTGAGACACACACATATTGGCTGTTGTTGAGACACACACATATTGGCTGTTGTTGAGACACACACATATTGGCTGTTGTTGAGACACACACATATTGGCTGTTGTTGAGACACACACATATTGGCTGTTGTAGAGACACACACATATTGGCTTTTGTAGAGACACACACATATTGGCTGTTGTTGAGACACACACATATTGGCTGTTGTTGAGACACACACATATTGACTGTTGTTGAGACACACACATATTGACTGTTGTAGAGACACACACATATTGACTGTTGTAGAGACACACACAAATTGACTGTTGTAGAGACACACACATATTGGCTGTTGTAGAGACACAAACATATTGGCTGTTGTAGAGACACACATATATTGGCTGTTGTAGCGACACACACATATTTGCTGTTGTAGAGACACAAACATATTGGCTGTTGTAGAGACACACATATATTGACTGTTGTAGAGACACACACATATTGGCTGTTGTAGAGACACAAACATATTGGCTGTTGTAGAGACACACACATATTGGCTGTTGTAGAGACACACACATATTGGCTGTTGTAGAGACACAAACATATCGGCTGTTGTAGAGACACACACATATTGACTGTTGTAGAGACACACACATATTGGATGTTGTAGAGACACACACATATTGGCTGTTGTAGAGACACACACATATTGACTGTTGTTGAGACACACACATATTGGCTGTTGTTGAGACACACACATATTGGCTGTTGTAGAGACACACACATATTGGCTGTTGTAGAGACACACACATATTGGCTGTTGTTGAGACACACACATATTGGCTGTTGTTGAGACACACACATATTGACTGTTGTTGAGACACACACATATTGACTGTTGTAGAGACACACACATATTGACTGTTGTAGAGACACACACATATTGTCTGTTGTAGAGACACACACATATTGGCTGTTGTAGAGACACAAACATATTGGCTGTTGTAGAGACACACACAAATTGACTGTTGTAGAGACACACACATATTGGCTGTTGTAGAGACACAAACATATTGGCTGTTGTAGAGACACACATATATTGGCTGTTGTAGCGACACACACATATTTGCTGTTGTAGAGACACAAACATATTGGCTGTTGTAGAGACACACATATATTGACTGTTGTAGAGACACACACATATTGGCTGTTGTAGAGACACAAACATATTGGCTGTTGTAGAGACACACACATATTGGCTGTTGTAGAGACATACACATATTTGCTGTTGTAGAGACACAAACATATCGGCTGTTGTAGAGACACACACATATTGACTGTTATAGAGACACACACATATTGGATGTTGTAGAGACACACACATATTGGCTGTTGTAGAGACACACACATATTGGCTGCTCTAGAGACACACACATATTGGCTGTTGTAGAGACACACACATATTGGCTGTTGTAGAGACACACACATATTGGCTGTTGTAGAGACACACACATATTGGCTGTTGTAGAGACACACACATATTGGCTGTTGTAGAGACACGCAATTATTGACTGTTGTAGAGACACACACATATTGGCTGTTGTAGAGACACGCAAATATCGGCTGTTGTAGAGACACACACATATTGACTGTTGTAGAGACACACACATATTGGCTGTTGTAGAGACACGCAAATATCGGCTGTTGTAGAGACACACACATATTGACTGTTATAGAGACACACACATATTGGATGTTGTAGAGACACACACATATTGGCTGTTGTAGAGACACACACATATTGGCTGTTGTAGAGACACACACATATTTGCTGTTGTAGAGACACACACATATTGGCTGTTGTAGCGACACACACATATTTGCTGTTGTAGAGACACAAACATATTGGCTGTTGTAGAGACACACATATATTGACTGTTGTAGAGACACACACATATTGGCTGTTGTAGAGACACAAACATATTGGCTGTTGTAGAGACACACACATATTGGCTGTTGTAGAGACATACACATATTTGCTGTTGTAGAGACACAAACATATCGGCTGTTGTAGAGACACACACATATTGACTGTTATAGAGACACACACATATTGGATGTTGTAGAGACACACACATATTGGCTGTTGTAGAGACACACACATATTGGCTGCTGTAGAGACACACACATATTGGCTGTTGTAGAGACACACACATATTGGCTGTTGTAGAGACACACACATATTGGCTGTTGTAGAGACACACACATATTGGCTGTTGTAGAGACACGCAATTATTGACTGTTGTAGAGACACACACATATTGGCTGTTGTAGAGACACGCAAATATCGGCTGTTGTAGAGACACACACATATTGACTGTTATAGAGACACACACATATTGGATGTTGTAGAGACACACACATATTGGCTGTTGTAGAGACACACACATATTGGCTGTTGTAGAGACACACACATATTTGCTGTTGTAGAGACACACACATATTGGCTGTTGTAGAGACACACACATATTGGCTGTTGTAGAGACACACACATATTGGCTGTTGTAGAGACACACACATATTGACTGTTGTAGAGACACGCAATTATTGACTGTTGTAGAGACACACACATATTGGCTGTTGTAGAGACACGCAAATATCGGCTGTTGTAGAGACACACAGATATTGGCTGTTGTAGAGACACACACCTATTGGATGTTGTAGAGACACACACATATTGGCTGTTGTAGAGACACACACATATTGGCTGTTGTAGAGACACACACATATTGGCTGTTGTAGAGACACACACATATTGACTGTTGTAGAGAAACACACATATCGGCTGTTGTTTAGAGGTTGTTGCTCTAGAGATGTTCAATTGATAGTAAATTCACTCTATAGAACCGATTGAATACGGTCGTTAAGGAGAGGTTGCTGTTTATGAAATGGTCGCTACGCAAAGATTGGACTGTATTAACACAAACCTATAACGTGGATATCTCAGGGCAACACAAACCTATAACGTGGATATCTCAGGGCAACACAAGCTACACCCAACTATGATTTATTGTAAAGTCGATAAACTAGGGTTGAATTAAGTCCATCCGTAACATAAATAAATAATATTAGATTGAACTTACATGAAAATCGTTCAATAATGATGTGAAATTGTTAAATTTAATCAGATTCGCTATTTATGTCCCGATATCGCTTTTAGACCAATGTAATTTATAACGCCTTTATTAAACATTCATTTCTGTCTCAAATGCGATATTTTTCGATCAATATTTACATTGAACTGCTAAAAATTTTTTTTAGATAATCAGGAAATATATTATGAGAAATGCACGAAAATACTTTATTGTTTCGTGTCTTTTTACACGTAACATCAATGAAATATGTGTGCAATGTTGTGTTGAACTAACAGGGGTCCCACTAGGGGTTGAATGTCAACGGGCATTTTGATAATTGTTTACCTGACTTTACCGTTTTATAGCCAATCACCTATAATTTAGGGAAATATTTACCGTTCAGCCACAATCCTGAGGGTCAAATTATGGCTTTTTGAAATGTCCAGGGGTCAAAGGGTCAACTCCAGGGTCAAATTGAACCCTTCCACTAATTAACTTTGTTATTAGATTAGTATAACCAACAGTAATATCACCATTTTAGAGTTAACGCAAAATCTACTATGGACTTTGTCTGGTCTGTAATCGAGCTGATATCCTGTAGCGTATGTTAGCATCTGGTAATCACACTTGTCTGGTCTGTGATCGAGCTGATATCCTGTAGCGCATGTTATCATCTGGTAATCACACTTGTCTGGTCTGTAATCGAGCTGATATCCTGTAGCGTATGTTAGCATCTGGTAATCACACTTGTCTGGTCTGTAATCGAGCTGATATCCTGTAGCGTATGTTATCATCTGGTAATCACACTTGTCTGGTATGTAATCGAGCTGATATCCTGTAGTTAGCATCTGGTAATCATACTTGTCTGGTCTGTAATCGAGCTGATATCCTGTAGCGTATGTTATCATCTGGTAATCACACTTGTCTGGTCTGTAATCGAGCTGATATCCTGTAGCGTATGTTATCATCTGGTAATCACACTTGTCTGGTCTGTAATCGAGCTGATATCCTGTAGCGTATGTTAGCATCTGGTAATCACACTTGTCTGGTCTGTAATCGAGCTGATATCCTGTAGCGTATGTTATCATCTGGTAATCACACTTGTCTGGTCTGTAATCGAGCTGATATCCTGTAGCGTATGTTATCATCTGGTAATCACACTTGTCTGGTCTGTAATCGAGCTGATATCCTGTAGCGTATGTTATCATCTGGTAATCACACTTGTCTGGTCTGTAATCGAGCTGATATCCTGTAGCGTATGTTATCATCTGGTAATCACACTTGTCTGGTCTGTAATCGAGCTGATATCCTGTAGCGTATGTTATCATCTGGTAATCACACTTGTCTGGTCTGTAATCCAGCTGATATCCTGTAGCGTATGTTATCATCTGGTAATCACACTTGTCTGGTCTGTAATCGGGCTGATATCCTGTAGCGTATGTTATCATCTGGTAATCACACTTGTCTGGTCTGTAATCGAGCTGATATCCTGTAGCGTATGTTATCATCTGGTAATCACACTTGTCTGGTCTGTAATCGAGCTGATATCCTGTAGCGTATGTTAGCATCTGGTAATCACACTTGTCTGGTCTGTAATCGAGCTGATATCCTGTAGCGTATGTTATCATCTGGTAATCACACTTGTCTGGTCTGTAATCGAGCTGATATCCTGTAGCGTATGTTATCATCTGGTAATCACACTTGTCTGGTCTGTAATCGAGCTGATATCCTGTAGCGTATGTTATCATCTGGTAATCACACTTGTCTGGTCTGTAATCCAGCTGATATCCTGTAGCGTATGTTATCATCTGGTAATCACACTTGTCTGGTCTGTAATCGGGCTGATATCCTGTAGCGTATGTTATCATCTGGTAATCACACTTGTCTGGTCTGTAATCGAGCTGATATCCTGTAGCGTATGTTATCATCTGGTAATCACACTTGTCTGGTCTGTAATCGAGCTGATATCCTGTAGCGTATGTTAGCATCTGGTAATCACACTTGTCTGGTCTGTAATCGAGCTGATATCCTGTAGCGTATGTTATCATCTGGTAATCACACTTGTCTGGTCTGTAATCGAGCTGATATCCTGTAGCGTATGTTATCATCTGGTAATCACACTTGTCTGGTCTGTAATCGAGCTGATATCCTGTAGCGTATGTTATCATCTGGTAATCACACTTGTCTGGTCTGTAATCGAGCTGATATCCTGTAGCGTATGTTATCATCTGGTAATCACACTTGTCTGGTCTGTAATCGAGCTGATATCCTGTAGCGTATGTTATCATCTGGTAATCACACTTGTCTGGTCTGTAATCGAGCTGATATCCTGTAGCGTATGTTATCATCTGGTAATCACACTTGTCTGGTCTGTAATCGAGCTGATATTCTGTAGCGTATGTTATCATCTGGTAATCACACTTGTCTGGTCTGTAATCGAGCTGATATCCTGTAGCGTATGTTATCATCTGGTAATCACACTTGTCTGGTCTGTAATCGAGCTGATATCCTGTAGCGTATGTTAGCTATTGAAAATGTAATGCTTAACGTGCAAGCTTTGTTCATATACTAGTAACAGTTTTAATTTTCTTAATTTTTCAAAATATCTATCAATTAATCATGATGATAACACATTCCAATTATGTCATTTTACGTGGTATGAAAGTCTGTAATCATTTATTTATCTGCAATCAAAGTCGTTCGTAAAGTAGGATCGTGGCATTGTATCGATGTAAATGAAATAAAAAATGAAAATTTAATAATTTAGAATTTTAAGAATTAATCTTAACTGATATATTTTATGCACTATCAATCTATTGCAATGTTACATTGTCTGCGGCATGTTTGACTGTATTTCAACACAAACCAAGTAAGTCCATACCTCTGTATAACAGTCAGGGGTTTCCAGGCGTAATACTGACATTTATAATCAATGTCATGTTATTCTAAACGTCTAGATCTATGGCTGTGATCATCCGATACCGGGCATGCGCAGTCGATGCAACTCGATAAATCACATGACAACTTCCGGTTTGGAAGCGTGCGTATTTCCAGTGTAACGATTTCTTGAAGAGAAGAGACGTAATTAAGCAACCAAACGAAGCGTTGTTCTCGTATCTTTTTTTTAAGTTTCAATGACTGCACAACACAGACAAGCCTATAGAACAAGTCAATAATAATGAACCTGTCTGTTGTCAGGAACAAAATCAATTAAAACATGATAAAACACATTCATGTCATTGTTCACAATTTCGATCTCTGACAGGAACACAGTGATACGTTTCGACAAATTTATGACATTAGATTTCGATCATCGTGTTTTTTATTTCGGATGATACCAAGTATTCGGATAGAAAGTTTTCGAATAAACGAGGTCCGACTGTAATTTCATGTATATACAGTGAAACTTTAATAATAAGACGACAGTGGATTCCGATGAAAACCGGTTAATTGTGAGGTTGTCTGACTATCGAGCTAAATATAGAAGAAAAATTAAGACCTGATCCCTGAAAATACGGTCTAATTAATGAGTTGTTAATTTCGTGATGGTTCTTTATTGGGGTTTTATTGCTAATGTTTTAGTACTTATCATTGCTATGGTAACATGACTTTGTGATAGTTATGCCAATGAAACAAAAGAACTGGATTGTTACACTATTACAAACATAGAATGTTACGTATTGTCACAGAATTTGACATATAAACATCAAATGGTATCATAAACAGAAATGTGATTTTAGATCAATATTGCATTATTTAAATGGTCACATTTAAGTCATGTTTATCAGGCATCTAATGGAATAATACAAACATCAGCCTGGAAACCCAATGGGGTGTATACCTTTTAGCAAGAATCAAATTGACTCAGATATTCTGTTTGAAAATAACAATTCCTATGAGAGTGCATGTAAATCAAAAATCCATCAACATAGCGGCCGGTAATGCTGTATGTACAGGCAACATAGCCCGGTAATGCTGTATGTACAGGCAATATAAACGTTGTGTACTTTGGTCGCCGTTTTAAGCAATCAAGATTAAAAGCATCTTGTGAACTTAATAATTAATGTCTTAATGCGTACAGGAACACAGGCAGACCATCATCGGCTACCGACCGAGTTTTAGTTGTTTATCCAAACAATCGAAGAGTTTTTGTTACGATATTCAATTAGAATGTACATATAAGTACAGTAAAACCTCACTTAAAGACCACCTCAAAAATTAAGAACACAATTACATGTCCATGTTCCTGAGTTTGTTCCTTATTCAACTTCAATATTAAGACCACCTCAATAATATGACTAGTTTTCAAGGGTCCCAAGGGTGGTCGTACTATTGACGTTTACTGTGATGAACTTATAAGAAAACGAAAATGTTCTCGTACATATCATCATGGTGTTATCATTGTTTGTGTTTTATGGATTGTTGTTTTCCCGAAGGTATGTGTGGGGAGGCATGTCTTATGTATGTGGAGTTCCCTGTACCCGGAGGTATGTGTGGGGAGGCATGTCTTATGTATATGGAGTTCCCTGTACCCGGAGGTATGTGTGGGGAGGCATGTCTTATGTATATGGAGTTCCCTGTACCCGGAGGTATGTGTGGGGAGGCATGTCTTATGTATATGGAGTTCCCTGTACCCGGAGGTATGTGTGGGGAGGCATGTCTTATGTATATGGAGTTCCCTGTACCCGGAGGTATGTGCGGGGAGGCATGTCTTAAGTATGTGGCGTTCCCTGTAGCAACTTATTCTCTCTCTTTTGATGAATATACAAGAAAGGTTTGCTACACCAACTTACCATATTTAATCATCCTGGCATAGTACATGTACATAGAGTGCAACCTTTCTAGAGAAACATCCTCCGTAAACCGCAACTTCCGGCTGTTGTCTAGAGGTTGTTGCTCTGGAGAGGTAAAATGGCTAGTAAATACTTACTACGATACAAAATTGTTTTCATGTTTTGTTAAATAGAGGGCCGCTCTTGAGAGGTTGCATTGTGTATAACAGTCTGATAGTGCACCCAGTATGTCTGGACCACAGGAGTTTGTCACGAGTTCTCTCCGTTTATACCGTCTAGAGTTATCTCTCTCTCCCTCTAACTCTGATAAAGGGAGATAACTCTGGACAATATTTTGTGTTCTGGACCTTTCAATTATAATTGGATAATACTTTTAATACATTTTCGAATCAAAAGACGGAATGAAATAAAATAGACGTTAAAACATTTAGTACTGAACAGCCGATACTAAACATCTACTAGATCACAAGATGAAAACAGATTCAACTTCTGGACTGAATGTTCGTGTATGTACAGTAAACCCTCAATAATAAGACCACACTTTGGAACCTTGAAAAATGTGGACGTAATATTGAGGTGGTCGTAATATTGAGGTGGCCTTTAAGCGAGGTTTTACTGTACATGTATGATATTTGGTGTGTTTTTTATATTTGATTACTGGTAATCTTGATTTCTTTGGAAACTCATTACGTAAGTTTGCTACTTTGGACAAATATCAAAATAATGTTTGCTTTTACATTTTATAATGATAATGTTCAGTCGTTATGTATTTTGTCCAAGCATTGCAATAAATGTTGTTTGTTTTATCTTGGAGACTGTTCCATCTCGTCTGTCGTAATTTCACTCGAATTTAATTTCAAATATTCCTGGCAACAATTGATCATTTTCATTTGTAATCAATTGTTTTGTCACATGGGATTGCTTCAATTATAAACTGCTCATCAACTTAACTGCGTGATCATTGATAGGATTTCAATAATTGATCGTCTGTATTTCATTCGACAAACGTGATCATATCATTAATCAGGGGAGGTAACTTATCACAACTTTAATATACGTCGATTTTGTGTTAACTCCCCTCTATTGGGCCTGGTCCAGATTGTACAGACATTAACACATGTTTAAGTTTGAAAAATAACACACGAAGAAAATATTATTGAAAGAATAAATTGCTTACATGTAATGTTATGTAAAGCAATCGTGGTGAAGAAATATACACGTGGAAATCTGAATCTTAATTAATTTTGTGTTAAATGACGAATTGAACAACAACGCCATAAGGAAGATCAGCAAAACCGAACCGCTGATGGACAAAGTATTAAAGTGATCAGCATTTTTATTTTCAGATTTATCTAGATGGATATCTTTGACATTATATTCAGTCGACATGGCGGTCTTGTTACATTTACATGCATTATTTCCACATGTTTATACATGTGTCTTCACAGGCAAATAACTACTTTTGATATCAGTATTATGTATATATGTTATATGTATATGTACCGGATGCCTAAGTACAAACAAACTTTGAAACTTTGCGCAGTATGTAGATAAACATGAACTTGACACGGGGACAACCAGTCCTAGTACTTATCATGCCAAACATAGGCAGTGGAGATACTACAACCATTGTAATGAATTTGATACCAGACGGCCGGGGCTCGAACCCAACATCTTCCATGCCGCAGAATGACGACCTGTCACTGACCAAACGTGACAGCTACTGTCAAAACAGTCACGTTTTAAATATAACGTGACATAAAGTAAGAGCTAATTCGGGTAAACCAACAGTAACTTTAAACTGTGAATCAGCAAAATCAACAAGTTTTCATTCTTTAACTTCTGACACTTTCCACGCCTGGCGAACTCGGGACGTAAACAGCAATTATACGAAAACATTCGCCAAAACTAGCTTCATTTACTCCAGTCCTCCAATTATAAGGTGACAAATATCTTGTTATGATAATATTGAGGTTTGGTTATATTTGCTGGTCTCTGACCTGATTAGTTCATTCCATATCTAGATTTTATAGTTTGTGCAAATATTGTGGTTGCTATTTATATCGACAATTTCTTAACATTTTCTTCTTTAGTTTCTTTTCATTATGTGGTTTTAGGTTACTGCTGAACGTTAAGTTGTCTACAGCTACTGCGGCTATCTATACTCGTCCAAAGAGCTGACACGCCATTAACAAAGTGTTATGAAACGATGAACGCGATTTTTACAGAAACACCGACGTTTTTCCGGATATAGTTAAACCTCACTTAAAGACCACCTCAATAACAAGACCATCTCACAATTAAGAATACACGTTGTTAAGTCCATTTACACTGGTTTGCTCTTTAATTCAGCCTCAATATTAAAACCACTTCAATAAAAAGATCGGTTTTCAAGGGTCCCAAGGGTGGTCTTATTATTAAGGTTTTACGGTAGTTTAATTCTTTTGTATCATAAGTGTTACAGTTTACTGCAATATCATTCAAAAGAAGACATACCCAGGAGCTGTTAGGAAACTATGTAAACTATCACAGCTGGGTTAGCACTGTTGACCAGTTTAGTTTACAGCATTCGAAGAGTAGAAATGTCAACATACTTATTGAGTCTCAATGGAGTATAAAGTCTGTGAAGTTGTTTGTTTATTGACAAATCGATACTGTTTGATATATGGGGGATCAACATTGTGTTTTTCTGCCTGAAATATGCCAAGTATTCACAATACATCACAATATTATTTTTGGATTCCGCTTTTTGTCAAAATTTACAAAATCAAGGAGGTAATATTCAAGTGTTTGCCTTTGAATGAGAATGTTCTGTTTTCAGGATTGGCATTTAAAAATTAAATGTATCCTCTTTTACCCTCTTAATATTTTTGAAAAAGATTTGGTTGTTTTCTTTTAAAAACTTTCAAGGTTTGGTTAGGGAGTAAGCTTTCGTACTTAGATTCAAAGAAATGCGACCACAGATTATCAGCGGGGGTCTCTGGAGTGTTGTTTTGGTTAATTCCGATGACCAGTAATGTATAACAAGCTAATAGAGGCTTTCAGGACACCAGCGGGTCTTCTCCAAGTGTTTTAACATTCTGTAATCACTAAAGAAAATCCTGGCTAACCAATATTTTTGTAATGGGGGTTTATGTCACATAAACAGCCAGGGTCGTACAGTGCTTTTCCAAATACAATGGTCGAGGAAGACCACAAGGTGATTATTTTTGACATTACGGGCACCCGGGTAGAACCACATACATTCCAGTAGTCTGCTGAGCCCACTACCCGCCAACCAATAAAACTCTGAGAAATGACAAATTATCAGGCACGGAAAGTATTGCGCTGTATTGTTTTAATACATGGCCCAGTAGTAAATTAATATCAACATACTTATTATATTACAAGTCGCTTTGGTTTACATGTTTCTGTGTAACCAAACACTGCCCTGTTTGCACAACCCAAAACTTTCTATTTTGTTTCATATTCTAGAACATCATTCTGGAACATTCCGTCACTTTTACAAATGCGGACAAATGCGGACAAATGCGGACAAAGCCGCTCCTGCCATTTGTACTGATAGATCTAACCTCGCCAATGTAAATCTCAAAGGAGACAGCAGCTCTCCAATTCCAAACTAATAAGCAGTTGATGTTAAAATGATTATATTACTTCTTCAGACCATAATGTATGTAAAGTTGATAAAATACGTTTCAGCAATAAGATTTTGTCCACCTGAGCAAAACATCGACGGGATGGGTTTCATCAGGTAAGAGTTTTGTCTTGCATGGTAACAAAGCCATCCCAATCTGTGATTTTGTTCAATCAAGTGCTCTACAAAACCACTGTTTGTCATTTTGTAAATTTGAATCGATACTTTGTCCCCATATTCACAAACAGATTTCTATATCCCTACCCTCCTTTCATTGATAACTTAAAACAGATCGCATCAAGTACGACAGTAGATGACTTTCTTACAGAGAACACAGTGTACTCGAGTATCACGACAGTAGGTGACTTTCTTACAGAGAACACAGTGTACTCGAGTATCACGACAGTAGGTGACTTTCTTACAGAGAACACAGTGTACTCGAGTATCACGACAGTAGGTGACTTTCTTACACAGAACACAGTGTACTCGAGTATCACGACAGTAGGTGACTTTCTTACACAGAACACAGTGTACTCGAGTATCACGACAGTAGGTGACTTTCTTACAGAGAACACAGTGTACTCGAGTATCACGACAGTAGGTGACTTTCTTACAGAGAACACAGTGTACTCGAGTATCACGACAGTAGGTGACTTTCTTACAGAGAACACAGTGTACTCGAGTATCACGACAGTAGGTGACGTTCTTACAGAGAACACAGTGTACTCGAGTATCACGACAGTAGGTGACTTTCTTACAGAGAACACAGTGTACTCGAGTATCACGACAGTAGGTGACTTTCTTACAGAGAACACAGTGTACTCGAGTATCACGACAGTAGGTGACTTTCTTACAGAGAACACAGTGTACTCGAGTATCACGACAGTAGGTGACGTTCTTACACAGAACACAGTGTACTCGAGTATCACGACAGTAGGTGACTTTCTTACAGAGAACACAGTGTACTCGAGTATCACGACAGTAGGTGACTTTCTTACAGAGAACACAGTGTACTCGAGTATCACGACAGTAGGTGACTTTCTTACAGAGAACACAGTGTACTCGAGTATCACGACAGTAGGTGACTTTCTTACACAGAACACAGTGTACTCGAGTATCACGACAGTAGGTGACGTTCTTACAGAGAACACAGTGTACTCGAGTATCACGACAGTAGGTGACTTTCTTACAGAGAACACAGTGTACTCGAGTATCACGACAGTAGGTGACTATCTTACCGAGAACACAGTGTACTCGAGTATCACGACAGTAGGTGACGTTCTTACAGAGAACACAGTGTACTCGAGTATCACGACAGTAGGTGACTTTCTTACAGAGAACACAGTGTACTCGAGTATCACGACAGTAGGTGACGTTCTTACACAGAACACAGTGTACTCGAGTATCACGACAGTAGGTGACTTTCTTACAGAGAACACAGTGTACTCGAGTATCACGACAGTAGGTGACGTTCTTACACAGAACACAGTGTACTCGAGTATCACGACAGTAGGTGACTTTCTTACAGAGAACACAGTGTACTCGAGTATCACGACAGTAGGTGACTATCTTACCGAGAACACAGTGTACTCGAGTATCACGACAGTAGGTGACGTTCTTACAGAGAACACAGTGTACTCGAGTATCACGACAGTAGGTGACTTTCTTACAGAGAACACAGTGTACTCGAGTATCACGACAGTAGGTGACTTTCTTACAGAGAACACAGTGTACTCGAGTATCACGACAGTAGGTGACTTTCTTACAGAGAACACAGTGTACTCGAGTATCACGACAGTAGGTGACTTTCTTACAGAGAACACAGTGTACTCGAGTATCACGACAGTAGGTGACTTTCTTACAGAGAACACAGTGTACTCGAGTATCACGACAGTAGGTGACTTTCTTACAGAGAACACAGTGTACTCGAGTATCACGACAGTAGGTGACTTTCTTACAGAGAACACAGTGTACTCGAGTATCACGACAGTAGGTGACTTTCTTACAGAGAACACAGTGTACTCGAGTATCACGACAGTAGGTGACTTTCTTACACAGAACACAGTGTACTCGAGTATCACGACAGTAGGTGACGTTCTTACACATAACACAGTGTACTCGAGTATCACGACAGTAGGTGACTTTCTTACCGAGAACACAGTGTACTCGAGTATCACGACAGTAGGTGACTATCTTACAGAGAACACAGTGTACTCGAGTATCACGACAGTAGGTGACTTTCTTACAGAGAACACAGTGTACTCGAGTATCACGACAGTAGGTGACTTTCTTACAGAGAACACAGTGTACTCGAGTATCACGACAGTAGGTGACTTTCTTACAGAGAACACAGTGTACTCGAGTATCACGACAGTAGGTGACTTTCTTACAGAGAACACAGTGTACTCGAGTATCACGACAGTAGGTGACTTTCTTACAGAGAACACAGTGTACTCGAGTATCACGACAGTAGGTGACTTTCTTACAGAGAACACAGTGTACTCGAGTATCACGACAGTAGGTGACTTTCTTACAGAGAACACAGTGTACTCGAGTATCACGACAGTAGGTGACTTTCTTACAGAGAACACAGTGTACTCGAGTATCACGACAGTAGGTGACTATCTTACAGAGAACACAGTGTACTCGAGTATCACGACAGTAGGTGACGTTCTTACAGAGAACACAGTGTACTCGAGTATCACGACAGTAGGTGACTTTCTTACCGAGAACACAGTGTACTCGAGTATCACGACAGTAGGTGACTATCTTACAGAGAACACAGTGTACTCGAGTATCACGACAGTAGGTGACTTTCTTACAGAGAACACAGTGTACTCGAGTATCACGACAGTAGGTGACTTTCTTACAGAGAACACAGTGTACTCGAGTATCACGACAGTAGGTGACTATCTTACAGAGAACACAGTGTACTCGAGTATCACGACAGTAGGTGACTTTCTTACAGAGAACACAGTGTACTCGAGTATCACGACAGTAGGTGACGTTCTTACACAGAACACAGTGTACTCGAGTATCACGACAGTAGGTGACTTTCTTACAGAGAACACAGTGTACTCGAGTATTCTTAATGGTAATCAATGGTGCTTCTCGTGTTCCTGTCCAAATCCCCGGCTTTGTATGATTGACATGTCAAAAATATATCAATTTTTATCTGTAATCTGACCTATCTGTGAGTTTCTAGTATAACATAATCAATAATGCCACACGAACCATTATATTGATCAAACAACTAATTAAATCAATGTTAATGTCTCCTGTCTCAAGACAAGATGTTCCTAAACACGTTATCGACACCACCAATGTCATATTGAAGACTTATATAATTGACAATACTCGATTTGTTTATGTACAAGAGGATAAAATCTATTTTAATTGCCAGGTAATTAAGCACACACAGTCACAGCATTTTTTATGAATGGAAAAGTTCCATTCTCAGTATTATTGTTAACATCACGAATGGTTGTCGTGTGGAATCCATGATATATATGGGTCAATCTATATATTCATTCTTAAAATGAATTGTTATGGAGTCAAGTTTGAATGGTTTATCGACTTGACTTTTTATAGTAACCCTCTCTCTCTCTCAGTGCTTTGCCTAGAGGTTTGTACCTGATGTCGATAAATCGAAAGTCATTATGGGACAAGCTTAATGAATGAAGCTGGAATGTTGACGAACATTGGTGTGTCCTAAAGAACTGGGACATTTATTTCTTCCCTAGTGATACAAGTAATCAAATGAATGGTAAGTTTATAATTTTACAACACCAAAGAAGCAACAGAAATGCAAGAAAACAACAAAATCCTCAGTACAGAAGGTCAATGGCGATGTTTGTTTGTTTACAGGAGTGGTATCACCAGTTTGCCGTCAGTACGCATTGACCGTCTACATTTTGTTAAGCCAATAAACATTAAGAACCATTGTTCTGATATCAGAGCTAGTTACATAATATTTACTGAAGCTGGACGATGAACAACATATCTGCAATGTTTGCATAATTGTGACTTCCTCCTTCCTTGTGTGACATTGTCAGTTATCAATTAGAGAACATGTCCTCTTGGGCAACACGGACACATGTCGACGCATTATTTCCAAAACCACAGAACTTATTTGTTGTCTTTTTGAAAAACAGTTTTACCCTCTTGAGATATTTGTTACATACGGGGTTATGGAATTGCATTTTATTTCAGTTACGAGTATATGCATTCCAGAGCAGTATCTGGATAGTATAGATAGAAAGAGCTTGGGAAGACGGTTTCAACGATACCAAATACTCAAAACTGCCAAAAATTGAGTAACATTGTTCTGGAAATCAGGCGCAAATGTTATGTCAACGAACTGAATGTTGAATATTAAAGTAATGAACAGCATTTCAATTTTTAACTCAGGATGTAATAGTCAATTCTCTTTTATAACATATTTGTATAATATGTGTCGTCCTATGTCAAAAATGGTCTGTACGAGGAGCACAATGGATATTTCCAATCTTTTTTTTGCGTTATTCTTTGTGTGAAATGTAGTTCTCGTGGAACAGTATACCATGCTTTTGTAATTTTATATCATATATGTCACTGTTACTGTCATGTTTTAATACATTTTATGCAGAAATAAATCTATCTATCTTGCCGTTGAAAAAATAGACCTGTCAAATCCAAACTGAGAAAGTTGCCAAAGCTTGAAGAAAAATGTGTCGTGATGGTACACCTTATGATGCCATTGTGTTGGAAGTCTCGTCATTGCATGCATTAAAGAAGAACATATCTTTGTTGCCTAATGGTAAGTCGACATTATACGGTGTTCCGTTAGGGCCATCGTGGTTTCGCCCCTCCGCGTACTGGGCGATGGCACGATGACACAATGCAATGGAACGATGACACGATGCGGTAGAACATCGTACCATCGCATTGTGTCATCGCATCGTGTCATCGCATCGTGTCATCGCATCGTGTCATCATGCCATCGCATCATGTCATCGCATCGTGTCATCGCATCGTGTCAACGTGCCATCGCATCCACAGTCGCATCGGCCCTAACGGAACACCGTAACATTATGCATTGTTTGGACTTTGTAATTCATGAAATTCCACTACGCCTTAAATATGAATGACTATATAAACTACATGAAACACTAACAATATGCAGTAACCTGAATATTTTTTTATTCCAAATGAAACAAAACCGTCATTACTAAAACCTTGTGACTAAAAACGTAAATATATAGAATGTGGAATAATTAAATAGAAGGAACTTTAATAAAACTCATTTTCTATGCAGTTTTGATTTTGCTGTTTAATATCATTCAGTCATTTCTAACCGATCAATTGAGCTGTTCCAGACGATGAAGGATCTGTTGCGTTCATCCACCCACCATGCAGAATTCTGCGCAGTTCAACTAGCTCGTCGTGATAGATCGCATAATTTGCTCGGTTGACGTTTTCTTGTGGGTCAATGGAATGGTCATACAACTCCGCACCCGACAGCTGGCTCCAGACTGGCTCTGATGGGTTCGTGAAATTAAATCCCACCCATTCAGTGTATCTATATTTGTCAGTTCGAATTGTGTACCCCATTATATTTTCTCTATCCCGCGGGGATTGTGAGAAGGCAGCTTTCTTGAGAGGCGTATTTGGGTTTCTTATCAATGGTAATAGACTCATACCTTCACGGCAGTGCTTGGAATATGTCGAGACCTTGTGACACTGGGATAGGGTGCCAAGGCCAGCTGCTTCAACGACAGTGGGGTATATGTCAACAAATTCCACAAGTTGGTCTGTATCCACACCGGCGTCTGTGAGATTTGGTATATGGATCATCAAAGGCGCATGAGTAGCCAATTCAAAGTTTGTATTCTTGCTCCATTCGCCATGTTCTCCAAGTTGATAACCGTGATCGCCCGCAAATACTACAATCGTGTCTTGTGACAGTCCAAGACGATTCAATTCAGCTATGACTTCACCTACGAGCGAGTCCATCCATGATACGGAACTGTAGTATGCTCGCCTTAATTCTAATACCACACTGTCCGGCAAGGTTGTGTTGATTGCACCAGTAGCGTTGAGGGCACGAATGTCTAAGTAGAAAGCCTTTAATTCTGGATATGGGCTCCAAGCTGCGTTTGGCATATCTGTTGGAGCGTAAGGATTTGGTGGTAAAGTTATAGAAGATGCTGGGTAGTACTTGTCCATGAATGACTTCGGAAAAACAAATGGAAGATGAGGTTTATGGAAGCCTACTGCCATAAAGAAGTTCTTCTTTCCAGATTTTGCATCCGTGGCGATTCGTTGTAAGGTTTGTTTTGCATGGTCGGCTATTTGTTGATCACCTAGTGGCTTATTGACAAGGTCTTCATCGGGGACAGCCAACCAGCTCTTATTATGTGTCTCAAAATTTGGATCGGCGTGAAAATACGCCTCCGACCAAGAAACAGGGTCGTCATGACCCGAGGCTTCACCGTGATGAAATATTTTTCCCATACCAATGGAGTTATATCCATTGTTTTTGAAATATTGTGGCAAAGTTGTAAAATTTCCGCCAACCTTTCTGAAATAATGTCGCAAGTCATAAACACGTGTGGTGTCCGGCCGGCGACCAGTCAGTAAGGAGGACCTACTCGGTGAGCACAATGCCTGCTGCACGTACGCTCGCTTGAGGAGTAGACTTCTAGATGCCAGAGCGTCGATGTTGGGTGTGTGCATCGGTGGATGGACTGGAGATGGGAAGTTCGGTCCGTAATAAGCGCCCAATTCTGGTCTCAAATCGTCTGACATAATGAATAAAACGTTCATCCTGCACTGTATATATCCGCATAATGTCAGAAAATTTAAAACATATGCTAATCCTCTAAATGACAATTTTGTTAACATTTTAACAATTCTTATCCTGTTTCACATACATTTCAGATGGCAATATATGTTACAATGCTCTTATCATTATAGCGCTATGTGAAATCTAAATCGTGATAAAAACCAAATGGTCGCATTCCACACACACGTGACCCAATCTACGAGCAGAGTTATCGTTCGTTGCTCTCCCACTACAATTCTGCGATGGGCGCAACGTCTTAACGGAACTTGAATGAAATATTAAAGCACGTGTACTTATTTTCCATCCACAGTAAAACCTTACATAAAGATCACCTCAATAATAAGACCACATCAAAATTAAGAACTCAAAGTCCATTTTCATTGCTCTTTATTCAACCTCAATAGTAAGACCACCTCAATAAGAAAACCAGTTTTCAAGCGTCCCAATAGTGGTCGTATCATTGGATCTTTACTGTATTTGATGACATTTACGCAGCTACATTGAAAAGTATTATTTGAGACTTATCTAGGTTACTTCTATAACGTACTTATAGATTCTAGGTATCCATGGTGGTACATGCTAACGTCACCACTGTCTAGTACAGATAAAGTAATGTTTAAGACAGAAATTATAGAAAGTGTATACTTATTTCAATTAAAGTTATTAAAGGATTTCTTTAGTATAGATATACATGTACACATTAGTCCCACAATTGGGGCCACGGCGGTTCCAAAATTGGACATATAACCTCGAAAATAACCTTATATCTCCTGAATATACACAAAGGCATCTGTTAGTATATAACTTGTATAGGTATTTAATATGAAACATATTTGTAACACAAACTTTCATATCGATAAATATTGGCATGAAATTCAGATTTTGATATATTATCTATAATAAACTCGAACACAACACACACGGCGTGGGATCTACTCACTTTCAGAATCCATTTTGACAATTGTACCACAACGGAAGTCGTATTGGTACATTCCTAACACATAACGCAACTATTGTGGTGACAATGATTAGCGGGGGGGGGGGGGGAGAGGGATCTCCAAAAGATGGATTGTAAAAATAGTATTGGACGCATACCCCTTGAAACGCACATATTTTTGCAAGAAGGCTAGACACAATAACAGTGAGACTTGAAATGTATCCTAGTCTTCTATCCTATACAATGGGTTGCATTAATGTCTCAGTGTATATTTATATAATGTAAATACAGTCGGGCCTCGTTTAGTCGACCACCTCATTTCCGAATACTTTGAGGTCTAACTGTATACAATACATATATTGTACAAAGACACTACTGTAGAATAACCAGAACACGTTTAACCCTAAAGTATATTATTTATGTTGTTGTATTGCATGCCCTTGTGGATGCGTGGCTTGTACCAACGGTTTATGGAGTCACAATATATCTGAGACATAAAGTACTATTTTATTACTTTCTTAACCACATAACTGTACAATCAGTTGTCTGTACCATGATGTAACAATCAGTTGTCTGTACCATGATGTAACAATCGGTTGTCTGTACCATGATGTAACAATCGGTTGTCTGTACCATGATGTAACAATCAGTTGTCTGTACCATGATGTAACAATCAGTTGTCTGTACCATGATGTAACAATCAGTTGTCTGTACCATGATGTAACAATCAGTTGTCTGTACCATGATGTAACAATCAGTTGTCTGTACCATGATGTAACAATCAGTTGTCTGTATTATGAATTAAGGTCTTGGTCCGCCAAAGTTATGTTTATACTTGTAGCTTGGCCTGGTACCTTTAAGAAGAACTGGCGCGTAATTCAAGCATACATTATTTGCTTCTTCGATTTTTACCAGGTCTACATTTCTACAAACAGAACATATATTATTATACAAACCGACGAAAACAAGGGATTGGGCAACAAGCTCTGTCAACAGGGCAACAAGCTCTGTCAACATTAACAAATGCCCTCCCCAAGACTGGTTCCCATTCTGATATAAAAGTAAATAGTACTTAAACGAACATATTGATGAAATTGTTAGAATGTTTGCTAAAAAAAGACTCCCTACTTGCAAAGCATACATGCTGTCTTATATATCCTAGCAATATGTTACGCAGGACACTAAATTTAGCCAAAATATTTGTTTATGTATATTTGTATATGTCCTCCTACAACAAAACATGTCAACATGTACATTTTGTTCCTGGAAAGAACGAGGTCAAGAGCATTGTAGCAAGTAAATGTTATTTCATTCAGTATATTGCAAACATGGTTTTGACCTCATTGAAACTGAAAATGAAACAACATGTTCTATCACGTAGAAAATTAGAAAATGTCAAAACTTCGAACACATCTAACTATACTATGTACAGAAGTATCAGGGAAAAGCACCTATATGAAGCTTTAAAGCATAAAACATGTACCTATGTTGCTAATGAGATAACAATGAATATTAAAGTCGAGCCGGAAGTGTGGCATACCAAGTGCACAGCCACCCCGAAAAGCACAAGGATACATGAAAAATATATAGTAAAACCTTAATTAAAGACGACCTCAATAAAAAGACCATCACGAAATTAACATTTTCACTGTTTTGCTCTTTATTCAGCTTCAAAGTTAAAACCATCTCAATAAGAAAATCAGTTTTCAAGGTTCCAATGATGGTCGTATTATTGTGGTTGTACTTTGGCAAAGGTTTGAACCTTGTTTAAGGGTGCGCCTTGAAACTATCAGTGACAAAGGTTTGAACCTTGTTTAAGGGTGTGCCTTGAAACTATCAATGACAAAGGTTTGAACCTTGTTTAAGGGTGCGCCTTGAAACTATCAATGACAAAGGTTTGAACCTTGTTTAAGGGTGCGCCTTGAAACTATCAGTGACAAAGGTTTGAACCTTGTTTAAGGGTGTGCCTTGAAACTATCAATGACAAAGGTTTGAACCTTCTTTAAGGGTGCGCCTTGAAACTATCAATGACAAAGGTTTGAACCTTGTTTAAGGGTGTGCCTTGAAACTATCAATGACAAAGGTTTGAACCTTGTTTAAGGGTGTGCCTTGAAACTATCAATGACAAAGGTTTGAACCTTGTTTAAGGGTGTGCCATGAAACTATCAATGACAAAGGTTTGAACCTTGTTTAAGGGTGTGCCTTGAAACTATCAGTGACAAAGGTTTGAACCTTGTTTAAGGGTGTGCCTTGAAACTATCAGTGACAAAGGTTTGAACCTTGTTTAAGGGTGTGCCTTGAAACTATCAGTGACAAAGGTTTGAACCTTGTTTAAGGGTGCGCCTTGAAACTATCAATGACAAAGGTTTGAACCTTGTTTAAGGGTGCGCCTTGAAACTATCAATGACAAAGGTTTGAACCTTGTTTAAGGGTGCGCCTTGAAACTATCAATGACAAAGGTTTGAACCTTGTTTAAGGGTGTGCCTTGAAACTATCAGTGACAAAGGTTTGAACCTTATTTTAGGGTGCGCCTTGAAACTATCAATGACAAAGGTTTGAACCTTGTTTAAGGGTGTGCCTTGAAACTATCAGTGACAAAGGTTTGAACCTTGTTTAAGGGTGTGCCTTGAAACTATCAGTGACAAAGGTTTGAACCTTGTTTAAGGATGCGCCCAATCTCACTCTTACACTACAATCATCCCAACAAATGTTAGGTAAATCATACCACACTTAGCATTACCTTGCAATAAGCGCGTTACCGCTTGACGGACGCATGGTGGGGATTTACTGTAGAATGTTTGGTGTCCTGAACATGTTATTTATTATTCTGACTGAATTTTACTTCATCATTGTTATTCTTAAACAAGTATGCCCCCAAGGTTTTAAGGTAATTCATTTTGATTTGGTTTTTAAAATGTTTATTTTAAGTCTCAGATATGCAAATATGATTTTGCGGACAATAGCGACTTCTGATTGGTCAGTCCATTTACAAACCTTTGTTTATACTCTTGCTTAACATACCTTCACAATAGGCAATTTATGTTATCTAGGTAAACACTAGTTACAGCTTGACCTTAAAGTGGTAAGTTAATTTGAGTGGTCATACGGGTTATTTATCCAATGAGTTGACATCCGTTCAAGTACTGACCACTCATGAACCAGACATCTGCAAACGTCACGTTTATTCAGTACGTAAAGGTCAGTGGAACTTATAGATGTGTGCAGAAGTAATTAAGACATTATTGATCTCAGCTATGGTCAACAGTATAAGGTATTTACGGAAATTTATATCCGGACAACACAAATAAAATATTTACATCACGTTGAGTCACCCCAAGTAGATTTTCAAAATAGTAATAAGCATTGAAATAAAATGTTCTTGTTGTTTTGTCAGTAATTTAGTTATGAACGGCGGACAGTTGACCAAACTTGTGCAAGCAACTGACAACTTCCTACATGAATGTGAGGGGGGGGAGAGAGAAAGGTGACTTTTGGTGCATGGTCTCTTGACAAATTGCCACGGAGCAAACAACCATTATATGCAAATATACAAAGAAACCGGAATTAACCCTTACATAAAATTGTTCCGTGTCGTTTATCATTGTGTACGAAGATCACTTTATATTCACATAAGTCTAGACCAGGTTATATTCGACGTGCAAAGGTCAAGTCACATGTGATCATTTCGTTCTGATTGGAATATTAACAGCAGAGGAGCAAGAAATTCGGTTTATTCTTCTAAGCTGTCCTTTATGGTCGGCCAAGCCATTCCTTGCGCCCCTGTTCCCTTGCGTATTTACCCTTGTACCTCCTCAAATGCCTGATGTTTTATGGGACTGTTGTTTTCCGAGAGGTCTGTGTGGGGAGGCATTGTCTTATGTATGTGGCGTTCCCTGCACCAACATATTCTCTCTTTTTATAAGATAACATTACCATGCAGCAAAGGAAAGTTCAGACAAGCAATTTGATAACTGACCAAAGTAAAACAATGTGTAAGGTATGCGTCAATCTATAAATACACTGCAGCCAGACAACTGTCATGTATTCCCTAATGCTCTGTGACACGCCGCGATATCGTCTTTATTATCTCATTGTAGATTAATCACTTAATATTGCCTAATTAGTTTATATTAAGTATCAGCATGACTTAAAGTTGACGTACTGTGTTATTAACCAGATAGTTCACGCAGCTTGGAGCGACACTGGTTCGACGAAATATAATAATCTAATATAATTAGTTATAAATGTCGGTATTTTATCAATGACAGTTTCACGCCCTGAGTGTTACTTGCAATGTCATAGGAAACTAGCTAATGTTTCAATTTAATTTTATTTCAGCCTGTAATATTACATATCAGGTTTTGTATTCAAGTCACCCCGACCTTACAACAATAGCGTCATTTTAATTTGAAATATTTGATTTACATAAACGCGGTAGATAGCAAATTAATCATAAATATTTGATGATATCTTTCCAATCAGACAAGTTCAGAAAGAAATGATAACAGTAATTAATAATTAATTAACAACAGAATGTGAACATTATGAACAATTTGAGCCAGTGTGTGATTGTGTTAAATTGTATTCAGAAGTAATTAAAGTATCTGATAATGCAGATAAAACAACTGCACATGTTGCAGATATCTCCATTCAAAGAGAATAAGCAGGTGAAAGTGTACTTGGTGTATATACGTAAAACGCTTGTGCGATGTAAAGTACTTATTTTTATTCAAAGAACTCCTAGGAAATACAAGAAGCACGAATGCCCTTGCCACAGTGCCTCTGTTTCTGCAGTCGGTATTATGTCGTGGTAATATTCAGTTTCATTAATTTGATACTTTTATGTCATCTTCAATAGTTAAAATGAAGGGATTAAAGTACTAAAAGATAATTTTCATTCGTCGGTTTTGATAAAGACAATGTTTATTAAATCTGAAATTGTTTATTTGCGTGTGGGTCCAAAAGTGGTTAGTCAGCCCGATCTTTGACACTGAGACATCAAGGACAGGGTATTGTGGAGCGTTTGGTCCAAATCGGCATTGTCACAAGCTCTTGGTTTCCAAAATAAGGGTAAATGATGAAGTCGAGCAGGAAAGGCCCCATACAAAGGGCACAGCCACCCCAAACGCACACGGGGGCATGAACAAATATACATCTATACATCTATATATACGTGTTGACATGAAACTGATGTCCGGACTGGGCATCATAGATTTTCCCTTCTTTGTTTCTTTCTAGCGCCAACGTGCATAAGGTGTCACCACGTGTTTACGGCATGCACAACAGTCCTGATAACCACTCAAAAAGCGGGAAATAGAAGCTTTCTCCTGGTTGTCGATCTGATGGAAATAAAGTTAATGGTACAAAGTTAATGGTCCATAACTACGGTAAGATCGGTTGCGCAACGCTTACCCTGAATCTGGTATATATACATGTATATATGGAGGTATCCTCTACCCTGAATCTGGTATATATACATGTATGGAGGTATCCTCTACCCTGAATCTGGTATATATACATGTATGGAGGTATCCTCTACCCTGAATCTGGTATATATACATGTATATATGGAGGTATCCTCTACCCTGATTCTGGTATATATATATGTATATATGGAGGTATCCTCTACCCTGATTCTGGTATATATACATGTATATATGGAGGTATCCTCTACCCTGATTCTGGTATATATACATGTATATATGGAGGTATCATCTACCCTGATTCTGGTATATATACATGTATATATGGAGGTATCCTCTACCCTGATTCTGGTATATATACATGTATATATGGAGGTATCCTCTACCCTGATTCTGGTATATATACATGTATATATGGAGGTATCCTCTACCCTGATTCTGGTATATATATATGTATATATGGAGGTATCCTCTACCCTGATTCTGGTATATATACATGTATATATGGAGGTATCCTCTACCCTGATTCTGGTATATATATACATGTATATATGGAGGTATCCTCTACCCTGATTCTGGTATATATACATGTATATATGGAGGTATCCCCCTGATTCTGGTATATATACATGTATATATGGAGGTATCCCCCTGATTCTGGTATATATACATGTATATATGGAGGTATCCTCTACCCTGATTCTGGTATATATACATGTATATATGGAGGTATCCTCTACCCTGATTCTGGTATATATACATGTATATATGGAGGTATCCTCTACCCTGATTCTGGTATATATACATGTATGTATGGAGGTATCCTCTACCCTGATTCTGGTATATATACATGTATATATGGAGGTATCCTCTACCCTGATTCTGGTATATATACATGTATATATGGAGGTATCCTCTACCCTGATTCTGGTATATATACATGTATATATGGAGGTATCATCTACCCTGATTCTGGTATATATACATGTATATATGGAGGTATCCTCTACCCTGATTCTGGTATATATACATGTATATATGGAGGTATCCTCTACCCTGATTCTGGTATATATACATGTATATATGGAGGTATCCTCTACCCTGATTCTGGTATATATATATGTATATATGGAGGTATCCTCTACCCTGATTCTGGTATATATACATGTATATATGGAGGTATCCTCTACCCTGATTCTGGTATATATATACATGTATATATGGAGGTATCCTCTACCCTGATTCTGGTATATATACATGTATATATGGAGGTATCCCCCTGATTCTGGTATATATACATGTATATATGGAGGTATCCCCCTGATTCTGGTATATATACATGTATATATGGAGGTATCCTCTACCCTGATTCTGGTATATATACATGTATATATGGAGGTATCCTCTACCCTGATTCTGGTATATATACATGTATATATGGAGGTATCCTCTACCCTGATTCTGGTATATATACATGTATGTATGGAGGTATCCTCTACCCTGATTCTGGTATATATACATGTATATATGGAGGTATCCCCCTGATTCTGGTATATATACATGTATATATGGAGGTATCCTCTACCCTGATTCTGGTATATATACATGTATATATGGAGGTATCCCCCTGATTCTGGTATATATACATGTATATATGGAGGTATCCTCTACCCTGATTCTGGTATATATACATGTACATATGGAGGTATCCTCTACCCTGATTCTGGTATATATACATGTATATATGGAGGTATCCTCTACCCTGATTCTGGTATATATATACATGTATATATGGAGGTATCCTCTACCCTGATTCTGGTATATATACATGTATATATGGAGGTATCCTCTACCCTGATTCTGGTATATATATACATGTATATATGGAGGTATCATCTACCCTGATTCTGGTATATATACATGTATATATGGAGGTATCCTCTACCCTGATTCTGGTATATATACATGTATATATGGAGGTATCCCCCCTGATTCTGGTATATATACATGTATATATGGAGGTATCCTCTACCCTGATTCTGGTATATATACATGTATATATGGAGGTATCCTCTACCCTGATTCTGGTATATATACATGTATATATGGAGGTATCCTCTACCCCTGATTCTGGTATATATACATGTATATATGGAGGTATCCCCCTGATTCTGGTATAGATACATGTATATATGGAGGTATCCTCTACCCTGATTCTGGTATATATACATGTATATATGGAGGTATCCTCTACCCTGATTCTGGTATCTCGTACATGTATATATGGAGGTATCCTCTACCCTGATTCTGGTATATATACATGTATATATGGAGGTATCCCTCTACCCTGATTCTGGTATCTCGACATGTATATATGGAGGTATCCTCTACCCTGATTCTGGTATATATACATGTATATATGGAGGGTATCCTCTACCCTGATTCTGGTATATATACATGTATATATGGAGGTATCCCCTACCCTGATTCTGTATATATATACATGTATATATGGAGGTATCCCCTACCCTGATTCTGGTATATATATACATGTATATATGGAGGTATCCTCTACCCTGATTCTGGTATATATACATGTATATATGGAGGTATCCTCTACCCTGATTCTGGTATATATATACATGTATATATGGAGGCATCCTCTACCCTGATTCTGGTATATATATACATGTATATATGGAGGTATCCTCTACCCTGATTCTGGTATCTCGTACATGTATATATGGAGGTATCCTCTACCCTGATTCTGGTATATATACATGTATATATGGAGGTATCATCTACCCTGATTCTGGTATATATACATGTATATATGGAGGTATCCCCCTGATTCTGGTATATATACATGTATATATGGAGGTATCCTCTACCCTGAATCTGGTATATATACATGTATATATGGAGGTATCATCTACCCTGATTCTGGTATATATACATGTATATATGGAGGTATCCTCTACCCTGATTCTGGTATATATACATGTATATATGGAGGTATCCCCCTGATTCTGGCATATATATACATGTATATATGGAGGTATCCTCTACCCTGATTCTGGTATATATACATGTATATATGGAGGTATCCCCCTGATTCTGGTATATATACATGTATATATGGAGGTATCCTCTACCCTGATTCTGGTATATATACATGTATATATGGAGGTATCCCCCTGATTCTGGTATATATACATGTATATATGGAGGTATCCTCTACCCTGATTCTGGTATATATACATGTATATATGGAGGTATCCTCTACCACTGATTCTGGTATCTCGTACATGTATATATGCGAGGTATCCTCTACCCTGATTCTGGTATCTCGTACATGTATATATGAAGGTATCCTCTACCCTGAATCTGGTATATATACATGTATATATGGAGGTATCCTCTACCTGATTCTGGTATCTTGTACATGTATATATGGAGGTATCCTCTACCCTGATTCTGGTATATATACATGTATATATGGAGGTATCCCCCTGATTCTGGTATATATATACATGTATATATGGAGGTATCCTCTACCCTGATTCTGGTATATATACATGTATATATGGAGGTATCCTCTACCCTGATTCTGGTATATATACATGTATATATGGAGGTATCATCTACCCTGATTCTGGTATATATACATGTATATATGGAGGTATCCTCTACCCTGATTCTGGTATATATATACATGTATATATGGAGGTATCCTCTACCCTGATTCTGGTATATATACATGTATATATGGAGGTATCCTCTATCCTGATTCTGGTATATATACATGTATATATGGAGGTATCCTCTACCCTGAATCTGGTATATATACATGTATATATGGAGGTATCATCTACCCTGATTCTGGTATATATACATGTATATATGGAGGTATCCTCTACCCTGATTCTAGTATATATACATGTATATATGGAGGTATCCTCTACCCTGATTCTGGTATATATACATGTATATATGGAGGTATCCTCTACCCTGATTCTGGTATATATATACATGTATATATGGAGGTATCCCCTACCCTGATTCTGGTATCTCGTACATGTATATATGGAGGTATCCTCTACCTGATTCTGGTATATATACATGTATATATGTAGGTATCCTCTACCCTGATTCTGGCATATATACATGTATATATGGAGGTATCCTCTACCCTGATTCTAGTATATATACATGTATATATGGAGGTATCCTCTAACCCTGAATCTGGTTATATATATACGATGTATATATGGAGGTATCCCCTACCCTGATTCTGGTATATATACATGTATATATGGAGGTATCCTCTACCCTGATTCTGGTATATATACATGTATATATGGAGGTATCCCCTGATTCTGGTATATATACATGTATATATGGAGGTATCCTCTACCCTGATTCTGGTATATATACATGTATATATGGAGGTATCCCCTGATTCTGGTATATATACATGTATATATGGAGGTATCCTCTACCCTGATTCTGGTATATATACATGTACATATGGAGGTATCCTCTACCCTGATTCTGGTATATATACATGTATATATGGAGGTATCCTCTACCCTGATCTGGTATATATATACATGTATATATGGAGGTATCCTCTACCCTGATTCTGGTATATATACATGTATATATGGAGGTATCCTCTACCCTGATTCTGGTATATATATACATGTATATATGGAGGTATCATCTACCCTGATTCTGGTATATATACATGTATATATGGAGGTATCCTCTAACCCTGATTCTGGTATATATACATGTATATATGGAGGTATCCCCCTGATTCTGGTATATATACATGTATATATGGAGGTATCCTCTACCCTGATTCTGGTATATATACATGTATATATGGAGGTATCCTCTACCCTGATTCTGGTATATATACATGATATATGGAGGTATCCTCTACCCTGATTCTGGTATATATACATGTATATATGGAGGTATCCCCCTGATTCTGGTATATATACATGGTATATATGGAGGTATCCTCTACCCTGATTCTGGTATATATACATGTATATATGGAGGTATCCTCTACCCTGATTCTGGTATCTCGTACATGTATATATGGAGGTATCCTCTACCCTGATTCTGGTATATATACATGTATATTTGGAGGTATCCTCTACCCCTGATTCTGGTATCTCGTACATGTATATATGGAGGTATCCCTCTACCCTGATTCTGGTATATATACATGTATATATGGAGGTATCCTCTACCCTGATTCTGGTATATATACATGTATATATGGAGGTATCCCCTACCCTGATTCTGGTATATATATACATGTATATATGGAGGTATCCCCTACCCTGATTCTGGTATATATATACATGTATATATGGAGGTATCCTCTACCCTGATTCTGGTATATATACATGTATATATGGAGGTATCCTCTACCCTGATTCTGGTATATATATACATGTATATATGGAGGCATCCTTACCCTGATTCTGGTATATATATACATGTATATATGGAGGTATCCTCTACCCTGATTCTGGTATCTCGTACATGTATATATGGAGGTATCCTCTACCCTGATTCTGGTATATATACATGTATATATGGAGGTATCCCCCCTGATTCTGGTATATATACATGTATATATGGAGGTATCCTTACCCTGATTCTGGTATATATACATGTATATATGGAGGTATCCCCTGATTCTGGTATATATACATGTATATATGGAGGTATCCCCCTGATTCTGGTATATATATCATGTATATATGGAGGTATCCTCTACCCTGATTCTGGTATATATACATGTATATATGGAGGTATCATCCCCTGATTCTGGTATATATACATGTATATATGGAGGTATCCCCCTGATTCTGGTATATATACATGTATATATGGAGGTATCCTCTACCCTGAATCTGGTATATATACATGTATATATAGAGGTATCCTCTACACTGATTCTGGTATCTCGTACATGTATATATGGAGGTATCCTCTACCCTGATTCTGGTATATATACATGTATATATGGAGGTATCCCCCTGATTCTGGTATATATACATGTATATATGGAGGTATCCCC